>OY730480.1:15406581-16006581 GCA_963422695.1 Xylophagus ater
GGTTACCGCTATATTATCTAAAAGGGATGCGGCATGTCCACGAAATCGTGTGGGTAGTAAAGAAACAAGTATGGGTTGTTCATCCTTACTAAGTATGTCATGGATTGTTTGACAGCACTTAGCAAAAACTTTTACTTCCGACGCTAAATTTGGTCCGAGTTCCGCGTGAAGTAAAGGGATTGAATTAAAAACGAATTGAGACACTTTCTTGCAATCTATGGACATTTTAGTTTCTTTTAATTCTTTTAATTCTTTTAAAATTATATCGGCCTTAAAATCTAGTTGTTTTTTTAACAAGTGTTTCCTAGGGTTTATATTCTCTGGTAAATCGTTGATAGTTGGAGATTTTGGTGTTGATCGTGCGAAATGATGTGGTAAATTTGGAGCAGAAAATATACGTCCGCTTCTGGTGCGCCCAGGGTCGAGCGTTGTTGGTGATCCAAAAACTGGACTGGTGTTGTCGAAGGAGAACTCGTTTATTTGCTCCTCAAAAGTCAGTTCGTGCACCTTGTTATGCGTTTCCGAAGTCAAATCTGGTTGAATCATTCGTCAATTTGCCACAACTGTCTTATTTTTAGATTCGGGGATCTGAGATTTTTAATGCTTAGCAACTCAGATCCTACCGGCTGCGCCAGATGTTGTGGAGCCAAAAGGACGACCTGATCCTTCCCAGGACGACTCTGGGAAACTTTTAGTTTATATGGAATTTTTGTCTCCGGGGGTCGGAAATCCCGGAAACACGATGCAATTTTAATATAAAGTAAAAATAAAAACGCTTACCACTTTTTCTTTTCTTTTTAAACTCTTTATTAAATGCTAAACACTTTTCGAAATTTACTTCAATTTTATACAACAAAAAACAAAACTCTCTTTCCTTAAAATTTTCAAAATTCCTTTTTCTTGTTTAATTTCTTTATTAAACGTTAAACACTTTTCGGAATTTACTTCAATTTTATACAACAAAAAACAAAACTCTCTTTCTTTAGAATTTTCAAAATTCCTTTTTCTTGTTTAATTTCTTTATTAAACGTTAAACACTTTCGGAATTTACTTCAATTTTTTACAACAAAAAACAAAACTCTCTTTCTTTAAAAACGTTAAATACTTTTCGGAATTTACTTCAACTTTATACAAAAAAAAAACAAAACTCTCTTTCTTTAGAATTTTCAAAATTCCTTTTCCTTGTTTAATTTCTTTATTAAACGTTAAACACTTTTCGGAATTTACTTCAATTTTATACAACAAAAAACAAAACTCTCTTTCTTTAAAAACGTTAAATACTTTTCGGAATTTACTTCAATTTTTTACAACAAAAAACAAATCTCTCTTTCTTTAAAAACGTTAAATACTTTTCGGAATTTACTTCAACTTTATACAAAAAAAAAACAAAACTCTCTTTCTTTAGAATTTTCAAATTTCCTTTTTCTTGTTTAATTTCTTTATTAACCGTTAAACACTTTTCGGAATTTACTTCAATTTTATACAACAAAAAACAAAACTCTCTTTCTTTAGAATTTTCAAAATTCCTTTTTCTTGTTTAATTTCTTTATTAAACGTTAAACACTTTTCGGAATTTACTTCAATTTTATACAACAAAAAACAAAACTCTCTTTCTTTAGAATTTTCAAAATTCCTTTTTCTTGTTTAATTTCTTTATTAAACGTTAAACACTACAAAAATTGGTTCCGACCAAGAAATAAAACTTTTCTTCCGACCGACTTTTAATAAAAAAAAAACGTTTGTTTCAAAAAACAAAAAAAACTAACAAGAAGAATAACTTAGTACTTTTTCACTTAAATCGCTGCGACCGGTAAATTTTTAAAGAAGATAAACGCGTTTTGGAAATCAATAAACAACTGAACTATAATTGATTTCAAATCGATCAAGAAATTTTTAAAAAAGAATAAAAAATTTGTCAAAGTACTTTAAGTTCATCGTACTTTGACCGATATTAGTTATTTTCGCGTAATTGACAAAAAATAATTATTCTTGGAAGAAAAATAATTATTGAAAAAAAATGTTCGCGTAATCAAATTTTTGATATCGTATAAGAACAAAAAAGTGAATTCAAATATCGTTATACTAAAATTTGTTAGTATACACTTTTTTTTGTATTTCGACATAGGAAATTTATGTCGAAACGAAATAATAATTTTATTAACATATTTCGAAATTGCTTATATTTCGAAATATGTTTAATAAATTGAAATGATTATTTACGCGTTTTTATTAAAAATTGAGTTTCGAAATGTTGGGTTCGATAACCGCTTTTTTGGTCGGAAACGTTTTGTTGGTACAGGGTGTACCATAACATACTCAATCACAACACGCTGATAATGCTTCCACGAGAGCGGCTATGACTATTGCAGAAAGGACTCGGGCACGTAGGGCTAGGCAACAACAAGCGGAACAAAAGCAACTCGCTGACAAGGCTTCGATGAGTACGGATATGACTGGTGCAGAACGGATGCGGGCATGTAGGGCTAGGCAACTTGCTCAACCAGCGGAACAAAAGTAACTCGCCGACAAGACTTCGATGAGTACGGCTATGACTGGTGCATAGTGGACGGTTGTATATAGAGTTATTCAACTTGCACAACAAACGGAACAAAACCAACCCGCTGACAAGGCTCCGACGGCAACGCATATGATTGGTGCAGAACGGTTGCGAGCATGTAGAGCTAGGCAATTTGCTCAACAAGCGAAACAAAAGCAACTCGTTGACAAGGGTTCGACAAGTACCAATATGGCGGGTGCAGCATGGATGCGGGAATGTAGGGCTGGGCAACTTGCTCAACAAGCGGAACAAAAACAACTCGTTGACAAAGCTTCGACGAGTACGGCTATGACTGGCGCAGAACGGAGGCGGGCATGTAGGGCTAGGCAACTGGCTAAACAAACGGAGCAAATGCAACTCGCAGACAAACCATAAAGAAAAGCTTCTATTTCACCTCTACAGTTTGGTCAAAAGCGCACTTCTTTTTTTTTGCTTAAGAAGAGAAGAAAGGTATCTGCCATTTTTTAGTTTTCATAGAAAAATAGTTTTTCGTTGTTTTTTTCAATTTTTACTGGTTTTTTCTTTTGGAAAATTAGATAAATCGCGAAAAGCAGATGAAATGCATGAAAATATGATGTTCGAGATATAGAGTTGGTTTAGGATCTCTGGGAGATCTCTGCGAGAAACCTCGCCTTCTATTTTGAGTAATTGAATTGATTGAATTTATTTTCGGTGTTTGTTTCTTCTTACAAGGCAAATTGTTTTAAAAGGAAAGGTAAATTCCGTTTTTTTTAAGTATTGTCCATCGTCAATAACATATTTCCCATCTTTCAGTCAGCAACTAGTGAATACTGCGAGAGTTGAATTTTTCTTGCTCGCAAGCAATTCATTCATTGAGCCATTTTTTGTTTTGTTCCTAAGCCAAATTCGGGTGGATTGCCATTAAACGCAGCCCAGCAACTACAGAATAGCCTCTCTGGGAAACTTTGTAAAAAATTAGGAAAAACTTTATGACTAGCCCTTATCTCTGAATTATCAGTTAAAACGAAATGAGCTCTTTTTGCGTTCTCAACAGTATCAAATTTTTTCACGTGAAGAAACACCAAAAGTTTTGAAAGTGTTTTTTAAAAAATGTAATTCGTAATGTAGCTTGGCTGAATGAATAGGCAAACTGTGGGCAGTCGTGGATCTTGTGGATATTGTAACCAAAACGTGAAGGACTGAGTATGGAGCATTCTTGTAAGGTTAAAATGATCTTTAATGTACAGATGGAATCAAAAACAGTCCTTTTTTGGGCCACAACTTCACATAAAAACGGCACCTAAATAAATTTATCAAAGAGTAAAAAAATGTAATGAATCCTGACAAAATTCCACCCTGCTGCTACTTCTGGGCGTCTAAATCAACCAACGAACAAAATTTTACCATAAAAATCTTAAATTTTTACCATGCTGAAATACCAGGCGACCAGAAATCATAGGGAGAAACATTTTGCATTTTATTTAAGAGCAAATAAGATATTCTTTGATTGTGTGCCTGTTTAATATTACGCAAACAGACAGAACGTTTTTCAGAACATTTGCCTTATTATATCTCCTGATTTCCTTTTACTGAAATCCAAAATCGGGGAAAAATGGAAATTTTGCCGATTTTGGCCAATATCGAGATTTTTTATCGATTTTTCTGATTCCTGCGCGCCGGATAGCGCAGGAATCAGAAAAATAGCAAGGCAACATTTCAGAAAAAACTTAGTTTTTCCGGGATAAGTGCGCATACTTATAGGGCTTAAATTTTCTATATTTTCCGGGTTAAATATGCATACTTATAGGACCTAATTTGAATTTTTGCATTTCTTTAACCCTTAATTTCACGACAAGGTACCCGGGTACCTTTCCTGTTTTATTTTCTAAATCTTTTCATGTTGCAGTTAACTGAGTGGGATGAAACTCCTTTATAGCCTAAAGCAAATCATTAGATTTTAATATACCTTAATTTTAATATAAAGGAATTCTGAAATATATTTGGAAATGTAAAATATTTAGTCCGAAAAAATAGTGGCGTTTTTGCACGACAAGGCACCCGGGTACCTTCATACATTTTCTATTGGAAATTAAGTAAATTTGCTTCTATACTATATAAATTCTTCATAAAAAAGTGTAAATGAAATAAAAATGTTAATTTTAATTTAAATTAATTTTATTTTGTCCAAAAAAAATTTTTATTTCAATACTTCACTATATTATACATCCAGGACATTTTGTAATTGTCTCACAGTGCTCATTACATATAGAATGATTACAACTTAGATTGGCTAGTTTCCCGTTACCGTTGAGTTAGGAAATGACATATGTGGCAACTTCCTGTAATAGTTTTCCGTCCAGATGCATCCCTTGAACCTCTTTCTACTGCAATTGGAATTTAGATTATAATTGGACCAGCCATTGATTGAATGCCCAATTTTGTCTTGAAATGTTTGGTGATCAGCGGATTTGTGGATCTGGTCTCAATCGATGGCATAGCCAAGTGCCTTCCTAAGTCCTTCAGAAAATTTAACGCTCAATGGGTTATTTTGACTAAATAACGGAGCTTGCTAAACATGCTATATCTAATATGTTATATAACATGGCTCTTCATGTTTTCCTTTTTTGTTGAGTAATGAGTTACCACTTTAACCATATTTCCTACGCCTCCTTTGGTTTTCTTATAATAGTGAATAATGTCGGGTTTATTGAAACTTCCGCTGACATTATTATCGAGATGCGTTGTCTATAACAAAATTACATTCCTATTTTTTTGTTGGTATGTATGAGCAAATCGCTACTTTACCATCCTCACTAAATCTAAATACTGAAGATAACGGTTCTCGATTTTTGTTAGTCATCATATTTGGTGGAATGTAGCCTTTATTTTTTTCAATGTGTCAACCAGTAATAAGCCCCATGAAATCAACAAAGGAGCCAGTGGTAATGTTGTGAAAAATTTGTCTGCTGTAATATTTCTTCCGGAGCCTTTATATTGGTGACACAAGTCGGCAACAACAAGTTCCCCTTGGTTGATTTCTCGTCCGGTTGCTCCTTTTCCTATGTATAACTGGCCAGTAAGTGGAAAGGAATTTGCTGCATCAAAAACCCACTAAATTTTGAAACCATATTTGGTTGGTTTCGAAGGAATGTATTGAGTAAATCTTGCTCTCCGCCTATAGGGGAAAAATTGTTCGTCTATAGTAAGACAATTCGAGGGTGTATATTGAGATACTAAAATTTGCGTTCACCATCAGTCATGTCAGTAATAGGTGCTGCTTTGTCCGTTGATACGTTCAGTTCGCGTGTTCGCATTATCAAAATGAATGAATCTGCATATATCATGAAATCGGTTAACTGCGATAGTAGCACGAAAGAGTGGATATGAATCAAGTTTCCATAGTTCTCCGATATATTCCGAACTGGAATGACGAAAGCTGGCTGTTAACGAAATTCCTAGAAAGCCATTAAATTCTTCAGAATTTAATTCACGCCACCTTTTCTGTTTTCACTGTTGCTCTCATTCCATTTGATGTAAATACAATCAACCTTCCTGTCTGTTTCACGGATGATGTATAGATTCTTCGAAGATTGTCTTGAATGTATCACGCATAGAGAGGGTCATGGTTGATTTTGAAGGTCCTGACTTCTGACGCAAAATATTACATTTCTGTATACGATCTTAATTTTATTTTTTGCTTTACTTGTCCAATATAAACAAAAAAATTTCCATCATTCATTGTAACCATTTCGAAAAATTATATCTTTTTACTTTAACCGGAATTTTTAAATTAGGATTGTAATAAACTTGTATGATATATACACTATTAAAAATATATAACTGTATAACTGTATAACAGTAAATAATAATTAAGAATTATTAGAAAACTAACACAATAACACAAAGATTTATAAAAGCAATCAGTCATCATTTATTTGTCGGCCAGATCACAAGCATTTAATCGCACTTTTATAATATAAACATTAATACAGATTAAACATTGTATTTCTAACGATTGTTTTTTAATGTACACCTTTTTCTAATCCTTTCTCGGAGTATATTTTGACATTGGTGCCGAAACCCGTCATAACTTTATTGTTGGATGAATTTGGAGATACGGCAAAAATCATAGATAAAAATACGAATCAGCTTATGTCACTTCCTCCTGTTTCTTCACGCCATGACACACGTGGATTTAGACGACTTTGCAATACCATAATAGCAAGCACACGTTCTCTTACAGCTTTAAGAGTACCATCGTCACATTATTACATAATGCTGAAATCCGTGTTGCTAAAATGTATCCCATACGACTTAAGGGTAGATTTTCATAGAAATCTTGAAGGTCATTTGGAGGCTAAAAAGGCGGCAGCATTTAACGCAGTAACTAGTAATGAAGAGAGAGAATCAGTTGCAGATAATGAAAGTTCTATAACGTTCTGTGGGGATAAAAAGGTAAAGGATATTCTTCGATTTTTAAAAAGAGAAGTAGAATCTCTCGAAAAATCTGGAACATCAAAGCGCATGCCTACTCAAATATCACAAAAGGAATTTAAAGCGGCAACAGGGTTACTAACACAGAGTGAAACTAGTCAATGTTTTTTCTGTAAATCAAACGCACACTTGGCAAATCAGTGTGATGCAATAACGCTGCAGAAGGAAAAGGAAATGTTAAAGGGAGAAGGACGGTGTTTCAAATGCATAAAACGAGGACGCAACTCTAGATTTTGTAAAAATAAAAGTATTCGATGTAATTCATGCAATGGTAATCATATCTCATCTAGTGTGACCCAAGCTATCGTCAAAAATTCACAAAGTCAAACACGCAAACTGAAAAAATAGACAACAATAAAAATTCTAACGAAAGTCAACAGAAAGCAGTAAATTTGTATACAGCTACGCAGGCGCAGTCAGTAAAAATATATATATATATATTTTTTTTTTTTTTATAAGGAGGTGGGTGCCAAAGCACCCCGTACTTAGGCCTTTCGGCCCATTGTAGCCTCGGGAGAATCTGGACATATGTCCTGGGATCGCACAAGTTTTCTAAGAAAACCTGTGGGAAAAAAGATTAATTACCTGTATACCGTTTACGGAGTGGTAGCTTGTCCCAACTCTGGAAACAGTTCTGTTTTCTTCAATTTATTAAAGATTAAAGATTCCACCTTCAGATTCCGGACATCCGACAAGGTCAAGAATGGTTTTCCGAAGATCTTCTTTCGCAGGCCCGTTAAGGCATCACATAAACTAATAACGTGTAGTGAAGTTTCCTCAACGGTTCTGCACTTACGACAGGTGGGATCAGATAGGATACCTATGGTATGTAAATGCTTGCGGAGGCAATGTCCCGTGAGGGCGCCCACCAGCACTCTGATTTTATTACGGTCCAACTTCAGTAACGAGTCCCTGACAAGGCCTGGTTCCGTTATGAAAATTTTGGATTGTCGTAGGGACTCATTTCGCCACTGAATTTTGTGTTGTACGGTAATCCATTCTCTACTGGAGAGTTTGGCTGTGCTTTTAGGAATACCAATGATGGGTTTCGGCCCGATAGGTTTCCTAATGGTGCCCATCTTGGCCAGTACATCCGCCATTGTATTGCCTGGGAGCCCGAGGTGTCCCGGTATCCAGTTGAGTACAACTCTGTTGTGCTCAGCTAGTTGGTTGAGGGTGTTGAAGCATTCTTGGACGATGCAAGATGTTATCTTGACTGCACTCAGAGATTGTAGTGCAGCTTGGCTGTCCGAGAAGATGTTAATATGCAGGTTTTTGTAGCCCCTGTTTAGGTTCTCATTGGCGCATGTCATTATGGCGAAAATTTCAGCCTGAAAGACTGAACAATGAGTGCCCAAGGCGATAGATATTGCCTTTTTGGGCACCGTACCAATGACACCTGCCCCCGTTCCTGCATCCGATTTAGACCCATCCGTGAACCAGATGAGGCCGGGTGGTTTTGCGAGACTCTCACCGTCCGCTATCCAGGATTCTCTAGGAAGCATGACAGTCTCGAATCTGCGTTTGAAAACAAATGCCGGGGACATAACGTCCAATGGGATCGAGAGTATGGGGTATGATTTGATCAGACTAGCTAGGATCCTGGTATGGGCCTTGATATCTGATCGATCAATCCAGAGTCCAGCATTTCGCAGTCTATAGGACGTTGCCATTGCTGTACTTTGAACCACCAAGTGCAGCGGTGGGGTTCCCAAGAGGGCTTCCATGGCTGCAGTTGGCGTGGTTCTGATTGCACTCGTGATACTTAGAAGAGCAAGTCTTTGAATACGGTTTAAAAGTTCTCTAGCATTGGATACTAGGGTACGAGGCCACCAAACAATTGATGCGTAGGTCAGCAGAGGTTTAACCACCACAATGTACATCCAGTACAACATTTTTGGTTTTAGTCCCCAGGTGGGTCCAAAGGTTCTGCGACAGGCCCATAGGAGCGCCGACGCTTTCTGTTCTTTGACCTCCACGTGCTTTTTCCAGGTCAGATGTTTATCTAGATATACTCCTAGATATTTCACTGACTCGGAGAGTTGCAGTTTCGTTTCACCTAGGCAAGGAGCCTCAAAACCTTCGAGATTCCTATTCCTGGTGAACATAACGAGTTCAGTTTTGTCAGGATTGACGGAGAGACCCTTGGAAAGGGCCCATTTTTGAACCTTGATAAGAGCTTGATGAGACAACTCAGCTAATGTACTGGGGAATTTTCCCGATACAAGCAGAGCTATGTCATCCGCATACGCTTGAGCATAGTAGCCCGAGGTGTTTAAAATCCTAAGAAGATCATCTACAACCAGACACCACAGCAGTGGAGATAGTACACTTCCCTGCGGGCATCCTCTCATAACTGAGATTGATTCTGTATCTCTTCCCAGACTGGTCGAAGCAGTTCGAGTGGACAGCATGGTTCTTATCCATCTAGTGACAGTCAGACCCGCGCCGTGCACTTCGGCTGCCTCGCTCATGGCTTCAAAAGTGACATTGTCAAATGCCCCTGCTATGTCAAGAAAAACACCAAGAGCGTATGATTTAGTGTCTAGAGTTTTTTCAATTCTGAACACTAGTTGATGGAGTGCAGAATCCGTGGATTTGCCCTCTTGATACGCGTGTGGGTTTGGGTGGAGATGGAGGATACTTGGTATCCTCTCCCTCAGGTATCTATCCACCAGCCTCTCCAGTGTCTTAAGCAAGAATGACGTGAGGCTGATGGGACGGAAGCTCTTTGCCTCGGTGTAGTCAGTACGACCAGGCTTAGGTATGAAGATCACACGTGCCTTCCTCCATGGCGAAGGAATATAGCCATAGGCGAGGCTCGTTCGGTAGATTTGACAGAGTAGTTTGATTAGCAAATCAGCTCCTTTCTGAAGAAGTGCTGGGAAAATGCCATCAGGCCCTGGTGATTTGTACGGGGCAAAGGTTATGATTGCCCAGTTAGTTCTATCGTATGTTACAATCTCTGAAGCCGTTCTCCAGTCGGTTTTTTGGGGACGAGAACTTTCGACTTGTAGTGACGAGCATGCCGGTGGTTCACGAGATTCCGGAAAATGGGTGTGGAGCAGCAGCTTCAGGGTGTCCTCATTACTTGAGGTAAATTCCCCATCCAACTGGCGCAGCACCGTTAGTCTAGATCTCGGATCTTTGGAGAGGGCTATTTGGAGTCTGCAAGCCTGAGGGAGTTCCTCACTTTGGCCGCAGTAACTCTTCCAAGCTTCTCGTTTTTTCCTCCGAACAGCCGATTTGTACTTGCGTTGGGCCGCCTTCCAGGATTCCCACTCACTGTTCAAACCATGCTGTTTGGCTCGGTTGAAACTTTTTCTCGTTTCTTTTCTGAGGCTCTCCAAGGATATATCCCACCAGGGCGTTTTCTTGGGGAGCCTGTTAGTGCGTAAGGCGCAATTACTCTCATAGGAGGAGTAAATGGCTTCCGATGTTAAAGCGACTGTTTGTTCTAGTTCCGGAATATTCCGGGCTGCCCTTGGGACTTCCCGGATTCTTTCTGACAGCTCTTCGTGAAAGGAGAACCAGTCAGTGGATCTAGGATTCCTGTAAGAGACCGGTTTCAACGGTTCTGAGAACAGACTGAAGAGAATGTGCCTATGGTCCGACAATGAAGGTTCGGAGGACACTTTCCATCCTTGAATATCTTGAACAATGCCCTGTGAGCACAGCGTTATGTTCAACACTTCTTCACGTGTAGAGGTGATGAAGGTTGGTGCCGTACCCTTGTTTGCAATTTCCAGGGTGGTTGCACCAAGGTATTCAAAGAGTATTCTACCTCTTTGGTTGATGTTCGTACTGCCCCACTGTGTGTGGTGCGCGTTGGAGTCACAGCCAATTATAAGAGGTACATTATTTGTCTCACAGAAGGACACTAAGTCGACCAGCTCCTCTGAAGGGGGAGGGGTGACTGCGTCGTAGGGCAGATATGAAGAGCACACTACTACTTCTTTTTCGCCCAGTTCTGTGGAGTAAATTATTTTGACTGCAGTAAGGTCTGCAGAACAAAAGGATTTAAGAAGGACGGCATCAATATCATTGGAGATGTAGATGCATGTCCTGGGTCTGTTCGCAGTTGTGCTGTATAATACAGACCCCAACTGGGTGTCGTAGCCCCGTACGATTCCCTTGTAAACCCAAGGTTCTTGCACGAGGCATATGTTGGCACGTCCAGAAGCAAGCTGCCTACTATTATGTCGGTGGCCGCTTTGCAGTGGTGCGCATTTATTTGGAGAAAATTTAGTCCCGAATTTGGGATTAGTTCGGTCCTGTCTTTTCCTCCTCTTTCTCCCCTTTCTCTGGCTTGCCTAGAACCGTGCAGGTAGCAAGGCGAACTCCCGAGAGGGGGCGGAAATTAACCTTCTCAAGATCTCTGAGTCCAGGGGCGTCCACGCCTACAATTAGCTACAGCAACATCGTTATGTACAAATTTCTTAGATGAAGAAAGTGTAAAACGTTTTTGGGATCTCGAAAGTTTGGGCATTTGTGCAGTAATGATACGATATTAGACGGTAATATAGATAAATATATTACAAAAAGCGGTTCAAGATATCAAGCATCACTATTATGGAGAAATGAAGATACTGTTGACAGTAATAAAAAGGGTGCTTTAGTAAAATTTGAACATTTAATTAAAAAACTTTCAAGAGATCCTGTCAAATTACAAGAATATGATTCACTTATGCAAGAATATTAATAATGTAATATTATCGGAAGGGTTAATGATGTTGTAAAGAACGATCAAAAGGTGTATTACATGCCTCATTGTCCTCTATATAGACAAGATAAAACAACAACCAAAACGCGAATAGTTTTTGACGCTTCTACTCGTTCAGGTAACAATTTTTCGCTTAATGACCATTTATTTGCAGGACCAAATATGCTACCTGATCTCTTATTATTATATCTCTTGTTGTTGAATTTTCGTTTCGGAGAAATTGGCTTAATAGCTGATATAGAAAAGGCCTTTCTTCAAATAACATTAGTAGAGAAGGATCGTGACAATCACAGATTTTTTTGGTTCGATGGTAAAGTGAACGCCGGAAGTCAGCTACAGCCATGCACTGAGAATAGAATGACACGTTTAACGGTTGGCATTACCTGCAGTCCTTTTCTTCTTAGTGCAACCTTACGCACACATTTTAAAACGGAAGCTAATACTTATCCAGAAACGTGTGAAATACTGCAAAAATCATTTTATGTGGATGATTTAATTTTGAGTGTCGACGCTATATCAGAAGCTGTCAAAATTTATAAAGAAACTTGTCACATACTAGAAAGAGCAGCTATGAATATTCGAAAATGGAATTCAAATAACATTCGTGTTCGACAAAAAATTAATGGCGAAGTCTGTAATGAGCAAAAGGTACTTGGAATGGTCTGGTATTGTTCAACAGATGAAATATCAGTAAGCTTGGAACAAACTGTTGATTATTTTATGACGGCCACAAAACGGAATGTATTGCAGTTCATTGCTTTGATTTACGATCCACTAGGTATTCTAGGTCGGTTTATTGTCAAATTAAAAATTGTGTTTCAGGAGTCTTGGCGTCTGAAACTAGGATGGAATGATGTTCTTCCAAATCATTTGCTACTAATATGGAACAATTGTATTTCACATTATCACTATCTAAAGGACATTTGTTTACCGACATACATTTTGAAGTCAACATATCGCACTAATATAGAACTTCATATGTTTGCGGATGCCAGTTTATCGGCATATGGAACAGTGGCATACATCAGATGTGAATACGTGGACAATTCGATCACGACTTACTATTTGTGTTCAAAGAATCATGTAGCGCCACTTACAGAAAATGGTGATAAGGAACTTACGCTTCCAAAGCTTGAATTAACTGCAGCTCTTCTTGCGGCACGATTATCAAAATATTTAAAGGACAATTTGAACGTTCATTTTGATAATATCTGTCTATGGTCAGACTCCAAAAGTGCACTTTCATGGATTGACGGAGATCCTCGTAGGTGGAAACTATATGTTTGTCATCGTGTTAACGAAATCCGAAAAATAACTTCACCCTCAGATTGGAATCATTGCTCTGGTGATCACAATCCTGCAGATATGCTCACTCGAGGAGTGACAGGCAAATATTTGTTAGAATCTTTGCTGTGGCGCCATGGACCTAATTGATTATCAGAAGAAACAAGCAAGTGGCCTAAATCAGATAAAAATTTCGATAATTCTAATGTTTTTTTGTCCTTACAGGTCACGGTTGAAGAACGCAATAATTCTGAAATCAAAGCTGTATTCAATATTGAGGATTTTTCTTTATATAGACGAGTATTACGTGTCACTGCGTATATAAAACGATTTGTATATATACTACATCGTAAAACTTATAAAACGAAATTTCTGTCAATGAACGAATTACAAAAAGCAGAAATTTATTGGATAAAATACATACAGAGCACAGTATATCAGAACGAAATTAACGCATTGAGAAACAACAAATCGATTTCTCAATCTTCATCAATATTAACGTTAAATCCTATAATCGACGAAGACGGAATTATCCGCGTTGGTAGTCGGCTTCAAGAAGCTGTACACGAGATTCAAAACTGTTTTCCGATAATATTACTTAAATCACCATATTTAACGACACTTATTGTATTGGATGAACATGAACGAGTCATTCATGGCGGTATCAACACTGTTTTAACGAAAATTAGAGAGAAATTTTGGATAATACGTGCACGTCAACTAGTGAAAACTGTCGTCCATCGATGTAAAGTTTGTAAACGGTTGAAAGGAAAAGCAATTTCACAACCATTTTCACCGTTACCAAAGAGCAGATTAATAGCTTCAAGGCCATTTGAAACTACAGGTGTAGATTTTGCGGGACCTCTTTATGTAAAAGATTCTTCAGAAGAAAACGCAAATCGCAAAGTTTATATAATGCTTTTCACGTGTGGTGTAGTTCGAGCTATTCATCTCGAGCTAGTTTTCAATTTAAGCACGGAATCTTGTAACAATATTGGCTATAAGAAGATTCCTCGCACGGAGAGGGGCGCCGAAAACTATTATATCTGTTAAATATTGAAACGATGAGTTTTGAACGATAACTAACTTTATTCTATAAAATTTATACAAAAATAATGCAGATATTGCATTTTATAAAATAGTATAACCAGCAAAATTGTATTTTCTCATAAATATCATTTATCAAAGTAAATTTGGTTAATATTGAATTACTTGAATTTATAATATTTATGAGAAAGTATTATTATTGCATTTTTATATGGGAAAAATGTGTCTGGGAAAATATATTGTAAAAAATATGAACGAAATATGATTATAAGAATTCAGTTTTTTTGTAGAATTCTTATATCTATATTAAGTTCTTATCATAATTTCTTAATTTCATATTTTGGTGAGAAAATTAAGTTATTAATTTGTGCACGCTTGCACAATATCTGATAATACAAAAACATTTAAACGTGCGGTTTTTCAACGGAACTAAACTTCGCAGATCAGTTCTGCATTTGTATCTTTTAGAGATAGATGATACGTAATAGTCGCCCTCCGGAGGATGTTAAAAATTTATAACTGTATAACTGTATAACAGTAAATAATTATTAAGAATTACTAGAAAACTAACACAATAACACAAAGATTTATAAAATGAATCAGTCATCATTTACTTGTCGGTCAGATCACAAGCATTTAGTCGCACTTTTATAATACAAATATTAATACAGATTAAACATTGTATTTCTAACGATTGTTTTTTAATGTACACCTCTTTCTAATCCTTTCTCGGAGTTTATTTTGACATATACCCCCGCATGTGCCCACAAATTCATTTAGAAGTTTTAAGAAACCTTATTTACAACTATAATAAACAATATAAATACAAATTGATCATAATTCGAAGAATTTTTCATAAAACTTGTTCAATATTCATACAAAACACATGAAGGTACCCGGGTACCTTGTCGTGAAGTTAAGGGTGAAAAATTCCTCGTGAACACAAGGGTTAAAGTAACAGGAGCCCAGAAATTATAGCAAGGCAAATTTTCTGTATGAACGGGTAATATTAAAATCGTGCACAATCAGAAGAGCATCCTATTTCCCCTTAAATAAAATGCAAAATTTTTGTTGCTATGCATTCTGATCGCCTGGTATTTCAGTTTGGCAAAAATTCATATTCTATTTTAGTAGTTTCTTCAACAAGTCCACATTTGGGGAAGCAGTTTTTCTTCAATATTTCCTTTATTTTTTGGATTTTCCGAAAAGTTTTTGCATTTTTGGAGGGAGAACAAAGGGGCGGAATTTAGCAATAACGCAAAGGAATACGACTGAAATGATGAAGAAAGAAAAGATTATGGCTCCATCGCTTGCCTTTCGTCGAATCAACTTTTTGGTCTTATTCATGTCATCTGGTGATCAAATGAAGCCTCTGTTACAACTTAAAGGGGAGTCAAAAAAACGATCCTTTTGTTGTACATAAATATTTTATTTTTTAAGTGTTATTGGTTTTTGTTTTATTTTATATTATTAATATTATTATTATGCGATTTCGCTTGCTTGATCCTGCTCTTAGTTCTTAAACTTCTAGCGCAGCCTCACGTTAGGAAATTTATAGCTTGGTCCAGTATTCGAAACTAAGGTAAGATCAGCTCGCGTTTATATTCTCGACTGTCTCTGACTCCTTACTTTTTTACTTTTAAAATCCATTTATTTAATCATCTAATTATAATGTATACTGAATGGCAAAATTAATAAGTGTAATTTACTAAGTCTACCTTAACATCTAAATTAAAACTAACTTAACTATGGTGATGTATGTTTCTAGTAAGATACTATGCTTTAATAACTAAACTAATGTGGAAAAATGTTTTGAAAAAAAATTAAAAAACAAAAATAACAAGTATTTACGAACTAAATTACCATAACTTAGCCCTGTTGAGAGGAACTCATAGCGCGGTTATCATTTCGTTGAGCGAAATGACCTGAAGAACATTAATGTGCTTTTACATTTTTGTCGCTAGACCAATCGGCTTATGACGGTAGGTATAATATAGTTGTTGTAGGGTCACGTCAGTCGGTAAAGAGTTTGTTACTAATACGTTATCGTGGTTTTGTAAGTTTTTGATGTATTTGTCAGTCAGTTTCAGTATAAAGTCTTTGATTGGAGGTAACCCCGCCAAGTCATACAATTCTTTGTTATTTACCGTATACTGGAATTTTTCGTGTGCATTTTTTCTTTTGTAGGTGACCCCTAGACAGGCACGGAGCCACTTCCTCTCCTGCATTTGTAGTTTCTCCCATTGTGTATTGGACATTTTTGGAGCCCAGACGTGAGCGGCATATGTGAGCGTGGGGCGGATGATTTGCTTGTAGAGGAGGAGCTTCACCTCAGTTTTGAGGGGACTTCTATAACCTAGGAAGGGGAAGAGGATAGCGTGAACTGCTTTAGCTTTGTTAGTTATGTACGTTAGTTGCGTCTTGCTTTTTAAATTTGCTTGTAGGTGAAGACCTAAGTATTTTACCGTATTAACCGTCTTTATTATGTTGTTATTTATAATGACGTCAGAACTGGTCTTCACCTTTTTAAGTTTTCTTTTGTATTTGCAGTCTGGTCCTGTAAAATGTATTGTCTCACATTTGTCAGTGTTTATTCTTAGTTTCCATGTCGTTAGCTAGTCATGTAGAATTTTGAGTTCGTTTGTTAGTCTTTTGGCTGCGTTTTCGATCGACCAGGAAGAGGTGAATACTATTAGGTCGTCTGCGAAAGCTAGTGTGTTGCACGGGTTTAATGAGGTGTTGTTAAAAATGGGAATGTGGGAGGAAGGTATATCGGAGAGGAAGATATTAAAAAGGGTAGGGGATATTATGGCACCTTGCGGTACACCTGCGGGCATTGTTAGAATGTTGGAAAGGGTGTTAGCGTTAAGTACGGAGAATTTTCGGTGTTTAAGGAAATTTGAAATGAATAAGGTGAGGTAAGTGGGAAATTTAAGGGATTTAAGCTTCCAGATCAGACCATTGATCCAAACAGAATCAAACGCCTTCTCCAGGTCGATCAAGATTGCAACGGTAATTTTGCCATGTGGCATGTTATGTACTATGTTGTTGTGTAAAATGGTTAGTGCGTCCAGAGTCGAGTGTTTTTTTTGGAAACCAAATTGTAGTTGAGGTTTAATGACGTTTTCTTCGAGAAAGTTAGTCAATCCTGTGTATAAAACGTTCCAGAAGTTTGCTAAAACAGCTCAGCAAGGAAATTGGACGATAACTGGACGGAAGGAGAAAATTTTTCTTGGGTTTTTGGAGGGGAATAATTTTTGAAGTTTTCCACGCCGTTGGGAAATAGGCGATGTTCACACAATTGTTGAATATTATTGATAATATGTTGGTACAGGAACGTGATAGCTTTTTTATGACAATATTGGGAATACCGTCAAAACCGCAAGATTTTTTGTTTCTTAGGGATCTTATAATGTAGTTCAGCTCTTTGGGTGTAATGAATATCTCTTTGTGCCTTGTGCATATGTCTGCAGGATTTTCAGCGTCAAAGTTAGTTATTTTAAAGTCTTTGTATTGGTCGAGAAATAGTTTAATTTCGTTGTTAATGTCGTTCGTAAAGTCAACGGAACCTAGATTCTGGTTTTGACCGTGTGCTTTTAAAACGTTGAAGCAGGCAAATTATTAATGGTCGGAATGTCGAAAACTGGCGTGTTGTTTATATTTAGTTTCGTGATGCTCATGTCTGTTTTGTTCGCTTTTAATTTGTCTATGTTTTGAAAAGATTATTATCTTTTTTTAAGTTTTCTAATCTGTATTTAAAATTGTCGTTTACGTTCGTCCGTATTTGAGCAGCGATATCATCGTTTAGTTTCTTCAATTCTTGTTTTAATTGATAGAAGTGAGCGTCTTTTAAGAAATTGTTGTTCGTTAGTGTTCTGTATAGTTTACATTTAAGTCGTTTTTTTGCCGCTAGTAAAATCGAAAGTTCTCGATTTTTATATGAATATTGTGTGTTTTTAAGAGTTATTGTTGGGATTGTTTGTCTTATGGCGTCGTTTATGTTAACTGTCAATTTGTCTATTGTTTCGTCTAGTTGTATTTTTGTCATGTTGCTATGAGGATTGATTGCTAGCTCCCTTGACTTTCTATCAACAATTTTGTTTAGTTTCTTCCAATTTGCTTTGGAGTAGTCAAAAACTTTAATTGGGGTTTTTGTTAGAAAGTCAATTGGCCAGTTGCGAGACCTCTTTTTTGTTGAGTCTTTAATACCGTCAATAGTTAAAAAAACAATGTCATGGTCAGAGTAAGATGATTTCGTAAGTAAAGCGTTGTGTCTTATACAGCTATTGTTGATTGTTAGGTCGTTGTGCACAAGAAAGAGATCAATATAAGATCCCGAAGAATGGTATGACGGATATAGCGAATGCCATAAATTGATGTTTATGGCGTCGTACTTGTTCATGTACCAGTTGTGTAAACATCGCCCATTTGCATTTTCTGATATGTTGGACCAGAAAGCGTGTTGTGAGTTGAAGTCCCCCCCTACAACAAATCGATGTTTAAGTGAGCGCAGAGAATTGAAAAGCTCGCTCGCTTCCAATTTTTCGGCCCCACATTTTTGGGAGTGATATACACTCACGCAAGTTATGGTTTTATTAGATTTTAATTGGACCGAGATTGCCACACAGTCGATTGTTTGAAATGATGGAAGCGCCAGTTGGGTGGTTTGGATTGCAGATTTTGAAAGAATAGCCACACCTCCACCAGTATTGTTTGTTCGTTCGTAATTGTAAAGTCTGTATCCTGGAAATTTTTTTCCCATGTTCCTGTTTGTTTGTTTGAGTCTAGTTTCAGTGATGAGCGCAATATCAGGGTTGTATTTAGCTAAGAGCGAATTAAGTTCGACTTGCTTCTGACTTGATTGAATTTAGTTAGTGTTGAGTAGAAAGAGTTTCATACTCAATTTAAGGGTTTAATAAATGCATATACGGAGCTAGTTCGAAGGCAAATTTGAACATTTGTTGTTTTTTAATTTCATCGTTCGTGTTAGATTTTAACGTTTGGGTCAGTGCATTTATTTTATTCGATAGCTCGAATAAGTTCATGTTGAAATGTGCCTCAAATTGTTGTTGTATAAAATTCAGGTTGTCTACGTCCGGTGCGTTTGGATTGATGAACTGTATTGAAGGCGCCGTGCGGCTTTGAGTAACACGGTTTTTCCCCCCTATTGCGTCTGCGAAGGAGAGTGACGGATTCACGAAGTTTGCGAACATGTGTTCTTTGTTTGTTTGTTTGTTCATGGTCTGTGTTTGTGTGATTTGTCTAGTATTGGTAAAGCCTTCTTTTTTTTGTCTATACGTTATTGCTGCTGGGCAATCTCGGTAGTTAGCGGGATGGCCTAATTTGTTGCAATTTACGCAGAAGGGTTGCCCCTCCTCCGTGTTGGTTCTTTTGCATTCTCCTGGCCTATGGGTAGAAGAGCATTTTATACAGCGGTAGGGCATATTGCAGTTAACCGCTACGTGGTCGAGCAGCTGGAATTTTTTGCACTGGAGGTGCGGGCGTGGGTTCAGTTTCTCCCAGCTTATTTTTTGATGCAGAAGGTATTGAACTGCAAGTAACGATTTAATGTCTGAGCTTCTGTCGATTTGAACAAAAAAGAGGGAATTGTGCGTTTTTTGGCGCGTTTTTAATATATCTACTTTAGAGAAGTTTACCTTAAGATTGAGGGAGTGCAGGGCCATGGAAACATCATTTGCGTCGTAGCTGGCTTCGATTCCTCGGATAACGTAGCACAATGCACGATTTTCCTTTGGCGTAAAAGTATAGTTGTTGATTTGGGCTGATTTTAAAATATTGAGGGCTTTATTATAGTCTTGAATGTTTTTTGTTTTAATATTTGAACAGTTTTTATTTATTTTCTTTAATATGAAACTCTTGTCATTCAACTGAACATTTAAAGTGGCTATGGTTTTCTTGTGGTCCAAATTATAGCAAATGATGGGAGGGATGTGTTTGCTTATTTGGTTTTTGGGCAGTTGAGGAAGAGCAGTGTTGCTTGTTTGCCTGCTAGGGGTATCTGAGTTAGCACTCGAAATGGAGGAGAAGGATGTGCTTCTTTTCCTCCTAAGATCATATACAGCGTGGTTTCGCTCAACATCGATTGGTAGGTTGGCAAAGTGATTTCCCTCTCCCGCCGAAGTGGATGGCTGGGCCATTATGATGTTGTTCTCTTGAAGTCGGGGGTCTCTTCGCGATAACAATATGTTTGATTTAATTTTAGATGTTCTTTTGGCCGGCGATTCCATGCGATTTGCAATTCGCTTTTTTCGCACTTTTTATAGGTGAGTTTGTGTAATACCTAGTTAGCCTAACATTTGTGGAGTCCCGAGATTTGCCTCTCAGCAAGGCTAAGTTTCAGTGGCCTAAATTTAGGTCGTCCACGATTGACGTGTTAGTAAGAAACAAAATTTTGTATAGAATATGATGGTGTTAGTAATAATAATGTAAATAAAAAAAATAAATAAATAAAATGGAATGAATGAAAAATATGATGAAACTGATGAGATATAAAGATGAAAAAAAAAAGTGTAGATAATGAAAATTTTAACAAACTTTTGTCTGCGGAAATGTCTGCATGCATCCAGTTGGGAGAGATGATGATGAATGATGAAACAATGCGATGAAATTCCTTATATATGAGGCGAATAGAGATGAATTATATAAAATCGACTATACGGAATTAGCCGATATCTGATGAAAAAATGATTATGATGGAAAAACGAATAATAATATTTATTCGATTTCGATTTTAAGGAAATCGAATAAGTCGATATGCTTGGATCCTTTTGTTTAATCTATGACGTACACTAAGTCACTGTTTGTGCACTAACTGTGTTTAAAATACACTGTTTTCCCCCTCGGTGGAAAAAATTGCTAAAAGGCAATTTGGATTGATTTTCAATCCTGTTCAGTGTGTTACACTCACTAATAGAATAAATGTGGGAACTGTATATGCGTGTAAATGAAATATGTAAACCACTAAATACTATGGAGTATGAAAACACAATAATAGTCAAATAACAGAAGCTAATAGTAACCACTCGTCTCGACTGATCGACTGCGACTCTGAATCTAACTGACTAATGACTAATCTCTGACTCCATCTTCAGTTCGTCCTTTTTATAGTAAATTTTTGGTATTTAAATGCGGGCGTTAGTTCCCACCAAAAATTCTATAAACCGAAAAGAACTTCCTTTCCCAATAGTTCTTAGAACTGAAGGATAATTGCCTAGTTTGCTTTTATTACCTAATGCATTTTGTTAGACGAAAATGCATAGCGATGACTCAGAAAACACTTGTGCAAATCCTTTTAACGATAGGAAAACACTTAAGAAGAAATGTCTTTGGCGAGGTCAACAAAAGGATTGAAATACGTATTTAGGACCCGCCAAAGAAATTCCTTTCGGCAATTACAAACGTAATTGCATCGATGGTGTAAAAACATGTTCATCCGCTTTGGTCGGTAATAAAAAGGCAGTCAGGATATGATATAAGAAATGCCGCCGGCAGAGAAATATGTAATAAAAGAATATTGGAATAGGTCGTCATAATGAGTTGCATTTATTGGCTTCATGTGCAGAGATGTGTATATACATACATATATATATATTTATACATGACGCTCAACTCATTATAACACCTCCTAGTAAAAAAAATTTTTTGGATGAAAAAATTTTTAAGCTATGGAAAAATTTTTCCTATACTAAAATTGCGACGACTTTCTGTCCTTATTCACATGAAAAATTTTTCACGCCATAGAACACTTTTTTAGTTTCTACGAGGTATCAATGAAAATTAATACCAGTAGGTTTCCATACATAAGTAACATTCTGATAAAATTTCAATTCGATTGGACCAAAACTTCGAGTAGTTGCCTTAATCCAATTCTGTAATCGTTTTTGTCAGCTATAAAAATACGTGAAAATGAAAATTTCTCGAAATATATTTTAATCATTTGACAGAATACGATCCCCCTTAGGTTCTGTCCCCTACACCCTAGAGTAACAGAGTTTTATCAATTTTCAAAGAAATTTTTTTAGTTTTATACTCTGTACATGCTTAGGAGTATATTGCTTCTTATTGCATTCCATTATTCTGGGAATTCATTACGATTTTTCTTGAATTTCTTTGTTTTTGCCATACATTTTTTTCAATTTTTTTAACTATATTTTTTGGTTAGATTTTCATTCTAAATATATGTATGCATATTTCCTTGTCGGGCCAGACACCATTTTTCTTGCCATGTATATAATTATCTTATTATTGTTTTATATTTAACCACAATTATGAATAATTTTTTCTTTAAATTTTTGTAGTCAATTTTTTTTTTACTTTTTTGCACTTTTCGATTACATTTTTGTTTTCGATAGACAATTTTTATGAAAGAATTATTTGAAAATTCTTAAAAGTCATTTCAATTTGCTATTTTATCACATCATATCCACATAACACACCTTTTATATCAAATTTTTTGTTTTATTCTTTGAAAAGATGTATTTTATTTCTTCGCCAAAGGTATTTATTTACTTTTGGCCACCATCTCTTCTATATCTTCTTTCCCTTATATATGCCTTCATATTAAATATTATAGAATTTTTGCCATTATTTAATTTTAAACAGATAGAAAGATGGATCTTTTCCCGGGGTTAAAAAATATATCTTTTAATTTCTATATCTCTATATTTAAATGGTATAGGGATATTATATTTTATGCCTTCTTTTCTTAAGAATCCATTTTAATAACTAGGGATCTTTTATATAAGCTTTCATATTATAATAATATTTTTTATTTTTCAAATTATTAAATCATTATAATTACAAATTAAATCCCTTTTCCTTTTTCCCCTCCCCAGGTAGGGGTAAACAACTTAGTTTCTTTTCAAACTTTGATCAGTATATAAATATTTTTTTGTTTTTAATATGTTTTTATGATATGTTTATTTTATCATTCATCATCAATCAATCATTTGATGGATCCGTCCGGCCGGCAACAAATGTTGTGGCATTGTCACACATCTGAATAATAATAATGTAAAATAAGAAAAAAAAAATTTTTTTCTTTTCTTTTCTATCTCTTTTAAAAAATAAAATTTTATTTTTTTCTTTTAAAATCGAGTCATGAAGCAAAGGATAAGCTTCAGTGGATCGCAGTATGGGAGCTGCTCTACCACTTACAACACCTTGCCTGTTACCAAAGTCGTTTACAATTGATTCTAGGCATTGGTATCATATCAAAAAATGTTTTATTATAATAACTAACTATATCATACAGGTGCTTTCGCATACTTCAAATATAAACTTTATAACACATATTATATTCCACATTGGGTTCACATTATTCCATTGTCTTATATTATCTATTAAAAAATGTACTTTAAATGGTTTATTGCCATACAATATAATTGCCCCATTACTATTATTGCAGTCCAGCACGGATAGGACCTTAGAGGCGTTCAGGCATAATCCAACGGACGTAGCATCATACCACTATTCGCTCGAACAGGCATTGTGCCATAGGTCCGTACCTGCGGTTCCTCTCGTACTACGAAGGAATGTTGTCGCAATAACATATATCATCAGTAGGGTAAAAGTAACCTGTCTCACGACGGTCTAAATACAGTTCACGTTCCCTTGCATGGCTGAACAATCCAGCGCTTGGTGAATTTTGCTTCACAATGATAGGAAGAGCCGACATCGAAGGATTAAAAAGCGATGTCCCTATGAACGCTTGGCCGCCATAAGTCAGTTATCCCTCTAGTAACTTTTCTGACACTTCTTGTTAAAAACTCTTTAAAATCAAAAGGATCGATAGGCCGAGCTTTTGCTGTCTCTGTGTGTACTGAACACCGAAATCAAGTCAGCATTTGCCCTTTCGCTCTATGTGTGCTTTCTGTCCGCACTGAGCTGGCCATGGGACACCTCCGTTATTATTTGAGGGATGTACCGCCCCAGTGAAAATCGCCACCTTTAAATGTCCTTGATTTGGATCATACTTGAGTGTAAGAGTTATACCAAATTTCAATACTATTTTTAAAATTGTACATAACCTGTAAACAAACTATATATAATAAAAAATTCCATAAATACAAGTATTTGAACATCCTATTTCTGTTCGGACAGTCGTGAGCATGTTAAAGGTTCTGAAACCCATCATGCCGCCGATCAGAACATGTGTGCTAACCAAAACAAGATAATTTTTCTTGAGTATTCCCAAATCCGCCAGTTGCCTGGCTGAATCTGGACTCCACACACAAGTTCACGAACGAGTAGCAGAAGTAAATATTACTTCTTCAACCTTGTGGGTTGATTTTATATTACGTCTGAGCTCTTAATTTTTTCCATACTATGCGCATTTATTCCTATGAGATGTTCTCAGGTCCGAACCATACTACAGAAGTACGTCCCTTTACGCTAGCTAGGACAGGTTTTCGCAGGCCCGCTGAAGTTTGCATATGCGATTCATATATTACACCAAAACCACAAGAGGAAGCTTTCGTCCCTAAATACTTGACACAGCATGGTCTCTTTTTATTCTTGTTCCGTGACACCTGTGACATTTTGGTAGGACATGATTTAGTGTTTCCATATTCCTACATCCTGCACGACATTCTCGATCTTTCTCGATCTTTATACGAAGCCTTATACAATTTGCAAAGTCCTTCGCAGACAGGAGAGCTGGGAATCAAGGAAGTGAATTTTCATTTGAATTATCAGAAGAGAAAGTCTTCTTGAAAATAAATTCTATATATTTTTTTCAAAAAAAGTGATTAATACTAAACATTGTGCGGAAAACGTGTAGAGTTTTAAAAATATAATTATTTGTGATAATTAAAAAAATTATGTTTAGTAAATTCGGTTTAAAAACATAAAAACAAAGTGTATAAGAAAAAGACTAATTATTTGTGAGGTAATAATGCTTAAAAAACGGTTCGATTTGAACAACAAAAAAAAAACAAAAAATATTTAAAAATAAATTAAAATAACAAAGGGAAAATTTGGTTTCTTTTTTGTTGTTCTTTTTTGCTTATTTCATTTTGTGAGAATCAGGCTAATATGTCCGTGATTTTGCGTGTGAAAATCAGGCTAATATGTCCGTGATTTTGCGTGTGAAAATCAGGCTAATATGTCCGTGATTTTGCGTGTGAAAATCAGGTTAATATGTCCGTGATTTTGCGTGTGAAAATCAAGCGAATATGTCCGTGATTTTGTAACGTGTGCCCTAAAACTACACGCTTACTTATATTTTCAAACCTACACGGTAACACTATTGTAATCATCTGCGTGGTCAACTTTTGCGAAAAAACCGCATGTTTCAAGAAAATTCCTTCCAGAACATTCGATTCACCTCATATCCGTGGTGGAAATAAGTTGAAAAGAGTCCCCGCTGAGAGAACGAAAGAAGAGATACAAAGAAGAATGGAAAAAAGTTGACCGTGTACTATTCTGATTGGCAGGATAAAAGTTTAAACAAGAAATACCGGTTTTGGTTTTAGAATGGATAAAAATTTTACGAACGGGAAATGGGAGATGGGGAAAAATTTTGTTGATGAGAGACAGTCTGGTTCAAAATGTTCCAGAAAGAAGTCTTGTTGGAACGTGGGAAAAAAAAAGGTCTGAATAGTTCAGACTAGTGAGCTGAGATTTTTTTTAGTTTTCATTTTGTGTGAGAAAAAAAAAGGAAATTTAAAATTTGTATTCAAAAGAAAAAAAGGAAAATCGAGAATATTAAAAGAAAAAAAAAGTTAAAGAAGAAATACGCTCAAATTCCCCAACAACAAAAAAACTAAAACCGAAAGGAAAAGCAATTTTATGAAAATTAGTGTGTTTTTCATTTATTTCATTTATTATACAAAAAATATACAAAAAAAAGAAAAAAAACCACAAAACACAAATAAGTTTTTCGTTATTTAAACCAAAAAAAAAAAAAAAAAAACAAATTGTATGTAATTTAAAAACAGATAAAATAATTGAAAAAAAAGTGAAAAAAAATAAATTCGCGAATATAAAATTGTTGTTCTTGGAAGCGGAGGTGTAGGTAAATCAGCTTTAACAGTTCAATTTGTTCAAGGTATATTTGTAAAAAAAAAATATGATCCAACAATAGAAGATAGTTATCAAAAAAAAAAAATTTGGAGTTGACGGACAGCAATGTATGCTCGGAATATTGGATACAGATAGAACGGAACAATTTACTGCAATGCGAGATTTATACATGGAAAGAAATGGTCAAGGTTTTGTTTTAGTTTATTCAATAACAGCACAATCAACATTTAATGATTTACAAGATTTAATGGAACAAATTTTAAGAGTTAAAGACACTGATGATGTCCCAATGGTATTAGTAGGCAATAAATGTGATTTGGAAAAAGAACGTGCTGTTGGTAAAAAAATTGGGTAAAAGTCTTGCAAGTCAGTTTAATTGTGCATTTATGGAAACATCAGCCAAAGCAAAAAAATTTAATGTTAATGATATTTTCTACGATTTAGTACGACAAATAAAATAAAAATCACCGGAAAAGAAAACAGCAACAGAAGAAAAAACAAAACTCGCTGAAAATAGAAACATAAGAAAATTCCTTTTTTTGTTTTTTTTTTAAAGTAAAATTATTTAAATTCGCTTAATTTTGATTATTGAAAAAAAAAAGGAAAATGATAAATCATTTTTTAAATTAAAATTTATTATACCATTCCCTTTTGTTACCTTTACACAAAAAAAAAAATTTTAAGAAAATTCGAAATTCGAGAGCACTTAATTTACGACTCCAAGGAATACATATACCTACAATTTTCTTCCTCCCAATATAGGTATGGAAAGAGGAGGCCTCCTGTTTTCGGATCTGGGGTGAGTTACAGTTTTATTTAAATAAACCGTTTACTTATATTTATCAATCAGAGTAACCAAACTCAGATTAAAGAAAGATTTGAATGAGCTTTTTTTTGAAGAAAGGGGGGAACATTTTCCTTGAAACAGATGGTATCTTTTAAATTTTTTTTTTTTGATAATGGATGCAAAGTAGAGTAAAGGAAATAAGAAAACAAATCCACCAAATTCTTTGGCCGTATATTTATTTTATTAAAGTGTATCAACTCTGAAAACATAAAAAAATTTATAATCATGTGTATCAATTTTCTCATATAAATATACGAACATTATAAACATTCATTTTTTTTCTTGATCAAGATTTTGTTTTGTTGTTAGTAGAAATATGCAGGTTTTCCTTGCGATGACCGGCTGAAGTGAATGAGAGGAAGAGGGAGAGAGATGGAATAGGGGAGGATCGAAGAGGGCATAAAATATAAGGGTCCATGCTCATTTGTAGGAGCGAGCATTGGACATACGGGGATCGGCATTCTGCTGTCGGTCCATGTGGGAGGGAAGTGCCCCAAAGTCCGGTTGGCATTAACACCTTTGCCAATCGGCCCCGACATGCCTCGCAAGGCTTTCGCGAACGGCTGGTCAAGTTCCGGTGACCACCTAATTAACGAACACCCACTTTATTCGGTTTTTTCTCGCAAAACCGAATTTCCTTGCTCGATAGCTCGCGCTATCACTCTAAAGTCTGAACGACGTCTACATTCATCATGCACGCATAAATAACTATGTGTAACCCGATGAGAGATGGTGGTGAGCAGCGACCCACCCCTCCGGCGAATTAGTCTGTGCAACTCAACAAGGCGTGCAGCCTTTCAGTTGCTCACATTTGCTGCACCATCTCATATCTTCTCCTCGCAAGGAAGAAGATATGCTGAAATGGTCATCTGGGGATTTGCTTCTTAGATAATACCCCAAAATATGTAAACCTTATGTTACATATATGGCGCCCAACGTTTCGTTGTTTCTGCCAGCGGATCTTTAATTTTGTTTGCCATTTGTCTTTTCGACGTCGGTTGAAATTACAAATCGAGCTCAAACAAAATTGTTTGACACATTTTCGAACGAGTTGATGTTTGGAAATGGTGTTTTGGTTGTTACCTTATGGTAAACCAAGTTTTTTCAGAAAAACAAATTTTTTTATAAAAATTTGAAAATTTTGACTCAAACTTTTTTTTCAGTTTTCTGAAACATCCTGTACTTTTTTTTTAAATTTTTCATCTGTTTTTTTTATTAGCCAACTTTTTTTCTTTCTGAAGGTGTGTTCACATCATCAAAATTTCTGAACGAAGTTTTGATGTGAACATAATTTCGGATGTTCGTTTTTTTTTGGTTGTCGGAATTGGGCTTGCTTTTCGCGATTGCAGGTCGAATGGCGTTCGTTGTAAGTTAGAATGCTAGTCAGGTCATAGTTTTGACAAAGCGGCAACTATCTGCATGTTCGTTTGTGTTTACGATCGGACTATTTATTTACTAGTCTTGAGGATTTTTTTTATATTTTCTCGGACTATGGATCAGGAAAATGAGAGTGATGTTGTGGTATGGACTGTCGCGCATTTAATCGCATATCGTTAAATGTCATAGTACATCATACTTTATTGTGTTTGGTACGCGCGGTGTATACTTCGAAATCCATTATAATGTTTTGGGATCGAATCATGTATGAAGCCCTTTGGCATTGTGCAGTGTTAGTTTCCTGCGATGAGTAACATCTAATTTTCATTTCGTGAGTGCATGTCGGGTTTATGTTTTCTTCGTGTCGTCCACTTGTTTCGTCTCTCTCTCTCACTCGCATAAGTTAGATTATAAATAATTCTAGGATTGATGGTAGGAGTAAGGAGTTTTTTTTTTGTATGCATAAGCGTACAAAAAGAATATAGCATATAGGGTAGAGTATAGCAAATTTAGTTTGGGAAATTTATTTTGGTAAAATTTTCTTTTTGAATTTTGGAAATTTTTTTCTTTTCAATTTTCAATTACATTTGGTTAGATTTCTTGGAGTTGAGTTTAGTTTTAGTTTTCTTTATTAAGTGTGGTTTAGTTAAGTTTAGCTTAGTTTTATTTAGTTTAGTTTATTTCAGTTTTTTTTTTTTTTATTAGTTTTCGGTTTAGTTTTTTTTTATTTTTAGGTTATATTTTTTTTTTGGAAATTGTATTTTATAAACTTTATTATTTTCATTTTATTATTTTGGTGTGGTTATATTTTTTATTATTATCATTTTTTTTATATATATAAACATTATATTTTTTTTATTACGAACTTTTTTTCTCTCCATTGGTTTCGTTTTGCTTTGAACCAGAATTTTTTTGTTCTCTCTCTTTCCCAACTGCGCTATTTCGGAAAAGAAATATTTCTCAAATTTTTGACTTAGCTATTTGTGCTTGTGATTTTGACAAATAAACTGTCCTTAAAGGAAAACCAATGACGACTATGAACACGAATCTGACTCCAAATGAGTGTTATGATGCACGCATCGAAAAATGGGACTTTGCATTCAGTGGCGAGATCACCGGTATGCCTGTGGAAGACTTTATATTTCGAATCGAAATATTACAATCAAAATGTAATATGAGTTCGAATGCCATATGCACCCAAATATTTACCCTGTTCACTGGTAAAGCCGAGCAGTGGTACTGGCACCTTCTTAAACGAGAACCAACTATTGATTGGACCGGAATAAAGTCAGCTCTTCTACAACATTATGGCAGTCTCGACACTGATAATGGAATTTTACTACTCATGCTGCAAAGAAAACAAAATACCACTCAATGTTTTAATAATATCCGCGATTCGATCATGTCTATGAACCTTCGTTTAACAGTTCCAATGACGGATACTGAATTGACCCAAATCATGCGCAGCAACATTAAAGAAAGCGTAGCAAATCTCATCTTCACAATGACGACTCCCACCTTAAGTTGTCTTCAACAAGTTTGTCGCAAAGCAGAACGTCATCTCTCTGTTAGGGAAACACCAAAACCTGTCTGCCAAAATCAACCAAGTATAACTAATGTATCATCTGAAATTGCTAACGCTAGAGTTATACCACCGGTTAAGGAATTTAATGCTGCTATTGTTCATTTGCCTAGTAACAATTTCGAATCTGATAAGTCTTTCAATATTAATATCCCGCATCGACAGTCAATTGGAATAGAGTTTCCAATAGTAAACGTTAATCATGCTTACCAACGCGATTTGTTAAGTAAAGGATATAATGTCAATGTGGTTGGAAATGGATGTTCAATGGTTGTATGTTGGAACTGTGACAATTTTGGTCATGAATTCTTTGAATGTGTAATACCACAAAGGTCCTTATTTTGCTATCAATGTGGTAAAAAGAATGTTTCGTTTCCATTGTGTCCCAAATGCCATCCGGAAAGTATTCAACAGCTAGGTATTGGCAATAACACTATTGAACCAACCATAACGGGACCGACATTGAACTTTGAATGATCATCTCCACTAACACATTCACCAGATGAAAAAATTTTAAAACCTGAAACGTCAAATAACATCTTGTCCGATAAAAACAAACTGGAACTGACAGATAAAACTTTACATCAACGCCAAATTGAACAAGACATAGTCAGGAAAAGAGCTATTGGTGCAATCTACCCTAAGAAAACTTCACGTTATATATTAAATCTCAGGGAAAAGTTTAGAAAACGAAAACAATTATTTAAAGCAGTGGAATCCGCATTCGTAACATTAAAACATGACGTAAGACCATATGCGACGGTAGAAATCGACGGCGAATCCCTTTTAGGTCTTTTAGATAGTTGAGCAAGCATATCTTGCTTAGGCGCTGGCGCATTAGATTTCCTACAACGTCATAAAATTTTGATTACTGGTACCTCAGTCAAAACGGCTGACGGTAAGTCACAATCGGTACATGGTCAAGTTCCGATTCCAATTACCTATAATAATGTAACGAAAAGTATTTCTCTATACGTTGTATCGGGACTTACTCAAACTCTATACCTTGGTGTAGATTTTTGGAAAGATTTCGGAATAGCCCCGTCTTTGTTCAAAACGAACGAAACTTTGGATTGTTTGTCAATTGACGATCCCAACACACACGCGCTTAATTCGGAACAACGTGCGCGTCTCGAAAGCATCTTAACTTTATTTCCTTCTTTTAACCAAGTCGGTTTAGGAAAAACATATTTAGAAGAACATGTTATTGAGGTAGAAAACGCGGAGCCTGTAAAGCAACGCCACTTCCCTGTTTCCCCTGCGGTGCAAGCCCTCATGTATGCTGAGTTGGACCGTATGTTGGAATTGGGTGTCATCGAAGAAAGCGTCAGCGCATGGAACTCTCCTGTAGTCTTGGTGCGCAAACCTGGAAAGGTTCGCCTCTGCGTCGACTCCAGGAAAGTGAACACCCTTACGAAGAAAGACGCTTACCCACTTCCACATATAGAAGGCCTTCTCAGTAGACTTGAGAAGACGTGTTTCATTTCAAGTATTGATTTGAAACACGCCTTTTGGCAGATACCGTTGGAAAAGCAGAGTAGGGAAAAAACTGCTTTTACAGTGCTTGGTAGACCGTTATATCAGTTTACAGTGATGCCATTCGGGCTCTGTAATGCTCCTCAAAGAATGTGTAGACTGATGGACAAAGCAATTCCAGTCGAATTAAGAGAAAACAGTTTCGTCTATTTGGACGATCTGTTAGTAGTTTCTAAGGATTTTGATTCTCACGGTAAACTATTGGCAACCATTGCACGTTGCTTGTCTTCTGCTGGACTCACAATAAATTTGGAGAAAAGCAAATTTTGCATGAGAGAAGTTAGATATTTGGGTTACATCGTTGGTAACGGATGTTTAAAGACCGACTCAAATAAAGTATCTGCAATTTTTGACTTTCCGGCACCTACCACTCCAAAACAGGTTCGTCGATTTTTGGGTATGACAGGATGGTATAGGCGGTTTATTGCCAATTATGCCTCCTTGTCGTCGCCAATTACTGACTGCCTAAAGAAGAGCGCCAAGTTTGTTTGGACAGCGGAAGCTCAGGTAGCGTTTGAAGCCTTGAAATCTTCATTAACTACGGCCCCGGTATTGGCCAACCCTGATTACACTAAACCCTTTATTATCCAGTGCGGCGCGAGTAAGACCGGTGTCGGAGGTGTTTTGCTGCAAAGCGACGACGAAGGCAATGAGAAACCCATCGCTTATATTTCTCAAAAGCTGAACTCAGCACAACGCAACTACAGCGTGACGGAACTGGACTGTTTTGCCGCGGTGTTGAGCGTTAAGAAGTTCACAGCCTACGTCGAAGGTTTGCCGTTCAAAATAATCACCGACCATGCGAGCTTAAAATGGCTCATGAGTCAACGCGACTTGAGTGGACGTTTGGCTCGATGGAGCTTAAAACTTCAAGCCTTTGATTTCGCGATTGAACATAGGAAAGGCTCAGAAAATCTGGTGCCAGATGCGCTTTCACGTGTTTACGTGGACGCGATTTCGGAAATAGTTTCGGCACCTAGCATAAACTTGAATTCTGAAGCCTTCAAATCAAAGGAATATCTCGACCTGATAGATACAGTGCAAAGCAACGCGAAAAGGCTGCCTGACACGCAAGTGTCGGATGGCTACGTGTATTTCAGAACAAGCTTTAGCACTGGCAATATCTTTCAGGAAGATCGATCGTGGAAGCCTTGGGTTCCGTCTAGCCTTACGGACGAGCTAGTTTGCCTGGCGCATGATCCTCCACAAGCTGCGCATGGCGGTATTACCAAAACCTTATATCGTTTGCGGCAAAGATACTTCTGGCCTGGTATGGCTAGCGAAGTACGTAAATATATCGCGAGTTGCATCGTATGTAAAGAGTCTAAGGCTCCAAATAGTGTGCGGAGGCCGCCAATGGGCAAACAAATCGAAGGTGACAGACCATTCCAGTACTTATATGTTGACCTGTTAGGACCCTACCCTCGGTCTAAGCATGGTAACACCACTCTCCTAGTTGTTTTGGACAAATTTTCGAAATTTGTTTTGTTCAAGACACTACGTAAGGCGTCTGCCGTGCAGATCACCGATTTCTTGGAGGAAAGCGTTTTCAATTTATTCGGCGTACCCGAGATTATATTTTCTGACAATGGACCGCAATTTATATCAAAAGAATTTCGCAAATTCGTTGAAGCGTATGATGTGAAACACAATCGTACAGCTACCTACTCGCCACAAGCTAAACCATCGGAACGTGTAAACCGTTCTTTACTGGCGGCCATCCGCTCTTATGTTGGCACAGATCATAGGGATTGGGATCAAAACTTGGGAAGCATCGGCTGTTCTCTTCAGGGTACAATCCATGCTTCTACGGGGATTGATCCATATTTTCTTGTGTTCGGTTCCCACATGATCACACATGGCTCGACCTATGAACTGATTCGGAAGTTAAATGGTTTGAATGATGGTGAATTGGTTGTGTCCTCAAAAAAAGACCAGCTTGAACTAATTCGCGAACGCGTCAAAAATAATTTGTCGAAATCTCACCAGCAGCATGAGCGAATTTATAATCGTCGAACCCGGGTAAAGAGATTTATTGCCGGACAAGGAGTCTACCGAAGAAATTTCACGCTTAGTGACTTCGCAAAAAATGTCAATGCTGAGCTAAATCGTAAATTTCTGAAGTGTCGGATTTTTCGTGCGATTGGCGATTCCCTCTATGAGGTCGAGGATTTGCAGGGTAGACCCATAGGGGTTTACCATGCCAAAAACTTGAGGCAATAGTGAGGTAAGAACAGACATCCACTGCCGCGGTTTAGGGCGGATCATTTCCTTTTCTTTTCTTTCGTTTTCTGGTGCCCGGCTAGCTCAGTCGGAGAGCAACGGAGACTCTTTCGGGTGTGGTCGAAAATTCCACGTACCACTCAAACCACCCACACGCTTTTCAGTTACGTCCGGGTTGATAGATCAATCCCCGACGCATCTATGTTGTAACGTGTGCCCTAAAACTACACGCTTACTTATATTTTCAAACCTACACGGTAACACTATTGTAATCATCTGCGTGGTCAACTTTTGCGAAAAAACCACATGTTTCAAGAAAATTCCTTCCAGAACATTCGATTCATCTCATATCCGTGGTGGAAATAAGTTGAAAAGAGTCCCCGCTGAGAGAACGAAAGAAGAGATACAAAGAAGAATGGAAAAAAGTTGTCCGTGTACTATTCTGATTGGCAGGATAAAAGTTAAAACAAGAAATACCGGTTTTGGTTTTAGAATGGATAAAAATTTTACGAACGGCAAATAGGTATGGAAAGAGGAGGCCTCCTGTTTTCGGATCTGGGGTGAGTTAAAGTTTTATTTAAATAAACCGTTTACTTATATTTATCAATCAGATTAACCAAACTCAGATTAAAGAAAGATTTGAATGAGATTTTTTTTTGAAGAAAGGGGGAACATTTTCCTTGAAACAGATGGTATCTTTTAAATTTTTTTTTTTGATAATGGATGTAAAGTAGAGTAAAGGAAATAAGAAAACAAATCCACCAAATTCTTTGGCGGTATATGTATTTTATTAAAGTGTATCAACTCTGAAAACATAAAAAAATTTATAATCATGTGTATCAATTTTCTCATATAAATATACGAACATTATAAACATTCATTTTTTTTCTTGATCAAGATTTTGTTTTGTTGTTAGTAGAAATATGCAGGTTTTCCTTGCGATGACCGGCTGAAGTGAACGAGAGGAAGAGGGAGAGAGATGGAATAGGAGACGATCGAAGAGGGCATAAAATATAAGGGTCCATGCTCATTTGTAGGGGCGAGCATTGGACATACGTGGATCGGCATTCTGCTGTCGGTCCATGTGGGAGGGAAGTGCCCCAAAGTCCGGTTGGCCTTAACACCTTGGCCAATCGGCCCCGACATGCCTCGCAAGGCTTTGGCGAACGGCTGGTCAAGTTCCGGTGACCACCTAATTAACGAACACCCCCTTTATTCGGTTTTTTTCTCGCAAAACCGAATTTCCTTGCTCGATAGCTCGCGCTATCACTCTAAAGTCTGAACGACGTTTACATTCATCATGCACGCATAAATAAATATGTGTAACGCGATGACAGATAGTGGTGAGCAGCGACCCACCCCTCCGACGGGTTAGTCTGTGCAACTCAGCAAGGCGTGCAGCCTTTCAGTTGCTCACATTTGCTGCACCATCTCATATCTTCTCCTCGCAAGGAAGAAGATATGCTGAAAAGGTCATCTGGGGATTTGCTTCTTCGATAATACCTCAAAATGCGGGGGTGTACAAATGAGCGGATGTTGGAAAACTTAGGTTCAATCAAATTCATAACTTATGTGTTAGATTTTTTGAAATATTTCATCAAACATTCATTCCTGCTGAAAACCAATTATATTATAATTCGTAGCATTACTTATAATGCCGTAAATTATTAAATATACGAATTATTCGTCAAAAATTATAATTATAATTATAATGCAATCTGAAAAATTCTTTTCAGTGGATAACTAAAACACCGCTGTACAGAAACGTTTGTCTCATTTCAATCTGGTGCAAGGAACATGGCTGCCGTTTGACAGTTCAATAAGTAAACAAAGTATTTATTGTTTTTATAATTTTTATTTATTATTTTTTTTAACAACTCTTTTTTCCAGGAAAAAATGTTGAAGATTCAACATACTCCCCCCAGTTATTTTAACACGTTGTCCCATTTTTTGTATTCGTCTGAGAAGAAGCAGGCTGGTCCCGATACCCGAACCATACAATTTTCCAATGCGTGACGTTGTTGGTGTCAAGCATGCGTAGTAGCTTGACCTTAATGATTCGCCCATTGCTGAGGTTGTTGACACGTTTATTCCTTGCATTGGTTCTTAATGTGTCCCATGGGATGCTGCCAAATTTTTGCTTTGATAACTTCACTTGGATTCCGTCAACTGTGTGAACCGTGCTGCTGGTGTCCTCAACAGGTTTTTCCTTGTTCCGTATCTTGGAGGTATCTTTGCAGTGTTTAAGGTAGGTTTCACGGTGAGTTTCATGTTGGTTTGTATGGTGAATTTGGGGACATTTTTATTTTCCTTTGGTTCATCAGAATCTGAGTCTGAACCAAAGAGGTCTTTGAAACGCTCACGTTGCTCTTGAGTGTATTCCGGAGTTGATTCTTTTTCAGCACGATGTTTTGGTCTTGATTGAAATGGGCTTCCAGCTGGTCGAGTGGTGTTTAGCTCCTTAGCATGTGGTTTAAGAGATAGCTGTTCCTTGCCCCAGGTGACTGGTCGAATTTTGATTTTTGTTTTAGTTTTCTTGGTTTGTTTGCCTCCGTCGATTTTTGGTTTAAAGTTTTTTAATATTGATGCTTCTTCCTGGAGTTGGTGGTAATTCTCCATCAGTGAAGTGACAATCATCATCAATAATTAATACATCCATCTAAAATTTTATTTTATTATAATTATTATTCGGTGATATTGTTGACACATTATTAACGTACACGGATTATGAATTGGATTGTTTATTGGTTGGGATTCTAATAATTTTCATGGTTGGACGTTTGACCACCCCTTCCTTGGTTTTAACCGTAACTACCGTCACTATATTATCTTCGCCGGGATGAATATCGATTATTCTTGCTAAAGTCCATTTGGTGGGGGTAGGGCATCGCTTTTTAGAATTAACAATTCTCCTAGTTCTAAATTGGGAGTTGCTGTCAACCATTTAGGTCGGTGTTGTAATCGATTTAGATAGCCGGTTGACCATTTTTTCCAGAATATTTGCTGTAACTGTTTGAGGTGTTGCCACCTTGAAAGGATATGGAAGTTTTCTGTGGTTATATCCTGTTCTGGAAGTGCTATGATTGTTGACCCTATGAGGAAATGACCAGGGGTTAAGGGTTTTAAGTCTTGGATGTCTGCGGTCATTGGGCATAATGGTCTGGAATTAACATATGCCTCGACCTGTGTTTAAAATGTGCTCAATTCTTCATATGTTAAGCACGACTCTCCCAGAGTTCTCTTCAAGTGGTATTTAATCGACTTTACAACGGCTTCCCATAATCCCCCAAAATGAGGTGAAGCTGGTTCAAATGCCATGTTATGTTCACGTCTGCAGCCCATGGACTTGCCGATTGATTTGCCTTTTTAATACTTTTGGTGTATTCTCGTAGCAATATTTTATTCGCTCATACAAAGTTTGTACCACAGTCTGAATACACATGGGATGGTTTGCCCCGTCAGCTAATAAAGCGTTTAAAAGCGGCTAAAAATGCTTCAGATGTTAGGTCAGAGACGACTTCGATGTGGATAGCTTTGGTGGCCAAACAGATAAATATACTAAAATAACCTTTGTATGATTTGGCTTTACGATACTTCGACATTCGGAGGTTAATGGGACCAGCATAATCAACTCCACAATGAGTGAAAGGGTGAGAAACATTTACTCTGGGTGATGGTAAATCTCCCATTAATTGAGACGGAAGCTGAGGACGAAATCTGGCGCGTCGATTACACTTAAAAATTCGAAGCCGAACGGTATTTCGTCCACCCAATATCCAATACTTGGAGCGTAAACTATTAAGTGCGAGTTGAGTTCCTCCATGAAAAGTTTGACTATGGATTTCGTCGATGAGTGTATTTATCACATCGTGTCCTTTCGGCAAAATAATTGGATGCCGTTGATCATAAGGTAGATTTGAATTAGCTAATCTACCGTCTATTCTTATTAAACCGTCACTTCCAATAAAGGGATTTAAATTCAATAACTTGCTTTCCTTTGGTAGTTTCATATTCCTTTGTAAACAGTTCAATTCTTTTGTGAAGTTTGTTTTTTGTACATGTTTACATATTATGATCCTTGCCTGGTGTAGTTCGGTTGTGGTTAATTGAGGATGGTTTCGATACTTATGATTCTTGTGATTCCATCGCATACACCATGCTATAACCCTATTTAACTTTGTGAATGATGAATATTTGTTAAACAATTCTACACTACTAATTTCTTGAGTTATTAAACTTTTAAAAGATTTCGATTCGGGCATGGTTTCTATCGTCTCTATATTTTCCGATAGTCAGTGTTCTTCGGATTTCGCTAGCCCTATCGGTCTATGCCACCATGAGTCATGATTCTTTAATAGTGCTGGGTCTATTTCCCGCGATGCACAATCTGCGGGGTTGTCTTTTGTAGATTTGTTTTCCATTTTTGGACCACATTTTTTCCAGAAGATTTTGAGTTGCCGAGATTAGGTGGTGTCATAAATGGCAGACGAACGTGAGATTGTCAAAATTTTTTGAGTCTATGAGTGTCTCCGAAAAATTTTTCACATTGAGTTTTTTCCGCCGCATGGTTAGGTGATGGTAACAATTCTTCCATTTCCCAGAATCTTTTTAACCATTTATCCAATTCATCTTCAACAGTTTTGTTGAATGATGTGGTTTGATTGGATCTACTGTTTCCACCGAACAATATCAAACCATGATTTGTACGTTGGGCAATTGGACATCCAATTGGTGCCTTTCTGATCCCTTCTAACAAAATTGCTGAGTATACTTCAACTCCCAGCAACATGTCAATTCTTCCGGGTTGAGCAAATTGTGGATCTGCAAATTCGAGATTTTTAAGGTGCGACCAATTTTCTTTGTGGACCTTGTCAGCTGGAGTGACTCCAGTGATTTCGTTCAGTATCAAAGCTTCTGTGTTTAGTACGAATTTTGATGTGAGGGATTTTATCGTACACATCACTTGTTTGTTAATTGCCCCTACCTTAGACTTTCCCAGTCCTGTGACTTGTATAGCAGTTGTTGAGCCCTTCAACTTCAGTTGTTGAACTGCTCGTTCTGCGATGAAGGATACTTGAGATCCCGAATCCACCAGAGCTCGAAGAATTGTAGAATGCCCGTCTGAATTTTCTACTCGTACCATCGCAGTAGCGAGTAGCCCTCGAACGTTTTTTGTTGGTGTTGTTTGCCAACCTTTAGTATTCTGATCGAACATAGTTGTCGGAGAAGGTGCTATTTAACCTTGTGTATGGTCCACATCTTCTCTGCTTGTTATTGAAGATATGACCTTGTCTGGGTGCAACAAAGTGTTGTGCTTTTTACCGCATTTTTTGCATCCCGTTTTACTTAGACATTTTAATGCTTGATGTCACTCTTTAAGACAGTTAAAGCAATGATTATTGTCTAGTACATGTTTTCCATTCATTGAAAGATCCATGTTCAAAAACCTTTTGCACGCATGCAAATTATGTGATTGTGTTTGGATTCAACAGAAATATTTTTGTTGAAATATGTTTTTTTTATTTTTTTTTTAAAAAAGTAATATTTGTAAAATTGAAAAATTCATTCACCTGATCGTAAATTGAAATAAAATATTTGCATCCGGTGAATGAATTTTTCCATTAATTTTGATTAATTAACAAATTTAATTTTAATAATTTCAATACGATATTTTCCATCCAGGAAATATAAAAAAAAATTCAAGTTGATTAAGGGCAATGCAGGCACCTGTAAATTTTTGTACAGTTTGCAATTCGGCATAATTATAATTATTAATTTTGTAAAATGTTTTTTTCAGTCAGTTAGTTTTTCTTGCGAGAACCGTGTACCAAAATTCATTAATAAAGGTCGCGTTACAATTTTGTAATAATTTAACATAAAAAAGTTGTGATAATAAAGGAAATTAATTTTATAAAACATTTGTGTTTTTTTTTCCGTTGTGTGTTTTTTCTTTGTTTTTCGTTACATCCTATCAGGATTTAACATTGGTCCTTCGAGCCGGATATTATTTTTTATTATCAACCACATTTATACTTGCAAATAAAATAATAAAATTTAAAGTTTTTTGTGAGTTTTATTATTAAATTAAATCAAGTGCTACAAGAACATTAAAGCGGTAAGTGAAGTATATATTATTATTGTAAATTTATTGACTATTTCCCCATATTGTCAGAGTATTCAATTTGTTTTTTCTGTGCGTTTTGCAACCAATTTTTGTGTTTCCGTGTTCTATTATTAAGCAATTATTTAGTCAATGCACAACTCATCAATAAACATGAATTTGACAAATTCATAATCAACCTAAAGAAAACATCCAAAGATAAAAGATCTGAAGGATTTTTGACGAAAAAACAAGAATGCCTAGATTAGTTGTGGACAACTATAAAAGAAACAAACAGAAAAATGCTTGAAATTTTTTCCAAATCAGATGAAACATTGCCTTATTTTAAACTAGACACATTTTCTGTTCTCGAAGAAAACTATTGTACGGCTTCTAGTTTCATTGATGACCACTTAAAACTATTTAAAGTACCCTCTGGAAGTCATAATTCAGACAAAAAAAAAGTGATTTTGAAAGTTCTGAATTAAAGTTACCACGAATTGCAATTCCTCGGTTTTCGGGAAATTACCAAACATGGACATCGTTCCGCGATTTATTTGTGGCAATCGTTCATAGCAACAAACAAATTTCAAATGTGCAAAAACTATACTATCTCAAGACTAGCTTATCTGGTGAAGCTGAACAATTAATTCGGCATATACAAATAACAGATGTGAACTATTTATCAGTGTGGGAAATTTTAGTGAAAAGATACAAAAATAATCGAACACTAGTTAATGCATCATTAAACATTCTTATGGCTTTGCAAATTCAATCAGGTGAATCCACAAGTGGTTTAAAGACAATGTTGGATGTGACCAACGAAGTTCTGGAAGCACTTAAAGGTTTAAGAATAAACATTGATAATTGGGATCCACTTTTGATTTTTATTTTGTCGCAGAAATTAAGCAGAGAAACTATTTCTCATTGGGAACTTTTATTGAGCGCGAGAGTTGATGCTTGCGCTATACCTACAATAGAAGAGTTTAAAGTGTTTTTAGAAAGCAGATTTCGTACGTTAGAAGCAATTTCAGCTTCAAATACAACAAATTCTCAAATTGATAAAAATCTGCGTGGAAATAAGAAGCCACTTGTAAAACATTCTCATGTTGCCGTGACCACAACCAAGTGCCCGATCTGTTCAGATGATCACCGATTACGAAATTGTACAAAATTTCTTAATATGACGATAAAGGATCGACATGATTTTATAAAAAAGCATCAACGATGTTTCAATTGTTTGGCACTGTCTCACTCTTTACAAGATTGTAAAAACCCGATGAATTGTCAGAAATGCAATAAACAACATAACACGCTTTTGCATTTTGATCGTGAATTAAACAGAAATAAATCACCTCACGGTCAAGCAGGTCCACGAGGTATTCAAGACAATTCGAATTTGGTGAATTTTTTAAATGTCACACCGAGTCAAAATTCTCAGCCATCAAATGTAAACTCAACTCACAATGATGTGTTTCGTGATACGAATCATTTTGCTTCCCATTTTACCAAGGATATGTGTTCTAAAACTGTATTATTGGCTACAGCTTTGATCCACATTTATACACCAAAGGGCGAGATAGCGGTTTTACGAGCTCTAATAGATCAAGGGTCTCAAGCCTCGCTTATTACAGAAGATGCAGTTCAACGTTTGCAATTATTTAGAGAATCCACGCATGCAGTAGTAAGTGGACTTGGAACAAAACAAACTGATGTTATTCACAGTTCCGTTTCATGCAAAATAACATCCCATTTCCGATCTTCTTATGAAGGTCAATTAGATGCCTTTGTACTTAAAAGGTGGACAGGTTTATTGCCAGCACAAAACGTAACGAGATAACCATGGCCTCATATCGAGAGATTAGAGTTAGCTGACCCAAACTAATATGTTGCACAAAAGGTCGATATTTTATTGGAATTAGATATTTAAAATAAGGGCAACAATCTTTGAATGACAATGTTCATATTGGACCTTCCTTAAAAGATGAACTCAGTGTAATTCTACTTAGGTGGCGAAAACACCAAGTAGTATTTACAGCTGACATTGAGAAAATGTGCCGCCAAATACTAGTGGCAAAAGATCATCATGATTACCAAAGAATATTATGGCGAAATAGTACTGCTCAACCTATACAAGAATTTAGATTGAAAACGGTAAGATATGGAATGTAATGTGCTCCTTATTTGGCTATTCGTACACTAAGACAATTGGCGATTGGTGAAAAAGACGATTTCCCCGTGGCATCGAAAATCACTCTTAAAGATTTTAACGTTGATGATTTTATGTCAGGAGCCAATAGTGTAGAAGAGACTTTGGAGATCCAAACCAATTACGCGGTATGCTTTGTCGAGGAGGGTTCTATTTACGAAAATGGACTAGCAATTATGAACAAATTGCAAAAACTGTACCAAATGAAGATCGAGAATTGAAGGAGCCATTTGATATTGAATTCAATGAAACCGTAAAGACCCTTGGAGTCCACTGGAATCCTGTGAATGATGAATTTGGTTTTTGTAGAAAATTGCAATCTGCGAATAAACCAGTTACAAAGCGTCTGTTCTTAGCAGAACTTTCTCGATTATTTGATCCCTTAGGTTGGTTAGCACCATCTGTAATAGTTGCTAAAATAATGTTCCAACAACTCTGGTTAAGTGGCATAGGTTGGGATGATATACTTCCTGATCTATTAGCACTGCAATTGGAAAAGTTTCGTAAAGAGCTGCATGATATACAAAACATTAAAATACCACGGTGGATTAATTACAAGAAAGAAATAAGTGAATTCGAATTACATGGGTTTTGCGATGCTTCCATACATGCATACGCTGCTGTAGTTTATTTTCGTTGTGTAGATAAAGAAGGAACTGTTCACGTGTCATTACTGCTATCAAAAACTAGAGTTGCTCCAATTAAACAGATAAGTCTACCTCGTTTGGAATTATGTTGTGCGGTTTTGCTCAGTAAATTATTAAAGATAGTCAAAGACTCCATGCAAATAGAGTCAATGACAATACATGCATGGACAGATTCTACTATCGTACTGGCATGGTTGCGTGCTTTACCAAATAAATGGAAAACCTTTGTCGCCAATCGGGTAAGCGAGGTTCAACAAAATTCAAATTTTAGTCAATGGAGACATGTTATTTCAAGTGACAACCGAGCCGATTGTGCTTCAAGAGGCTTAACACCATCTATTTTAAAACAACATACATTATGGTAGTCTGGTCTTGAGTGGCTAAGATCTTCTTCAGACATGTGGCATCGGAGAAACGCAACTAGAAGAAAAGAAACCACGAATAACGTCAAATTTGGCAGCAATAGATGTTGATATTCTAGGAAGATATTCTAATCTTAGACGATGTAGAAGAGTGGACGCCTATTGCTTTCGGTTTTGTCATAATCTGCGGGTTTGTGAGAGTGAGAGAAGATACCAGCATTTGCGCGTAAGTGAACTAACAAACGCCACTAAAACTATTATCAAAATTGCTCAATATATTGACTTTCATTCCGAAATCACTTGTTTAAAAAACAACAAAAATTTACCTGAAAGGAGCAGGATACAGAATCTAAATCCATTTTTGGACCAGGAGACGATATTGCGAGTCGGGGGTCGTCTTAACAATGCATATTTATCTTACGATGAAAAGCACCCAATAATTCTATCAGATAAAGGCCAATTGACTAAATTAATAATTGATGATACCCATCGCAATACTGTTCATGGAGGAACGCAATTAATATTAAATGTTGTTAGGAAAAAGTATTCGATATTACGTGCTCGAATGATAGTAAAGCTCCAAATCCATAAATGTGTAAAATGTTCTAGACATTCAACCATCCCAAAAAATCAATTAATGGAGACCTTCCCGAACCAAGGGTTAAAGTAACTAGACCATTTTGCCACACGGGAATTGATTACAGTGGTCCTGTTACTATAAAAGAATCAAAATGTCGAGGTAGAGTAAAGACTTCGAAGGGTTACATTGCGGTCTTTATTTGCCTAACCACAAAGGCAGTTCATTTAGAAGCAGTCAGTGACATGGCAACTGATGCTTTCTTGGCAGCATTCAGTGGATTTACGTCTCGAAGAGGTCTGTGTACAGATTTGTACAGTGATTGTGGTACAAATTTCGTTGGAGCAAATGCTCAGCTGATTCGAGACAAATTGAAGTACCAAAAAGAGATTGCAGAAGAAGTGAAAAATATTTTAAGTTCAAAAGGAACAGAGTGGCATTTTATTCCGCCCGCATCTCCACATTTTGGTTGGTTGTGGGAAGCTGGAGTTAAATCCATGAAATACCATTTAAAACGCGTATTGGGCAATGCATTACTTACGTTCGAAGAAATTTCTACAGCATTGGCACAAATTGAAGCGTGCTTAAATTCTCGTCCGTTATGTCCAATGACAGCAGATCCAGAGGACTGCACAGCATTAACTCCTGGTCATTTCTTAATTGGTGACATGTTGCTTTCTTCACCACATCCGAATTTAATTGATAAAAATTTATCATTGACCAAACCCTGGTTAATCATCAAAAGAATGCAACAAGCATTTTGGGAAAGATGGTCTTCAGAGTACCTATCGAGATTGCAACAGCGCCCAAAATGGATCTTAAAGCAACCAAATGTACAAAAGGGAAATTTGGTGTTAGTTAAAGATGAAAGATTACCTCCATGTAAATGGTTATTAGGTCGTGTCATTGAATTACAACAAGTTGCGGATTCATTAGTGAGAGTTGTCACAGTTCAATGTGAAAATAGCATTTTCAAACGCCCTATCACCAAAATTTGTATGCTTCCTATACAAGATAATGAAGTTAATAAAATATAGACTGTCTAAGAATATTAACCAATTAATTTAAAATTGATAGACAACATTTTAATATAAGTTAATTAGTTAATGTATTTATAAAAATTTTAAAATCCTACAGTACAACGTCATATCATAATCATGGACTTACGGTCACGGCTATTTACGGTTTCAATTTTTGTATTAATAATATTAATGTACAAAACAACAGTAGTGCCAAATTTAATTTCGTACGATTGCGGCCATGAGAGAGTAAATTTTAGTGCTATTTCATTACTAGACGTTGGGAAGTGTCTATTCGAAGACACAAATGTAACTCATGAAAAAGAAGATATTCTACTTCTTCAAGTCAGCGAAGTGGCCAGCGTACACGTGTACCAGTGCAAGATCAATATTATTCAATCTGTTTTTAAATGTGGAATGTTTAGTCACCTTAGTCTGGTTCGTGGCGGTCTAAGCACATATATAGTAGATATATCCAGAGAAGAATGCATGAATGTACATGCTGATATTAAAGCTAACTCATCGTCATCCTATACAGAAACAGTCTCTGGAACCATTAATATTGATGGCAACTGCAACGGAGCCCCTTATACTTCTGGGCAATATCTAGGGATAGTGTTGTAGTCACTCATGTAATGGAAATCACCATAATCGATTATATGAGTACTGTTCGATTAGAGGACAACCAAGTCATACTAAGAAAGGATATTACCTGTCCATATTTAAAAGGAAAATGTACCGATCCTGAAAATGGGATGAGCTTTTGGAACATGATTGCTGATGCCTCTTGCGAAGCATTACAATATGATGTTTTGTGGCAAGGAAGTGCAATGAAGATTAGAAACTTTAATAACTACAGTGCACCAATCGGAAATCTTGTTTACACTGTCAATTCTGGTGACACCGTCTTTGCATTAGAAATTAGGAGACCTGTGTCAGTGTGCCGTTTTAAAGGATTTCAAACTGAACACCCTCGTTTTGTAATTGTACCAAAGGCCTCGGAAAATTATTAGTTTTTGAAAAGAACTGTAAATACTAAAAATTTAGATTTGTTTACGTACATAAATTATAAATTTGTGTACACCGAGGGCCATATCAGACTTCAAGTGGAACGATTGTATACAAATATCTTGAAAAAGAAGTGCGAATTAGAAACAGATATGCTACGCACACAAATTAGCATGGCACCTCATAATCAAGCAGAATATGCTCAAATGAGCATGAAAGGGTTCGGTTATACTGCCTTACCTCGGGGAGAACTAGTATATTTGGTCAAATGTCAACTGGTAGAAGTTATGATTCGAAAGTCAGATCGATGCTTTCTGGAACTACCAATTACATATGATGAACGGAATTTTTTTATGTCACCAACCACACATCTAATTCAACAACATGGAACCGAAATACCCTGTTCAACAATGATGAGTCCAGGATATTTTATACATGGAGAATGGTATGGTTTCAATCCGTATATACACCGCCTGAAGACGCCAAATGTACTAAAGCCATCAAGTGTGTCTGACTGGGTGTATGAGGATCCTGGAGCTCTCATAAAAGCAGGTATTTACACCATGGAGTCCATTGAAGAATTGCGGAGACAAATTATGTATCCCTCGGAACGTCAGGCAATTAGCAATATTTTAACACAAAGAGTGCTAGGAGCAAATGTCGACAACCAAAAGGTGAATATTTTGCATCTTTTCACTCCAGAATCTATGAACGTGTTAGTCAATTCAATTGGAGAACGTGTCTGGGGAGCATTTAGTTGGCTTGGAAATATTTGTTCAGGCTTTGTAGGAATATTCATGTGTATCTGAATAATAAAATTTTTAATCGACACTATCATTAATATAAAAATAATTCAAGGCACTTTTGGCTGGAGTTGGAGAATTTGTGCAGCTTTTCAGAATTCGGTAACTAATTGTCTTTTACACCAATACCATTGTGCTACAAATGAAGAGTCCGACGTTGAATTGACAGTTGTGACAAATCGTGATCAAAGACCACAGATTGAATTGCCAAGCATCAAAGTGAACGAAGATAATGAAATAAAATCAATGGTATCAACAGAACCACAAACACCGTTCGTTTATCCAAGAAAATAAATTTACAACATTCCTATTTATCCTCCTTATCCCAAAGTAAGTCAATAATTTGTACCTATTTATATACTTCACGCAGCATCTATTAGGCGAGTTGAGGCGCCTATTTGTTTTTTAAAAAAAGCCCCTTCTTCCAGAGTTATCACGATGTCGAACATGGAGGAAATACCGTTTGATTCGGGGAACTAATGATTTTTTTCCAGGTACTACTTCACAACCATAAGTGGATTTTAGCGTTGAAACCACAACGTTTCACTGGTCGGGAGAATTTTGGAATTCAGCAAAAATATTTTTGTTGAAATACGTTTTTTTTATTGTTTATTAAAAAAAGGAATATTTGTAAAATTGAAAAATTCATTCACCTGATCATAAATTGAAATAAAAGATTTGCATCCGGTGAATGAATTTTTCCATTAATTTTGATTAATTGACAAATTTAATTTTAATAATTTCAATACGATATTTTCCATCCGGGAAATATAAAAAAAATTCAAGTTGATTAAGGACAATGCACGCACTTGTAAATTTTTGTACAGTTTGCAATTCGGCATAATTATAATTATTAATTTTGTAAAATGTTTTTTCAATCAGTTAGTTTTTCTTGCGAGAACCGTGTACCAAAATTCATTAATAAAGGTCGCGTTACAATTTTGTAATAATTTAACATAAAAAAGTTGTGATAATAAAGGAAATTAATTTTATAAAACATTTGTGTTCTTTTTCCGTTGTGTGTTTTTCTTTTGTTTTCCATTAAATCCTATCAGGATGTAACAGATTGCTTACATAGTGGACATCCACTTTGACAATCGACATGATGATTTTGTGTACTCACATGGATGGGCTTTATGTCTGTTAAAGCTTCCAATGTGCGATACCTTTCTTCTAGAAATTTGAAAAACTCATCTAGTGAAGGTATTTCCTGTGTATTTCCCAAGGATTGCTCCCATAGACTCCTTGTTTCGAGAGGCAATCTTTGATTTACCAAATGTATGACACTTGGATCCCATTCCCCAATAGGAATTTTTAATGCCTCCAACTCATGAAGACATTCTGAAGTTTGGTCGATAATGGCTTTAAAACCATTGACCGATTCGTTCCGCATCACCTTTTGATTGAACAGAACTCTTAACTGGGTATGTACTAGCACTCGTTTGTTTACATACCGCTTGACTAATGTATTCCAGGCTGGACCATAATTATCTGCAATGGTTTGAAACTGTCGTAGAAGCCTTTCTGCTTCTCCGACCAGACTTGTTTTTAAATAATGCAGTTTTTGCACTGAAGGAATTCCCGCATTTGAAGAATTAAAGAAACAAACAAATCACGGAAAGACCGCCATGATTCGTAATCGCAGTTGAACTTTGGGAGATTTATTTTGGGTAGGTGAATTTCAAACCTATTCTGAATTCTTGATTCTCCATTTGTTCCATTAAGGGAGTCATTAAGGAGCACCGGGTTCTTTGGTTTGCTTATTATTTCAAAGGCTTCCTGGAGTTCACCAATGAACTCGAAATATGAGCCTTCTATGTCTTCAAATACCCCATTCTTTACGTAATCGGTGTCCTTTAATGTTTGCTCTTCCATAGAAATGCGAATTTGGTTTTTTCCTATTTCGTCCCATACCTCTTCGACCGCAGACATTCGACGACTTAAATATCCTCCCGTTTTTCTGGCTTCCCCAGTTTTCCGGTGATTAGTGATCGCCCTGCAAATTTGGTCGATCAACCCCATTTGAGACTGCAATATAGTTGAAATAAAGCATTCAAACGAACAAGATGTGTTTTCCAATTTAAATATCATGGAATATAATACATGGCGACGAGGATAAAAAATAAAAAAAAGAAGAAAAAGAAAAAGCAAGAAATATAAAAAAATAAAATTATATTTTTTTTTGTTTTTTACAAATAAATTTTGGGTAAAACGTGGCAAATTGGATCAACTATATAAAAAGCCACTACGAAAAAACTGTGAAAATTTTGGTACAGTTATCTTCTCATACAAAAGAGCCAGATTTGGAAATATTGGGCTTAATATCTAGTGGAAAAGAATTTTTATTGTATTTTTTTTTGTGTATGATTTTTGCTCAGAATAAGCCGCGTGGAGGACCACCAAAAAGAATCCGTTACATAGAGGTAAAGGTAGGAATGGATTTCTTAAGAAAAATTGAACCGCTTAGCCTAAACTGCAATATATCGGAAAATTGGAGAATTTTTCAACAAAATTATGATTATTTTTATATTGCTGCTGAGTTAGAAAAAAAACCTCGGAAGTTCAGGCTGCAATTTTTTTGAATGCAATTGGTACAGAAGCAGTTGAACTTTGGAATACATTTGTTATATCGGATGAAAATCGGAGAAAATATAAAGAAGTTGTAGAGTGCTACACCTTATGTTATTTTTGGTTGGAATTTGGTTAGTAAGTAGGCATTTGAAATTAAAACTACTTAATTGTAAATTTCATATTTTTGATTAAATTAAAATAGTAACCTTTGAAAAATGTAAAAAATAAAAGAATTGTAAAAATGTTTTAGAAAAATATAGATTCTCGGCTAGAGAGGTTAACTTAGTAAAATTCTTTTAATTAATTTCGAGTTGGGAAATATCTTCCCACATTGGTGACCCCGATAAGAATCCGTTAATTTTAAAAAAGCTCTTTCGTGTAAAAGTCTTAATTTTTCTCGATCTTTTTTGTTCTTTTTTACGGCAAAATTAATCTAGTGAAAAGTGAATTTATATCGGAATAAATCGATTTTCACACTGAAAAAAGAGACTTTGACGCCATTTTTTTTTGGAGAAATATATATTTGATTCTTGTATTGCTAGCTAATTTGAAAATTACAAGAATTAGTTTTTAAAGAATTACGCAATATTTTGTTCCCTAAACAGAAATTTTCAACTCTCTATATGTGTTACATTTAATGACATTAGTACGGTTTCGCGTGTGTATTTAAATTTGTGTGAACAAAACTGAAATATAATATTTATATTTATAATATAATATTGGAAAGAAAATTTTTTGTGAACCAAAGTGTGAAAATTTATAGAAACAGAAACATTGAACTTTTTGTGCTAATTTAGTAAAGAAATTAAAAATATGTCAACCGAACCAAGTAAGGAAACTGTTGAGATTACTCGCATTGCTGTGAAAGTACCACCATTTTGGGAGGAATCTCCTGAGATCTGGTTTGCACAGGTGGAGAGTCAATTTTCAAATTCAGGAATTACAACAGATGTTTCAAAATTTAATACAGTGGTGGCAGCCATTGAGAGTAGGATACTCACTCAGGTTAGTGAAGCAATTTTAACCCCTCCTGTTGAAAATAAGTATCAGAATCTAAAAAGACAGATAATAGAAAGATTTTCGGAATCAGAACAAAGGAAGCTTAAAAGACTGCTTTCTGAAATAGAGTTGGGCGACCGTACACCCACACAATTACTGAATGAAATGAGAAAGTTAGGTGGCAATAAGGTAGGAATGGAGCTATTGAAGGCGATTTGGTTAAAGTGTTTGCCACTCCAAGCAAGAACAATTTTGTCAGTTAGTGATCTCGACTTAAAGGCTTTAGCAACATTAGCTGACAGGATTGTCGAAGTTGCAGACATTTCTAGCATCAGCAATCAACCCATTCCAGCACAATCAACTAATGCTGTTTCAACTGTACAAGATCCTTCAATAGCTGATCTAAAGAAGGATGTTGAATCATTAACAACCTTAGTTCGGGAACTGTCATCTCAAATTCGTGCGAGAAGCAATTCACGACGCCGAACTATAACTCAGTTTAATAATCCAACAAACAATGCAACTAATGAAGCAACCAACCGTCCATTATGCTGGTATCACTATAAGTTTAGACAGAATGCCACTAAGTGTAACCAGCCTTGTTCATTTTTACAAGAATCAAAAAACTAAATAACTTGCAGATGGTGAATCGACTTTATATTACCGAGAAAAAATTTGGAAGACGATTCTTAGTCGATACTGGCGCTGACATTTCCGCCATTCCACCATCTGCAAAACAAAAAACACAGCAAATTGCATCACAATTTTCTTTTCCAATAGATTTGTATGCGGCCAATGGTACTCGCATAAAAACCTACGGACAGCAGACAATCAATGTTGATCTGGGATTACGACGAAATTTTCAATGGACTTTCATAGTAGCTGACGTTAATATACCAATTCTGGGTGCAGATTTTCTCCGGAATTATGATTTATTAGTCGACATTAAACGTAATAAGCTAATTGACGCTAAGACGCAGCTTGCATTACAATGTAAAGTAATATCCGTTGCTACCGTCGATGCGTTAAAGATGTATAATTCTCGAAATAAATTCGAAGTATTACTGGCTGAATTTCCAGAAATTACAACATTGAATCCTGATACACTATCAGCTAAATCGTCTAAAATTTCACATTTTATTGAAACGAAAGGCCCACCTGTTTTTGCTAGACCACGAAGATTACCACCAGATAAGCTAAAAGCAGCCCAAGAGGAATTCCGGCATTTACTTAAGAAGGGTATTTGTCAAGCTTCTAGTTCCTGTTGGGCCAGTCCATTACATTTAGTTACAAAACCTGATGGCTCATTTCGTCCATGTGGTGATTATAGGAGACTGAATGCTATTACAGTGCCGGATAGATACCCTATCCCATTTATACAAGATTTCGCCCATTGCCTACATGGAAAAAGTATATTTTCAAAATTAGACTTAAATAAGGCTTGTCATCAAATACCAGTTAACCCAGATGATATTCCGAAGACGGCTATAATTACACCATTTGGCTTGTATGAATTCAAGTTTATGACATTTGGGCTTCGAAACGCGGCCCAAACATTTCAACGCTTCATCAATGAGGTTTTAGCTGACTTAGATTTTGTTTTTGTTTATATAGATGACATAATTATTGCTTCAAGAGATATTGAAGAACATTTGCATCAGTTGCGAACAGTATTTCAACGTCTTCGAGATCATGCCTTAACAATCAACGTTTCGAAGTGTAAATTCGGTAAACCAGAGCTAGATTTTCTAGGACACCATATTACATCGAGCGGCATCTCTCCACTTGAAACTAAAGTTAAAGCCATTCACAATGTTTCTCAGCCTTCAGTAGCTAAGGAATTAAAGCGTTTTCTAGCAATGATTAACTTTTATCGTCGCTTTATTCCTCATGCAGTCGATAACCAAATGATCCTACAAGATTTAATTCCTGGCAACAAGAAGAATGACAATACGAGGATCGCATGGAATGAAGCAGCAGTTGTAGCTTACGAAAAATGCAAAGCTGATTTAGCTAATGCGACGCTTCTGGCTCACCCTGCAACGAATGCACAATTATCCCTAACAGTTGATGCTTCAAATATAGCTGTTGGTGCTGTTTTACATCAATACGTTGACAACGTTCAGCAGCCACTCGGTTTCTTTTCCAAGAAATTATCTTCTGCTGAAAATAAATACAGTACTTATGATCGTGAATTATTGGCTATTTACCTAGGAATTAAACACTTTCGTCACATGCTGGAAGGCAGAGATTTCTATGTCAATACTGATCACAAGCCACTTACATTCGCTTTTTATCAAAAATCTGACAAAGCATCACCTAGGCAATTAAGACATTTAGATTTTGTGAGTCAATTTACTCATGACATCCGCTATGTAGCGGGAGAAGACAACGTAGTTGCAGATTTTTTGTCTAGGATTAGTACTGTGGGTAAAAACATCATCATTGATTATCCTGGAATATCTATTGAACAACAAAGTGATCCGGAGCTAAGTGACTTACTTAAAAGCGGTAAACACTCTTTAAATTTAAAATTATTTAAAATGTTTGATTCATCTTCAGAGGTTTATTGTGACATTACAAATGACATTATTCGACCTTATATACCAAAAAGATTTCGTGAAGACATAATATTAAAATTTCACGAGCTTTCGCATCCAGGTAGTAGAGCCTCAACTAAATTAATTACACAGCGCTTTGTTTGGCCAGGTATCAACAAAGACTGTATTGAGACTGTTCGCCGATGTATTTCCTGTCAAAAAGTAAAAATTCACAAACATAACAAAACGGCACTTTCTACTTTCTTGCTTCCTAATAAGCGTTTTGAACACATTAATGTGGATATAGTTGGTCCATTACCTGTGTCTAAGGGTTATCGTTATCTACTTACCTGTATTGACCGTTACACAAGATGGCCCGAAGCATTTCCAATGGTCGATATAACGGCAGAAACAGTAGCATCAACACTCATGTCTGGCTGGATAGCCCGTTTTGGCGTACCCTTACGCATAACAACAGATCAAGGAAGACAGTTCGAATCTACACTATTTAAAGAATTGTCGAAGACCCTTGGAACTAAACACATTCACACTACTGCATACCACCCTCAGTCAAATGGGTTAATAGAACGCTGGCATAGAGTATTAAAGGCAGCAATTATGGCATATCAGACTAAGGATTGGTATGACATTTTACCAACTATACTTTTAGGTTTACGAACATCGTTTAAGGAAGATCTTAATTGTTCACCAGCTGAAATGGTCTATGGAACTACAATTATGCTACCAGGTCAATTTTTTACAGAAGACAAAATGGAGATTGTTCAATCTGACTTCGTCAAGACGCTAAGAGATCATATGACATCTATTCGTCCAACAGCTACTTCAAATAATAGTAAAGAAAAAGTTTTTGTGCAGAAAGAGTTAGAAACGTGTTCTCATGTATTTCTGCGTAATGACACTGTACGTAGTTCACTTACACCGCCGTTTGATGGTCCATTTCAAATTGTTCACCGAGGCGAAAAATTCTTTAAACTTTTAGTTAATAACAAGGAAGTCACAGTAACTATCGATCGATTAAAAGCAGCTCATTTCACCACTTCACCAACCGAAGTTAAGAATTCTTCGCTACAAAAAGCCAACAGCTTTTCACAGCCATCAGCTTATCCAAATACCAGATCAAGAAAACAAGTCAGATTTCAAGACCAGTGTATATTAAACCCTAATTGAAAAGTACTTTTTTAGAATAAGTTTTTTAATATAAATTTTAATTAAAAATAACATAATGAATATTACGTTGAACTATTTACCCTACCTAGTATCAACTAAAAGGGGAGTACTGTAGAGTGCTACACCTTATGTTCTTTTTGGTTGGAATTTGGTTAGTAAGTAGGCATTTGAAATTAAAACTACTTAATTGTAAATTTCATATTTTTGATTAAATTAAAATAGTAACCTTTGAAAAATGTAAAAAATAAAAGAATTGTAAAAATGTTTTAGAAAAATATAGATTCTCGGCTAGAGAGGTTAACTTAGTAAAATTCTTTTAATTAATTTCAAGTTGGGAAATATCTTCCCACAAAGTTGTCAAGGCTTTCGATGAATTTTGTCCACCAAAGAAAAATGAGGTGTACGCTAGTTTTCTTTTCTTTACTAGAAATCAGGCATCTCTTGAAACTTTCGATAACTTCTTAATGGATTTACAAAAATTGATTAAACCTTGCGATTTTGGTAAACAAGAATCGAGAATGTTACGAGACAGAATAATTTTGGGTGTGGCAGACAAAAATTTACAAAAAAAATTATTGGAAACGGAAAATTTATCAAGCTACAAGGCAATTGAGATATCAAGATCGCATGGAGCATCTAAACTACAATGTGAAGCATTACAACGACCACAATCAGGGAGAAATCAGTCAGATATTCATGTTGTTAGTGGACAGAAATCTAATAACTATACAAAACAACAGAATAATCAGAATTCTACTAAGAGTAATCGTTCCATAACGAAAAATAATAATAAAAATTTTAAAAGTGTTAATTCTTCTAGGAAACATCAAGATAAAGATGCAAAAAATTGTACATTTTGTGCTCAAACTCATTTGAAAGGAAAGTGTCCAGCTTATGGTAAAAACTGCAAAAAATGTGGAAAGATCAACCAATTCGCATCAGTATGTCGTACTCAACAAGTCCGTGAGTTAAAAGAACATGATAATACGTAAAGAATTTATATATCGACACAGTGTCCACTTTGAAATTACAAAATAAATCGTGGTATCAAAATGTTGTTATCAATAATCAAAATATTGTGTTCAAATTAGACACTGGTGCCGATGTTAATATAGTTCCATTAAAAACGTTTGATACGATCGGGAAATGGCCTTTAAATCAAATGTGTAATAATTTAATAGCATATGGGGGTATGAAAATTAAAACAGTAGGAAAAACAAAATTAAATTGTAAAATAAATGGTAGATCGCTAGAAATAGAATTTGTAGTGGTAGATAAGGATTCGATACCAATATTGGGTATACAAACATGTATGGAGTGCAGTTTAATTAAACGGGTTAATGAGATAAATGACGAAAGTATGGAAAAATGTATTGAAAAATATGCAGATGTTTTTGTAGGATTAGGCAAATTTGATGAAAAGTATGAAATTAAACTTAAACTAGACGGATACCCTTTGCATTAATGGAGTCATTAAAACAGGAATTAGAGACACTTTGTGCCAGGAATATAATAGAAAAAGTTTCAAATCCTTCTGAGTGGGTATCAAATTTAGTCATTGTAGAAAAGAAAGATAAAAATTTAAGACTTTGTCTTGATCCAATGTATGTGAACGAAGCTATTATTGATGATATACATCCAATACCTTCGTTTGATGAAATTGCGGCTAAATTAGCAAATATGAAATACTTTACTGTACTTGACCTTAAAGAAGGTTACTGCCAAGTCTGTTTAGATAAATCGTCAAGCGATCTTTGTACCTTTTCTACACCTTTCGGATGCTTTAAATTTAAAAGACTACCCTTCGGTATTAAGACAGCTCCCGAAGCTTTTCAAAAATACCAGGAGTTAGTGTATATATTGATGACATACTCATCAATGGAAATACGTTAGAAGAGCATGATAGTAGATTAAAGCTTGTGATGGAAACAGCAAGTAAAAAGAACATCAAATTTAATAAAGGCAAAATACAACTAAGAGTAAACCAGGTTACTTACTTGGGACATATTATGTCTGAAAAAGGTATTGAAATCGACCCTAATAGAGTAAAATCTATAAAAGGTCTAGCTCCACCAATAAATAAGAAAGAGCTTCAATCCTTTTTAGGTATAGTAAATTATATGATTTACAATTTACAATTTCACAACCATTGCGGGATTTATTAAAGAAAAATGTAATTTTTAAATGGATTAATAGTCATGATAGATGTTTAGAAATAATAAAGGAGAAAATTTCTAAGGCGCCAATTTTAGCACCATTCAATCAAAAAAAAAGAAATTACTATTCAAGCGGATGCGTCCCAATTTGGTCTAGGGTATGGATTGTTACAGGAAGGGAAACCTATCATTTTCGCATCTCGCAGTCTTACTCTTGCAGAGATCAAATATGCTCAGATAGAAAAAGAGGTATGGCCAGAAACCAAAGGAAAAGTAGATGATAGGATCAGGTACTTTTGGAAATTTAAGGACAACATTTATATAGAGGATGGTTTAGTTTTTTTAAATGATAGAATAATAGTTCCTACGTCTTCGAGAGATGAAATTTTGAAGCTTTTACATGCATCCCATATGGGTATTGAAAAAACAAAATCTAGAGCTCGTAGTTCTGTGTTTTTGCCAGGCTTAGATGAAATGATTGAGAATACAGTTACCAAATGCGATATATGTCAAAAACATAGAAGTAGAAACATTAAAGAACCAATGATACCACACAGTATCCCTGACCTACCGTATTATAAAATTGGCATGGATGTAATGGAATTACATGGTAAACCTTATTTAATAGTTACAGATTAATTTTCGAAATATTTTGATATTTTCAATCTAACCAAAAAAATAGCGGAAGCAATTATAAATAGGTTAAAGACGTTGTTTTCAAATCATGGAATACCTCGCATAATTATTGCTGATAACATGCCCTTCGGGTCAAACGCTTTTAGACAATTTGCGTCAGATTTGAACATAGAGATTATAACGTCTAGTACACATTATCCACAGTCCAATAGACTTGCTGAAAAATGTGTACAAATTGCTAAGAATTTAATGCTTAAGGCTGTTGAAAGTAAAAATGAATTATGGAAAATACTTCTTGAATATCGGAACACCCCAATAAAAGGATATATGTTATCACCATCTGAATTATTGTATGGTAGAAAAACAAGGTCAATTATACCTACGAAAACAACTTTATTTTTAAAAAAGGGAAATGAAATTTACCAATTTTAAATAGGAACTCAAAAAGAAATAAACGAAATTTTGATAAATCAGCTAGGTGTAAGGATGAATTTGAAATAGATCAAAATATTTGGTATTATGAATGGAAGGAATGGATAAAAGGGAAAATTATAGAAAAAGATAGGTCACCGAGATCGTATTGGATAGAATTAAATGACGGAACTGTGTTAAGAACAAATTCAAGAGTTCTAAGGAAGCAAGCGAACCAAAAAGCAAATGGAACTTCTTAAAATGTCTTTGAGACACATAATGAATACTATAGATATGCATTGTATATAATAATAATAAGAAAATTGAATTTATGGATTTAATTTAAGTTAAAAGTTTAAGTAACATTAAAAGGGGGAGATGTAATATAGTTGAAATAAAGCATTCAAACGAACAAGATGTGTTTCCAATTTAAATATCATGGAATATAATACAGAGACAATATAATTTTTGGCCCACCCATAGTAACTCTCTGAAATTTGAAAACTTAAAAAACAAAACTGAATGAACGTTACCCTAATTTAAGATTCTACCTAAACAAGAGGACACAAATACGTTACGACTCGTATATTTACTTTTGTACGTTGTTTGGAAAAAACGCGATTCCCTTTTACAAACAATCAATCTATCCGGCTCGACGGACCAAAATGTTAAGTCAGCGACTTAAACATTTATAGTGATGAAATTGTGTTGACGTATATTTGCGTAACTTCAACACAACCTAATCACCAAATTAAACGGATAGGTGGTTGGTAAAATAACAGGATGGTTGTGTTTGTAAAAATAAATATATAAATAATTTTATTTGATTTAAAAAATATACAATTTGTTTGAGTTTTTTAACAATTCATAAAATATAATTAAGTGTCCTCCTGGGGTTTCAATAATTCAACGTGTCTGCCGCAGCAATTTTCCTTGCTGCTATTTGTTCAATATAGTGATGTTAGTTTCGTAAATGAAATCATTCGTAATTTTGCGTAAGAAAATTCGAAGATGATTATGATTGGAAGTACGAAATATTCAGACGAAATAGTCCGTGGTTTTTCCGTGAAGAAAAATTAGATTAAATCCCGTGATTGTGTGACGATAAATAGACTAAGATATCCCTGATTTTGTGTAAGAAAATCAGGCCAATATCCGTAGTTGTATTATGATATATCCGACTAAGATACCCCTGATTTTGTGTAAGAAAATCAGGATAATGTCCGTAGTCCAATGTTGACATATCCGACTAAGATACCCCTGATTTTGTGCAAGAAAATCACACCAATATCCGTAGTCCAATGTTGATATATACGGCTAAGATATCCCTAATTTTGTGAATAAAAATCAGGCCAATATCCGTAGTTCTATGATAATAAATCCGACTAAGATATCCCTTATTTTGCGGAAGAAAATCAGGCCAATATCCGTAGTAGTGTTATGATCTATCCGACTAAGATATCCCTGATTGCGTGTAAGAAAGTCAGGCCTCTATTCGTAGTCCAATCAGGCTAAATGTAGTGATTTTGCGCGAGAAAATCAGGCTACTTTATCCGTGATTTTTGTGTGTGAAAATCAGGTAAATATGTCCGTGATTTTGCCTTTAAGAATCAGGCTAAAATGTCCGTGATTTTGCGTGGGAAAATCAGGCTAATATATCCGTGATTTTGCGTCTGAAAATCAGGCTAATATGTCCGTGATTTGAGAAGCGAATATCAGACTAAAATGTCCGTGATTTTGCGTATGAAAATCAGGCTAATACGTCCGTGATTTTGCGTGTGATAATCAGGCTATTTTATCCGTGATTTCAGAAGAGAATATCGGGCTAAAATGTCCGTGATTGTACGTTAAAATGTAATTGTCTATGTGTGAAACATTCTTGAATAAAATTATCAAGTTACTTTACTTAATGCTAATTCCGCAACGATTATCCAGAATTAACCCCGATTAAAAATAATAAGGCTAAAGTATCCGTCACTATTTTCAATATGAAAATTAATAAGGCTACGAATATCCGTTATCAATACCCGATTGAAAATTTGCAAGGCGAAATATCCTTTGCAAATTGCCAAGTGTTCATTTCTATGTTTCACCAAAGACAATTTCTAATATTTTGTACTCACCATTTAGCTTATAGTTGATTCCCTTCTGCGTTGAGCTGAAAATACTTAGTGATTTTATATCGACTTGGTTCCCCCTTTTATAGTCAAGTCCTAATGGTTCTTTCAAACTAACAATGGACCCACTGACTTCTGAGTCAAAATGAAGTCCTTATGATATTTAAAATTCGAAATTTTTATCATATTTCTCGAATTTTCTATAACGTATCTGTGTCCTCCTGATAACTTTAGGTACAAAATTTTTGGTATAAAATGATAGAAACTTATGCATAATTTTAGGGGTGTGTAGACCCTAAGATACAGTTTGAGAATATTATTTTCTAACCTTATCGGGTGTCATTCAATTTTGTTGTCATTACATATGTAAATGATTTCTTGAAGTCTTTTTGTAATCCTTTTCAACTTTCCAATTAAATTCGATCAAAAAACTTAAATGAAAGTTCCAAAATACGGGGGTGTACAAATGAGCGGATGTTGTTAAACCTAGGTTGAATGAAATTCGTAACTTATGTGTTAGATTTTTTGAAATATTTCATCAAACGTTCATTCCTGCTGAAAACCAATTATATTATAATTCGTATCATTACTTATAATGCCGTAAATTATTAAGTATACGAATTATTCGTCAAAATTTATAATTATAATTATAATGCAATCTGAGAAATTCTGTTCAATGGATAACTAAAACACCGCTTTACAGAAACGTTTGTCTCATTTAAATCTGGTGCAAGGAACATGGCTGCCATTTGACAGTTCCACAAGTAAACAAAGTATTTATGGTTTTTATATTTTTTATTTATTATTTTTTTAATAACTCTTTTTTCCAGGTAAAAAATATTGAAGACTCAACAACGGCAATACACAACGTTGCGGAAGCTAAATTGGTCTCTGCCCAGGCACACATAAATAACGGTAAGAGTAATATAAGAGACAGTTACATGTTTACAGCTAATGTGACATCCAATATTGAAATTGGTGAGATGAAAAAGCCCAAAGAAGAAAACGTCCAACATAAAAAACATAGTGACGAACTGCACCAGAGACTAGAAAAGTTCGGACTAGAAATTCATGCTCTGCGCCAACAATTAACACAACAAGTGAATACACAACAACATGAAAATACATCACCATCACCAGTGAAAAAAAACAAAAACAATAATAATAATAATAATAAAACCAATAATAATAATAAAAATAATAACCATAAAAAATTAGCAAATAATAAAACTGAGACTGAGCCTACAAATAGACACCAAATAATTGCCCCAGAAGACGAAGACGAAGATCAAGCTGAAATAGCAGTAGATGGACCATCCGAAATCATTGATGAATTTCCACCTATTGAATCGCTGAAGCAATTAAAAATTAGTCGATAGTTTTCCTGCAACTCCTGAAAATTATGAAAAAGTTATTCAAAGTTTCAAGTCACATTTTGGTAGAGACGAATTGTTAGTCGAAGTGTATGTGCGAGAATTATTGAAATTGGTATTGAACAATGTAGTGCAATCATCAGTAAAGATTCAAATATACACATTATATGACAAAATTGAATCTTATTTACGTGCTTTGGAGACACTCGGAGTAACGTCGGAAAAATGTGCGGCTATATTGTTTCCGTTGGTGGAATCTTGTATGCCAGAAGATTTATTACGTGTTTGGCAAAGTCAATCCGGTACTGTTGTAGCGAATCAAGAAGGCGATGTTTCTAAAAGCAAACTTGATTTACTTATGACGTTTTTGAAAGGTGAAATCGAGAACGAAGAACGGATTATGATGGCTGTGTCTGGTTTCGGTTTGAGAGATGATGAAAATAAAAATCCGAGATCTAGGAAGCATTCTCTAGTGTCAGAATTTGGGAACAACGACAAAATACCATCCAGAGCCAGCTTATTTAATAGTAGATCTAATAATTGCGTTTTTTGTGAAGGATAACATAATAGTACTGAATGTTTTAAGGCGAAAAAAATGAGTTTTACGTAAAAACAGAAAATTTTATCAGACAAGCATTGTTATTTTGTATGTATGGACTGTAATGGGTAAAGTTCCTGTGCAAAAATCGATTTGTAATACGAAAATGAATGTAACATCATTGCTGGCGAAGGCTGCCAGAATTTCTTATTTATGGCGTTTGGACACTATTGGAATTGGTGATACGGATGACAAGAGAGCAAAAGAAGATTTAGAATTGGCTGTGAAAGAACATTTCATGAAAACAGTTGCAACTGATTTTGAACGTCGTTTTGAAGTTAAATTACCTTGGATGAAAGGTCGTCTTCCATTACCAACTAATTATAATATAAATAATATAATAAATAAATTAAAACCAGATTCACATCATGAGTCTTATAATAATGTTTTCAAAGAGTGGTTGGCAGAAAATATTATGGAAGGAATTCCAGATGAAGAACTTTCCCTGCACGGTCATTATTTACCTCTTCGACATTTTGTAAAAGAAATAGGTAAAACAAAAATTCGTCCAGTGTTTGATGCGTTAGCTCCAGAAAAGAATTCTCCATCAGTTAATGATTGTGTAGAAAAGGGTGTTAATCTGATTGAGCATACCGACAATTTTGTTGCGTTTTAGGTTGGGAAGAATCCGTGTAATTTCAGATATCAAAAGGGCTTTTCTACAAATCGGTATATGTGAAAAGGACAGAAATTTTTTACGTTTCCTGTGGTAGACGATAATAATAAAATCGTTGTATTTCGATACAAGAGAGTAGTTTTCGGTATTTCCTGTAGTCCTTTTCTGTTGGGCGCAGTAATTGAGCATCATTTGCAAAGCAGCATAGAAAAGTGTGATGTGCAATTTTCTAGGCATACTATTGAGAAATTACAGAACAGTTTTTATGTTGATAATTGTGTAACGAGTGTGGGTAAAGAGAACGAACTTTATAGATTTTTTCGGGAAGCGCGTGTTATTATGAACAATGCGAAATTTGATCTTAGAGAGCGGGAGCACACAGTTTTAAATTCAAGTGAATTAAATAACGATATCAAATCTTCCGTCTTAGATTTGACGTGGAATCGTGTAAATAACACTTTGGAAATCAGTTCAGAGATTTTTAAAAATATTGATAGGACAGTTGTTACAAAAAGAACAATTCTCTCAATTATTAACCGAGTGTTCGACCCTATTGGGTTTTCCTGTCCAGTTGCAGTGTGTCCAAAAATTGTATTGCAACTGTAGGGAACCTACAATTTTACTTAGTTTTTAATATTTTTCTTAGTTTTAATTTCTGATCTAGTATTTAAGATACTTGTTTTAAATTTTGAAAAATATTTTTCAGTCAATTTATAAACCTAAACTAAAAAGGGCCTAATTCAAAAAAATAATTTTTAATTCAAAAACTAAAAACTTTATTTAAAACATAATATTCTATGTTAAAAAATAAGTTCTGTTTTCTCAATTGAATAAACAAATTATATAATAAATTAAAATAACATTTTTATTTAATTAAATCGTACGCACAATATGTAGAACTCACCAAGGAGCCCTATATAATTGGTGACCCCGACGTGATCAAAATAGAATATTTAAAAGTTTTAAATCTAAATCGTGAAAAAACTTGTAATATATAAATATTAATTGTAATTGTGAATTAAGATTAAAAGTTTTAAAAAAGTCAGTTTTTGGAGAATGATGAAGAAGCAAAATTAAAATGTGGACAAAGCCATAATCTCTGGTGTGAGGCTGCACCAGGCATTTTAATTTTCTTTTTCTTAGATATTAAAGAGCCAAAAGAAGAGGTTACGTCTAGCTGAACCAAGAACGAGGAAATACAGGAGTTAACAGTAATTACGTAGGATTACTCGAAAAATTTTTAATACAAGAAAAGAAAAAAAAAAAAAAGAAAAAAAACGAAACGATTGAAGATTTTAAGTTCGCTTGGGTGTTGATCCCATAGGAAAATATTTTGTACCAGCACAAAATACAAGGAATCGCTGGCTGAAGAAAAATTACCAGATGATTGCAGGTATCAAGTTCGCTTGGGTGTTGATCCCATAGGAACATTTTTGTTACCAGGTATTTCGTAGCCTACTAATAAAATATATTCTAATTTTGGTGAGAAATTCTAAGAAGGAAGAAAATTTAAATAAAAAATAAGAAAATTTAAATAAAGAATCAATTATTGTTAAGAATGTGTATTTTTTAAAATTTAAGTTAAGTTTTAAGCTAACTATAACACATGCCCTGTTAAAAAATACTACTCTTCCACAAAATCCTCATTTTCCAGTTAATGCGAGCTCGGGTAAAGTTTTTCATTTTTTATTTGGGTGTGAATTGGAAAAATTAAGTGAGTATTAGCGAATTGTGCCCTTGATGGCGACAGGGCAAGAATTTCCCACCGGGGATGGCGCAGCACCTATTATAGCGGCTGCAGCCATAAAGGTTCCGCCGTTTTGGGCAAACCGCCCCGAAATGTGGTTTACCCAATTAGAAATGCAGTTCTCTTTAAAAAACATAAGCCAAGATTCCACAAAATATTCTTATGCGGCTGGAGCGTTAACGGAGGAAATATTTTATTCCGTGTACGATATTATAATGAACCCTCCAGCTAGCGAAAAATACGAAAACTTAAAGACAACTCTCATTTCTAGGTTTTCACTAAGTAGTGAAAAAAAATTGGAAGAACTCTTTTCGGGTGTGGAGTTAGGTGATCGAAAGCCATCAGACCTCCTTAGGGAAATGATCCTGCGAGCCGGAGATTCTGTCAGTCAAGAACTGATTGTGTCACTCTGGAAGCGACGTCTTCCTAAAATAGTTTCGTTGGCTTTGTCTTCTAATTCAGAAAACAATCCCACTGAACTAGAAAAAGTTGCAGACAGAGTGTGGGAGGTTTCGAACTTTCACGAAACTCAATACAGAAACGCATACCACACACAATTCTCCAACAACATTCCAGGGAATCTGTAACGAAATTAAGTTCGTTATTAGGTTTTCATTCAGGTTTGCTGGTGGCCACGCATTGCCGGGTTTCTCAGTTGGCCTCGTTCCAGGATTCCCACCAGCGACCAGAATGCTTGTCAAGCGTGGATTAAATAAAAACTACAAAAAAAATAAACCGCTCCAATATTACCAAAAAAAAAAAACGAAATATTATTAACCAGCTCACACACAAAAAAAAACTTCCCCTCAGAAACGGTGCCTCTAAAGAGCCGTTCCGTGAAAGAGGGCCTCATTCTCTGCGAGCGTATTTAAGAAAGAAAATAAACTCTAAGAAAGTAAAAAAAACTAACATCTCCCCTCATCTTACGTCCACAGGTCTCACCCCCCTCCCAGTGTCCTTAATCTACCACATCATTTTTGACTGCTACTATAACAAAAGGATATACCACACGATAAAAAAAAACAAAAGTGGAAATAACAAAGTAAATTCTTCTTTTTTTTTGATTTAATTAAAAATAAAAAAAAAACAAACTTCACAAAAATCAAAAATACAACTCGTGAAAAAGTGATGATTCAAATATGTATCTTACTTTTTTTTTCATTTTTTTTTCGTTTAAATTAAGAATTAAAAAAAACACTTCACGAAATAAGATTTGAAACTCGCGAAAAAAAGGTGTCGAATAGTGACTTCCAATGTGTCTAACTTTCTTTTCTTTTCTTTATCTTTATGTTCTAAGTTCACTTTGAAATTCTCTTCTTTTTGAATTTTGTGACATCAAAATAATTACAAAAAAAAACTAAAAAAAATTAGAAAAAGAACTTAGCTTGGTGTGGTGTGTGTGTGTGTTCCTTTATCCAGACCCGAAACATCAGCTGATCAGCAAATTGACAATTTGGTAAGGGATGATCTTGAATATATAATGTTGTTTCTCTTTCTTTTGTTTTTGGGTTTTATTTCCTCAGCCGCCCGATGATTCTTCCGCTCTTTTTCCCTTTCTGCGGAAACCTCACAAAAAAAATCTTTATGGCCAGAACACAAAAAAAATCAATTTTTCTGTCTTTTTATTTTTTTTTTTTTGTAACCATAAAAAAATCAATTTATTTGTTTTTTTTTTTTTTGAGCAGGGCTTCGCCTTACACGCCCAAATTATAATTCTAACTGACTCTTTGCATTGATGCGCTCCTCTTTTTATAGGCTTGAGATTAACGGTATTGAGTCAAAGTTTAGGTACTTGCTTGGACTTCACAGGATATGTGTTATATGATAATAAAAAAAATCCATTTATCACTACAACATATCCGCTTATGATTTTAATGTCCATTCAGCTTTTTATTTCTTTAATAATTCTTCTTTCTTTTAAATTTTAAATTTAATTCCTCTTTTGTCTTGCATGGTGAATGTCACCGCTAAAAAAAACTACTACATTCTTCCTTTTTTTTCGCAAATATTCAAATTTTATTAAAATCAAAAAAAATTCGATTTGTCCCTTTTCCGACCAATACCCCAATCTCAAGCTTCCCTTTCGTTCTATCCGAGTACTTTAATTAATTAGGCCTTCTTAAGGGCAAAAAACGAAGAAAAATCATCGGATAAAAATTGAGGTTATATCCACCCAATTTAACAAAAAAATTTTAAATTTTACAATATTATTATTTTATTTTTAGGTAGACCAGTTCGCCAACGTTTGCCGATCAGAATGATGTATCACAATGCATCCAAAACATGAAGCACACACCACAACCGACTTCCGACCGGATCTGACAGGTAAGATTTGAGTAAGGTAAATTCACGTATTTCACGTATCCGTCACCTCTCGCGATTCCAATTCTTTTACATATTCTAGCTCTGAATCATAAAAAAAATGTTAAAAGCAATTCAGGTAACTATAATTTTAATAAAAATTCCATATATATATTTTCTGTGGCGTTTCATAGATCTCTCTCCATTTCATGCTCGTCAGGATGATACAAACAGGATCCATTCCATGGATCAATTCAGTTGTCGTATCACTTTCCTGAAATAAATTAATCAAGCAGTAATTGTTTTTTTTTTTTTTCTGATAAACATTAAGTGACATGGACATTTCTGGACATCACAGTACATCTATAGGTACACATTAGTACTATTTCTTTTTACTTGAACATGAAATTTTATTCTTCTTATCTTTTTAGGGTCTATAAGAAGGGATAAGAGAACATAAACATGTAGAGAACTTCTTGAAAGAACTCGTCAGGCCATTATGATTTTGATGTGGCCGTTACAGGGCAGGTTCATTGTTTTAAACCTGTTAAAAAAAATGAAGCTGAGGAAAATTACTGGCCATATCAAAACTTTATATTACAAATCTTTAAAATTGGGATAAAAATTGAAATGGGATGCAAAAAAAAAGTATTTTTAATTTTTTTTTTTTTTTTTTTTTTTTTTTTTTTTTTTTTTAAATATTACAAACAAAAGTTGGCCAGAATTTCCTAACTTGCAGAATTTGTACTATCGTTAGTTAAGTGCGTATATCCTTTGCGTGAAATATACCCATCTTTTTGCCGTCAGCACCTTCGAGTTGATAACTAACTTGCCCTATCTTTTTAGTTATTTGGGCTTTTATAAATTTTGGTGCAAGCTTTGCGGAGAACTTCTTTATTGCGTCACTTTGGACGAAATTACGCACGAAAACTTGTTGTCCTGGAACAAAAGTCACTGGTTTTGATCTTAGATTATACCTGCGTTCATTACGTTGATATGCCTCTTTTAATAATTGCTGAACCTTTTCGTGAACTACAGGCATTGCATAATCTCTTCTTGGTACTTCTACGTCATTTTCTCCTATGCAGTCCAGATTTCGTAGTAGTTCGTATGCCTTGCCGTGTGTCACCATATGGTAACCAAACATCAAGTAATATGGTGAATTCTTAACCGTTTCATGCCATGAGTTACGAAGAGCACAAGCGACAGCTGATAGATTTACGTCCCAGTTTCTATGGTCCTCTTTTATGTATGCTCTAATTGCTGCTAGAATTGATCGATTCACTCTTTCCGATGCATTTGATTGCGGGGAATATACTGCCGTGTATACATGTTTTACCCCTTTTTGTGACAGTAGAGCGTTGAATTCCTTGGATTTAAACTGTACCCCATTGTCAGTGTGTACATATTCGGGTACACCAAACACATGAAATACTTCATGTTCTAAGTAGTTGCAAGTTTTTTCCGCAGTTGCTTTATTAAATGCTTTCAATAAGACGAATTTAGTTAGACTGTCCATAATTATAAATAACATCGTATTACCAGTTTTGGATCTAGGGTATGGGCCTAGAAAATCTATATATAGACGTTGCCATGGACGTTCGGATACTACTTGAGAACCCATCGGTGGCCTAAGAGTTTTGCTGGCTGCCTTCGTCATTTTGCAAATGTCGCACCGCTTAACATAGTGGTACACGCGGTACCTCATTTTTGGCCAGTAGTAGAACCGTCTCAATCGGTCAAAAGTTTTCGTAATTCCACCATGTGAAGCGGTTGGATAGTCATGTTCTTCTCGGATGAGGCCGTCCACCAATGGTTCTGGAATCCATAACTTCCACAATGATAAGTCTGATAATTGGTCCTTCTTACTTGGATCTAACCTGATATATATGTGTTCTGCGTGGATTTTTAAATTGGGATATTGTTCGAGGCATTTGTTAATCGAATCCTTCAGCTTGATGTAGTCTGGATCTTGGAATTCAGGTGATAACAAATCGATAGAATCTACTTTCATTTTGATTACTTCTTGTTCCTATTCTTCTGTTGTCTCACTGTATACTCTTGACAGGGCATCTGGTACCACATTCTGGCTTCCTTTTTGGTGTTCTATTTGAAAATCGAAAGGCTGTAATTTTAAGCTCCAGCGGGCCAGTCGGCCGCTGAGTTCCTTTTGGTTCATTAACCATTTGAGACTGGCGTGGTCAGTGATGACGGTAAACGAGAAACCTTCGATGTAAGCTCGGAATTTTTTTATGCTGAGTACAACTGCCAAACATTCCAATTCGGTGGCGCTGTAATTTTTCTGTGCAGCATTTAACTTCTGGGATATGAAGGAAATCGGCTGCTCTTCACCGTCATCTGGCTTCTGAAATAGAACGCTTCCTATCCCAGACGTACTAGCGTCGCACCGAATATAAAATCGTTTAGTGAAGTCCGGATTGGTGAGGACTGGTTGTGTACTCAACGCAAGCTTCAGTTTACCGAAGGCCTCTTGTGCTTCCGTCGTCCAGGAGAACTTTATCCCCTTACGCAGCAGATCGGTTATTGGTCTGCTGATTGCTGCATAATTCGGCATAAAACGCCTGTACCACCCTGTCATGCCCAGCAGTCGCCTAACCTGCCTGACTGTTGTCGGCGCTGGAAAGTCTTTGATGGCGTCCACTTTTCCAGGATCGGGTCTCAACCCCTGCAGCCCAATGATATGTCCAAGATATCGGATTTCTCTTAACATAAACTTACTTTTCTCGATGTTTATCGTGAGGCCCGCTTTATCCAGATAACTTGCTACCTTTTTCAACAAGACTATGTGCTCATGGAACGTTGAGGAAACGATCAACAAGTCGTCCAAATAGACAAAAATCTTCTCTCTTAGTTCGTGCGGAATCACCTTGTCCATTAGACGACACATTCGTTGCGCTGCGTTGCATAGACCGAACGGCATAACTTTAAATTGATAAAGCGGACTACCCGGTACTGTAAAAGCTGTTAATTCGCGCGATGGAACATCCAAAGGAATTTGCCAGAATGCGTCCTTCAAGTCGAGACTCGTGATGTATTTGGTATCTTGCAGTCTGCTCAACAATCCTTCAATGTGTGGTAGCGGATAACCATCCTTTTTGGTGACCATATTTACCTTGCGGGAATCCAGACACATTCGTACTTTGCCTCCTGGTTTTCGGACCAAAACTACGGGCGAACTCCATGCACTTTGGCTAACTTCTATCACATCCATTTCTATCATCCTGTCCAGTTCGGTGTAGAGTAGCTTTTGAATGGCAGGAGAAATTGGATAGTAACGTTGTTTTATTGGGGAAGCATCACCAACATCTATTACATGGGTTTCCACATCAGTTCGCCCCATCCCTTTTCATTATACGACGGAAATAGTTTTGTTGTTTGTTCTAGACAGATCTGTTGGTCAGGTGACAAGTTGTGCTGGTCACTGTTCACCTCTAAAGCGTTCACCATTTTTGGGACTATATCGAACAGTTGCCAAAAATTTATGCCCAAATATAAATGCTCCTGTAATGTTGGTACCACATAGAATCGGACTTCCTTAGTTTTCCCGCCATAGGTTGTTACCAAGTCTACATACCCACGAATTTGATTATGGCTCCCATCAGCAGTCCTTACTTGTGCCTGCATCTTTTGTAATTTTAGTTTTCCAGCTGCAATGAACTTCATGGAGTTCTTGCCCAGGATACTGATTGTCGCCCCACTGTCAAGCAGACCACAAAATGCCTGTCCCCCTAATTCCAAATTGATGAAAGGTCTATCGTCTTTGCCCAAACTGACTGCTGAAATTACTGACTTTCTTACTTCTTTTCTTCTTTTCCAATATTCCCTAGTTCTTTCCTTTTTTCGGCGTGGATTCGTCTGAGTACCAATGTCTACTGTTTGCTTGATGTTAGGTTCTGTAGTGATTATCGGTATGCTGCAGGTTCCGTGTTGGTGGCACCTTCCGTCGTGTTTTTGATGTTGAGACTCCTCTGCCCTGAATCCTGCAGCCCAACTCCTGTCACATTCAGTGGTCGGTTTCCCGCCGGTTTTTTATAGCCTTGACAGAAGACACAATTTGGTTTCAGGATTCCATTGCGCCCGCATCCATAGCAGAATATCCCCCTGGAAGGCTCCTTACGGTCGTGATAACTATGACCTAAGTCTTTGCAGTTCCAACAAACTCGAAAATCGTTCCCTGGATCTGTTCTTCGTGACGTACTGATTTTCTGAGTACCATAGACTATGGCATTCACCTCGCTATTTTCGTTTGATTCTTCCTGCCAACCCTGATGTGATGAATCCACCACTGCCAGTGAATGTACCATTGGAGCTGATCTTCTTCCGTGCGTCTCCATTAGTTGGCGAGGATCGTAACCTGATTGTGACCATAGTATTTCTAGCTTGGTACAAATGACTCTAAATTCCTCAGTGGACCTAATCACATTTGTCAAAGTTGCACTTTGCAGAGCTGGGTGCATATTATCTCTCAGCAAATCCACTAGCTCCGAGTCCGAGAAAAGTTTGAGAAGACCACCATTTAATTTCTCCACTGCTAAAAGGAAGTCGTTAAAAGTTTCCTTATTCTTCTGCTTTCTGGCTTCTACCATCTTCCTGGTTTCTTTCTCGGATATGTAGCTACCAAATCTGCTCAAAAATGCGGATTTAAGCTGACTCCATGTTGCATCAGGATACTTCCTTAAATAAACCCAGGTCCACTCCCAAGGAACTCCTTTTAAAAAATTCCTGAACAATGTTCTGAGTTCATTTGCTGGCACACGATCCTCATTAGCTAAGATCTCTATCCTGTATATGAACTCGTTCGCGGCAAAACTCGGCATGCTGTCATCATACAAGATGTTCCACCTAGGTGGTTTGGAATGGTTGAACTGTGATCCAGGTAGATATTGTGAAAACCGAGGCGGTGGCCCTTCTATGAATGACATGTTATGCCTTTCTGTGTCCGGAACCCTAAGTGACTGACCAAGGAATCTATCTGGAACTGTTGGCCACATGACATGTCTTGTCATATCATTGTTGGATGTATCCATTTCGTCCAAACATGGTGGTCTTCCCTGTCTGTTATAAGTGTGTAGTTCCTCTGGTGGTTCCGTTAACTTAAGTGTCACTTAGTTACCATCATTGGAAGATTTGGGTAAGGCTCCCGTTTGAACCGTTCTACCAATTGCACCTACTTCATTTTGCTGTTGGTTCACAGTATTATCGTGACGCCTCTGTAATTTCTCGAGTCGTTGTTGTGCCTCTTCTAATAATAGTGCAACCTTGTCTGATTCTATCTGGATCTAAGAGTCAGTTTTGGGTATTCGTTTGACTCTACCTAACCAATGTCTTACACGTGAAGACAGAATCTCAATTGTTCGTTCTTGGATTGGCTCTTGAGATGCCTGAAGGTCTAGAATCCTAGCTGCTCGATTACACACTTCAACTTCTGCCGCAGGGTTTTTCGTATTATGAGACTCACAGGGTACAAGGGCCGTATCTTCCATCTCCAGTGTCAAGCATCTGTCTAGTTGGGACACTGCATCAGGATCACTGGCCATAAGTTTCCTCAATTTTAGTTCTATACTAAGTTCGTCAGGGCTTAGATTTTTCACGTCTGTTGGTAATAAAGACATTTTACGCACTTACTTTACTTACTGAGAAAAAGGAACTTGATACTTTGTGAAAGCGACTTAGCGAACCGAAAACGTATTGAAGCGAAAGGAATTAAAATTTTATCATCCGACTTGTGAAACGTGGGAAGAGCAGACAAACTCACCAAACAAAAAAAAATTTTAAAGAAATAATACCAAATGTTGGTAACCCAATATTTATCAAAAAATATATAATAACAATAAAAATATAGTTCAAATAAAACGACAATATTCTTTATAAAAAAAAATTCAAAGTGCTGTAAAACAAAATGTTATATATGTATATTTTTCTATTTAATAAACAAATATATCTCCCAGTAGGCTTAATGGGAAAACTACAACCGTATTATCAGAATATAATCTGACAAGGAGGTAAATTCAAACAAAAATGAGACGAATCTCTAAATAAATTCAATAAAAGTAACTACTTTATATATACCTATATATATATATTTTTTTTTTCCAGGATTAATCAAAACAATTTGCGAAAAATAAGGAAGGTTTGGTTAAGCCCTGTGAAGAAGATGAGGGAGGGATAATTCCAATGAGATTCTATAGTTGTAGGAATCTCACCTTGTATTTATTATCAAAAAACGGATAAAAAAAAAGAAAAAAAAATAAAAAAGTTTATTATTTATTTATTTTTTTTTTTTTTTTTTCTTGACCTGAACTTTCGCACTTCCAGGTTATCTCTTCTAACTGTACACTACAACAATGGATAAACTTTAGTTTTCAACATTTATGTGAGTATCACCCAAAAGGAAACTTTGAAAGAGAAAATAAAATCCAAAATCAATATGGTGATCACATTATTGATATCACCTTTAGCACAATCACTTAATGGAAAAACAGTTCTAGTGTATTCGACAATAAAGGAATTGAGTTCAAGATATTTTCTCTAAACTTGAATAACCATCAGAACAAAAGAAAATGCAAAAAAAAAATAATAAAAAAAATTAAAAGGAAATAAAAATCAAAATAACAAAGATCTACTTTAATGAAAGCTGGATAAAAATTTTCAGGTATTTGGACTGATAGTTGGTGTACCGTTATGTCCCTGCACGGGCGCCATTTTGTAACGAAATTAAGTTCGTTATTAGGTTTTCATTCAAGTTTGCTGGTGGCCACGCATTGCCGGGTTTCTCAGTTGGCCTCGTTCCAGGATTCCCACCAGCGACCAGAATGCTTGTGGATTAAATAAAAACTACAAAAAAAATAAACCGCTCCAATATTACCAACAAAAAAAAACGAAATATTATTAACCAGCTCACACACAAAAAAAAACTTCCCCTCAGAAACGGTGCCTCTAAAGAGCCGTTCCGTGAAAGAGGGCCTCATTTTTTGCGAGCGTATTTAAGAAAGAAAATAAACTCTAAGAAAATAAAAAAAACTAACATCTCCCCTCATCTTACGTCCACAGGTCTCACCCCCCTCCCAGTGTCCTTAATCTACCACATCATTTTTGACTGGTGCTATAACAAAAGGATATACCACACGATAAAAAAAAAAAAAGTGGAAATAACAAAGTAAATTCTTCTTTTTTTTGATTTAATTAAAAATAAAAAAAAAACAAACTTCACAAAAATCAAAAATACAACTCGTGAAAAAGTGTTGATTCAAATATGTATCTTACTTTTTTTTTCTTTTTTTTTTCGCTTAAATTAAGAATTAAAAAAAACACTTGACGAAATAAGAATTGAAACTCGCGAAAAAAAGGTGTCGAATAGTGACTTCCAATGTGTGTAACTTTCTTTTCTTTTCTTTATCTTTATGTTCTAAGTTCACTTTGAAATTCTCTTCTTTTTGAATTTTGTGACATCAAAATAATTACAAAAAAAAACTAAAAAAAATTAGAAAAAGAACTTAGCTTGGTGTGGTGTGTGTGTGTGTTCCTTTATCCAGACCCGAAACATCAGCTGATCAGCAAATTGACAATTTGGTAAGTGATGATCTTGAATATATAATGTTGTTTCTCTTTCTTTTGTTTTTGGGTTTTATTTCCTCAGCCGCCCGATGATTCTTCCGCTCTTTTTCCCTTTTTGCGGAAACCTCACAAAAAAAATCTTTATGGCCAGAACACAAAAAAAATCAATTTTTCTGTCTTGTTATTTTTTTTTTTTTGTAACCATAAAAAAATCAATTTATTTGTTTTTTTTTTTGAGCAGGGCTTCGCCTTACACGCCCAAATTATAATTCTAACTGACTCTTTGCATTGATGCGCTCCTCTTTTTATAGGCTTGAGATTAACGGTATTGAGTCACAGTTTAGGTACTTGCTTGGACTTCACAGGATATGTGTTATATGATAATAAAAAAAATCCATTTATCACTACAACATATTCGCTTATGATTTTAATGTCCATTCAGCTTTTTATTTCTTTAATAATTCTTCTTTCTTTTAAATTTTAAATTTAATTCCTCTTTTTTTTTGCATGGTGAATGTCACCGCTAAAAAAAACTACTACATTCTTCTTTTTTTTCGCAAAAATTCAAATTTTATTAAAATCAAAAAAAATTCGATTTGTCCTTTTTCCGACCAATACCCCAATCTCAAGCTTCCCTTTCGTTCTATCCGAGTACTTTAATTAATTAGGCCTTTTTAAGGGCAAAAAACGAAGAAAAATCATCGGATAAAAATTGAGGTTATATCCACCCAATTTAACAAAAAAATTTTAAATTTTACAATATTATTATTTTATTTTTAGGTAGACCAGTTCGCCAACGTTTGCCGATCAGAATGATGTATCACAATGCATCCAAAACATGAAGCACACACCACAACCGACTTCCGACAGGATCTGACCGGTAAGATTTGAGTAAGGTAAATTCACGTATTTCACGTATCCGTCACCTCTCGCGATTCCAATTCTTTTACATATTCTAGCTCTGAATCATAAAAAAAATGTTAAAAGCAATTCAGGTAACTATAATTTTAATAAAAACTACATATATATATTTTCTGTGGCGTTTCATAGATCTCTCTCCATTTCATGCTCGTCAGGATGATACAAACAGGATCCATTCCATGGATCAATTCAGTTGTCGTATCACTTTCCTGAAATAAATTAATCAAGCAGTAATTGTTTTTTTTTTTTTTTCTGATAAACATTAAGTGACATGGACATTTCTGGACATCACAGTACATCTATAGGTACACATTAGTACTATTTCTTTTTACTTGAACATGAAATTTTATTCTCCCTATCTTTTTAGGGTCTATAAGAAGGGATAAGAGAACATAAACATGTAGAGAACTTCTTGAAAGAACTCGTCAGGCCATTATGATTTTGATGTGGCCGTTACCAATCAGATCGAACAATTACAAGCAGCTGTTACGAAGCTTACTCAAACAATTTTAGAATGACAAACGCAACAAAATAATAAATTAGAAATGATGCAGAATCAAATTAATGCTTTTCAAGCAGGGCAAAAATCTGTCAGGTACAGAAGCAAATCGCCAGCTCGATCTCGTGATTATACCGATAAACCCACATGTTTTTACCACTACAAATTCGGTGATAAAGCGCGTAGATGCATGGGAGCATGGTGCTTTCTCTGGAATGAAAGTAAATTTGCAGAAAGTTCTCACCAGAAAAACTAAACAAAATCATCGTGAACGCGACTAAAGATGGTTCATTGACATTCCGTCGCCTTTTTGTGCAAGATTTTAAAACAAATTTACATTTTTTAGTTGATACAGGGGCCGATATTTCTATTATTCCCCACAAAATATTTCCAAATAGCAAAAAAGACCAGCACGTTCTTCTTTCTGCCGTGAACGGATCAAATATTGGCACTTACGGCAAAAAACTTTTAAACCTTAATCTGGGATTAAGACGCGAATTTCCTTTTATTTTCACAATAGCGGGCCTAGATAAACCGATTTTAGGTGCCGATTTTTTAACGAAATTTGGTTTAATAGTAGATCTCAAAAATATAAGATTAATTGACACTAACACTTCTTGTTTTATTAATGCCTTCTCATGCAAAGAGAATGCAATTTCACCCAAAATTTTCCAAATTTCTAATCCATACTCAAAACTTTTATCAAAATTTCCGGCACTTACTTCAGAACCGAATTATGCCGCACCACTTAAACATAGCACTCGCCATCACATTATTACTAAAGGTCATCTCCCTTTCACTCGACCTCGTAAGCTAGAGAATTCCAAATTTAAATTGGCAAAAATGGAATTTGAACATATGTGCAAATTAGGAATCTGTCGTCCTTCCTCCTCGGAGGTTGCTTCCGCTTTACACATGGTACCTAAACGAGACTCTAATGATTGGAGACCTTGTGGCGACTACAGACAATTGAATGCAGTTACAGTTCCAGATAGATATCCTCTTCCTCTAATTCAAAATTTAAATATGAATCTTAGGGGATGTCGAATATTTTCTAAAATCGATTTAATCCGCGCTTACCATCAGATTCCGGTTGCGGAAGAAGACATTCATAAAACTGCTATAACTACACCGTTTGGACTGTTTGAGTTTCCTCGAATGCCTTTTGGGTTGAGAAATGCAGCTCAAACTTTCCAACGGTTTATGAATATAGTTATTAGCGATTTGGACTTTGTTTTTGTCTATTTAGATGATATTCTAGTAGCAAGTAGAGATGAGAACGAGCATTTTAAACATTTAGAAATGATTTTCTCTCGTCTTGACGATTATGGTATCAATATTAAACGCTCAAAATGCGAATTTGGAGTATCTCAACTGCGATTCCTAAGTCATAACGTGTCTGCTGAAGGAATTAGGCCCGCTGAAGATCGCATACAAGTTATTAAAGATTTTAACTGCAAGGGGAGTATTGTAGGGAACCTACAATTTTACTTAGTTTTTAATATTTTTCTTAGTTTTAATTTTTGATCTAGTATTTAAGATACTTGTTTTAAATTTTGAAAAATATTTTTCAGTCAATTTATAAACCTAAACTAAAAAGGACCTAATTCAAAAAAATAATTTTTAATTCAAAAACTAAAAACTTTATTTAAAACATAATATTCTATGTTAAAAAATAAGTTCTGTTTTCTCAATTGAATAAACAAATTATATAATAAATTAAAATAACATTTTTATTTAATTAAATCGTACGCAAAATATGTAGAGCTCACCAAGGAGCCCTACACAACAATTACGGGAAGAAAAAATTTGATGGGATACTGAGGTTAATAGTGATGTTAAAACCAAATTTTTAAGCTGGTTGAAGAAGTTACCATATTTAGTTGACATCAAAGTTCCGAGATGGTTTGGTACCAAAATTATCGAAAATAACAATTTGGGTGTGCACGTTTTTTGTGATGCTCCTCAGGTTGCTTATTCTGCAGTAATATTTTTGCAAATCGAGAATAATTCAGGTGTGGAAGTTCAATTAATTCAAGCCAAGTCAAGAGTGGCACCTGTCCGAAAACTGACTTTTCCTCGTCTTGAATTATTATCTGCTACGATTGCTGTGAGGTTGTATTTATTTATAATAAAGAGTTTAACTAATCATGAAGTTCCAGTTTATTTTTGGAGTGATTCGTCAACGATTTTGTCTTTGATACATAGAGAAGATCAGTGGGCAGTTTTCGCTCGGAATCGTGTACAAGAAATATTGATGATAATAATCTCGACTGCAAGCATGAAAACTTGGAAAAGGTGGAATCAGATCATCATTCAGACTTGCGACAGGTTGAATATAGTAATGAAGAAATTCCTGTTGCTTATACCCTTAGAGGTAGAAAGATCAGAAGACGGATTAGATTAAGTTTGTAATAATGTTCAAGGTTTGAGTTGCTTTGCATCTCAAGGTGGGAGGATGTTCAGAACCGCTGTGTTTAAATTGTTCGTTTTTCACGGTAACTTAAACTTTTATTGTTTTTAATTATTTATGAAAAAAGGAACCCGGGTGAAAAATCATATTGTTTCAAAGACTTGAACTTTGATTTTGTAAGAGGCAGACATCCTTTTGTTCACAAGAATTTTGATTAATAAACTTTGTTAATTTAATAATTGCATTGTCTTAATCAATCGAATTCCAGATTCCATTTTCACTCTGTTTATTGTAAAAGGGCGTTCTGGGTAAGATCTTAGTCCCTTACAGTGTGCGTATTTAATATTACGCAAACACACAGAACATTTTTCAGAACTTTCGCCTTGCTATCTCTCCTGATTTCTGGGCTCCTTTTACTGAAATCCAAAATCGGGGAAAAATGGAAATTTTGTCGATTTTGGCCAAAATCGAGATTTAGTATCCGGCGCTTAGGAATCAGCAAAAGAGCAAGGCACCATTTCAAAAAAATTTAGTTTTTCGGGAATAAGTGCGCATACCTATAGGGCTTAAATTTTCTATGTTTTGCGGGTTAAATGTGCATACTTATAGGAGCTATTTTGAATTTTTCCACTTTTTTAAAGTAACAGGAGCCCAGAGATTATACCTGCGCACTCAGTTTTATTGATTTCACAAAAAATTGCTTCTGATTTTTTTCTATGCGCCTTTTTTTGGTTCAATTTTTGTTTGTACATGTTTTTTGTTAAACAGTAAAATAAAAACAAATTGCACGCTTTTTTTTGCTTAAGAAGAGAAGAAAGGAATCTGCCATTTTTTAATTTACATAGAAAAATAGTTTTTAGTTATTTTTTTAAATTTTTACTGGTTTCTTCTTTCGGAAAAAAGGCAAATGATGCCTTGAAAATATGACGGTCGAGAGATAGAGTTGGTTTAGGATTTCTGCGAGAAACCTCGCTTTCTATTTTGAATATTTGAATTGATTTTCCGTGTTTTTTTTCCATTACAATATAAATTGTTTTAAAACGAAAGGTAATTCCATTTTTTTTAAAAGCATTGTCCATCGTCAATAACAGATTTCGCATCTTTCAGGCAGCAACTAATGAATTCAGCGAGAGAGGAATTTTTCTTGCTTTGAAGAAATGCATTCATTGAGCCATTTTTTGTTTTGTGCCTAAGTCAAATTCGGGTAGATTTCCATTCAACGCAGCCCAGATTGAACAACTACATAATAGCCTCTTTAGGAAACCTATTAACAAATTAGGAAAAACTTTATGAATACCCCTTGTCTCTGAATTATCAGTTAAAACGAACTGAGCTCTTTTTTCGGCCTCTAATAGACATATTGGCCTGGATACGCTCTCAGCTCAGGTCAGTGTCATTGCTTTGAGTTTATAACATGAATCCGTTTCTTATTGTATTTTCTATCGTTTTAGCTCTCAAAATCCAGGTATGTCTTCAACAGTACCAAAGTTTTTCACGTGAAGAAACAGCAAACGTTTTAAAAGTATTTTTTTCGGAAATGTAATTCGTAATATAGCTTGGCTGAATGAATTGGAAAACTGTGGGCAGCCGTGGACTTGTGGATGTTCTAACTAAAACATGAAGGACTCAGTATTGAGCACTCTTGTAGCGTTAAAATGATCTTCAATGTACAGATTGAATCGGAAACAGCCCTTATTGGGGCCAAAAGTTCAAATAAAAAGAGCAACTAAATAAATCTATCAAAGAGTAAAGAAATGTAATGAATCCTTGCAAAATTCCACCCTGCTGCTATTTCTGGGCGTCTAAATCAACTAACGAACAAAATTTTACAATGAAAATCTTGAATTTTTACCATGCTGAAATACCAGCCAATCAGAAATCATAGCAACAAACATTTTGCATTTTATTTAAGAGCAAATAGGATATTCTTTTGATTGTGTCCGTGTTTAACATTACGCAAATATACAGATCATTTTTCAGAAATTTTGACTTGGTATATCTCTTGATTTCTGGGCTCCTTTTACTGAAATCCAAAATCGGGGAAAATCGAAATTTTGTCGATTTTGGCCAATATCGAGATTTAGTATCCGGCGCTCAGGAATCCGAAAAATAGCAAGGCGACATTTCAGAAAAAATTTAGTTTCTCCGGAATAAGTGCGCATACTTATAGGGCTTAAATTTTCTATATTTTCCGAGTTAAATGTGCTTACTTATAGGAGCTATTTTGAATTTTTCCACTTTTTTAAAGTAACAGGAGCCCAGAGATTATACCTGCGCACTCAGTTTTATTGATTTCACAAAAAATGGCTGCTGATTTTTTTCTATTCGCCTGGGTTTTGGTTCAATTTTTGTTTGTCCATTTTTTTGGTTAAATGGTAAAATAAAAACAAATTGCACGCTTTTTTTGCTTAAAAAGGGAAGAAACGAATCTGCCATTTGTTTAATTTCATAGAAAAATAGTTTTTCGTAATTTTTTTCAATTTTTACTGGTTTTTTCGTTCGGAAAATTAAATAAATCGCGAAAAGCAGATGAGAGATAGAGTTGGTTTAGGATCTCTTTGAGGAGCCTCGCTTTCTATTTTGAATATTTGAATTGATTTTCGGTGTTTTTTTTATTACAAGACAGATTGTTTTAAAAGGAAAAGTAAATTCCGTTTTTTTTCTGTATTGTCTATCGTCAATAACATATTTCCCATCTTTCAGGCAGCAACTAATGAATTCAGCGGGAGATTAATTTTTCTTGCTTTGAAGCAATTCCTTATTAGGGCCACAAGTTCAGATAAAAACGGCAAATAAATCAATCTATCAAAGAGTAAAATAATGTAATGAATCCTTGCAAAATTCCACCTTGCTGCTATTTCTGGGTATCTAAATCAACCAACGAACAAAATTTTACAGTAAAAATCTTGAATTTTTACCATACTGAAATACCACGCGATAAGAAATCATAACACAACAAACATTTTGCATTTTATTTAAGAGCAAATATTATATCCTTTTGATTGCTTGCGTGTTTAATATTACGCAAACATACAGAACATTTTTCAGAACTTTCGCCTTGCTATCTCTCCTGATTTCTGGGCTCCTTTTACTGAAATTCAAAATCGGGGAAAAATGGAAATTTTGCCGATTTTGGCCAATATCGAGATTTAGTATCCGGTCCTCAGGAATCAGAAAAATAGCAAGGCAGCATTTCAGAAAGTTACAACGAAATGTTGATAATGATTGAACATTTTTGTTAAGAAATCGCGAACAAAGTTCTCAATCAATTAGGCATGAAATCATCGAATCGATCTGCTGCTCCTTCGTTCGATGTAGAATTGCATCGTGAACGAAATTACAACACGGGTGATCTTTTGTCGTATGCGCAATCAAATGTTCCTAAGCTACCGCTTGAGAAAAAGACATTTACGATCAGCAAACTGTCAATAACGGAGTTGGAGAAATATTCTTTTTAGATGCGCCAAGAGTAACTGGTAAAACGTTCCTAATTATATTGATTCTGGCCACAATTCGATCCCAAAATGACATAGCCTTAGCTCTTCCATCATCCGAAATAGCTGCGACATTGCTACCAGGTGGAAGAACGGCTCACTCCGCTTTGAAATTGCCATTAAACATTCAATTCATTGAAAATCCCACATGCAACATTTCCACGCACGCACGAAAACAAAAGAGCATCCTATTTCCTCTTAAACAAAATGCAAAATTTTTGTTGCTAAGCATTCTGATCGGCTGGTATTTCAGTTTGGCAGAAATTCATATTCTGTGTTAGTAGTTTCTTCAAGAAGTCCACATTTGTGGAAACAGTTTTTCTTCAATATTTCTATTATTTATGGGAATTTCCGAAAGGTTTTTGCATTTTTGGAAAGAGAACAAAAGGGCGGAATTTAGCAATAACGCAAATACGACCGAAATGATGAGGAAACACAATATTATGGCGCCATCGCTTGCCTTTCTAAATTATGCTGACTATTAATCCACCTGTATTTGAAGGAAAATGATAGAAAATGATTGATTACGAACAATACAAACACATTTTGTAGAAACTAATAATTTTTACATATTCTATGATATTCTATTTTGTTCAAAGTCAAAATACCATTTTATTTCTTTCTCGGTCAATGATGGTCTCCAATGTTTCAAAACCTCTTCGAAATTCTCGGATTTTATTGATTTCGCATTAATATCTTTACCATTCAATGCTGCTTCACTGTACAAATTTTATAAATCAGCACCGGAAAAATTCCCAGTTTTCTCAGCAATCTCATCAAAATGGAATTGATTTTTGAAAAGTTCTAATAATACCATTCTGGCTAATCGATCCGGAGCGGGTACATGAACAAGTTTATCAAATCTCCCAGGACGTAAAAGAGCGCCGTCAATTCAATCCGGTCTATTTGTTCCTGCCCTAACTAAATTAATAGAATTCTCGGCGGATGTCGATGAGGTTTGAATTTTTGCACCAATTCTTGATTGAAGATCGTTCGATTAACCAATTTCACGATTTCCAATTAAAGCATCTGACAAGAAATCCGAATAGAAATTTGTGTCATGATAAGTGGAAAGAAAGAAACCGGTTTCATCGAAAAATATTATACATGGTGAGTTCTTTCGACTAAGCGAAAATATTCTGGATATAAATTTCTCGGAGTTCTCAACATACGCGGAATAAATTTCAGCTGGTGAAAAAGAAATTAACCGCATTTTGGCATCGACAGCAAGACATTTTAATATACTTGTTTTGGCACAACCTGGCGGTAAATGTAGAAAGATTTCTTGAGAAATTGAAAAAAAAAATAAATTTAGTTGCTTCAAAATTATTGTACACCCTTTCCTCGATGTACACGGCAGACTAAACGTTCCAGGAAAACATAAAATGGGAAATATTACCTTTCCACCATTGAATTGAAAACGGTTTATAAGATAGCTGATATTTTAAAGGAGCTAATATTGAGACTTCCAGTAGTTTCTTCAGTTTTTCCATTCCACCAATATCGGATAATGAATATCCTTTTAGATACATGATTAAGTCGGTGCTACGCAGCGAACTAGGCACAATCTCTAAATATATCATTTTATTTTTAAAATTGAGCCAGGTTTAACCAGAATTGTGGAGTCTACACACGACATGAATTCAGTCAGAACAGGTGCTATGTCTGCTGTTCTGTCTTGTGGAGATGAAATATTATGACAAAATCTACCCACTAACGTTCCCAATAGACATTTACTAACATAATATCTGACTGAATTTATGTCGTGTGGAGATGAGATGTTACGAAAATAATGGAATATGTTGAAAAGGAATCCTAGTTCAGTGTTTGTAGATATGTATTAAATTAAGAAAAAAAAAATTAGCAATTTTGCACAGAAAAATTCAATTTTTTTTGTCCACCAACCAATACAATATTAATACAATATTATTAGTTAATCCTCCTTGCGCAGTCAGTTTTATTGATTTCACAAAAAATTGCTGCTGATTTTTTTCTATGCGCCTGGTTTTTGGTTCAAATTTAGTTTCGCATGTTTTTTGTTAGACCGTAAAATAAAAACAAATTGCACGCTTTTTTTGCTTAAGAAGAGAAGAAATGAGTCTGCCATTTTTTAATTTTCATAGAAAAATAGCTTTTCGTTATGTTTTTTCAATATTGACCGGTTTTTTCTTTCGGAAAATTAAAAAAAAACACGAAAAGCAGATGATGCCTTGAAAATATGATGGTCGAGAGATAGAGTTGGTTTAGGATCTCTGCGAGAAACCTCGCTTTCTATTTTGAATATTTGAATTGATTTTCGGTGTTTTTTTTTACAAGACAAATTGTTTTAAAAGGAAAGGTAAATTCCGTTTTTTTTTAAAAGCATTGTACGTCTTCAATAACATATTTCCCATCTTTCAGGCAGGAACTAATGAAATCAGTAAGAAATGAATTTTTCTCACTTTCAAGCAATTCATTCATTGAGCCATTTTTTGGTTTGTTCCCAAGCCAAATTCGGGTAGATTTCCATTAAACGCAGCCCATATTGAACAACTACAGAATAGCCTCTGTGGGAAACCTTGTAAAAAATTAAGAGAAATTTTATGACTAGTCCTTATCTCCGATTTATCAGTTAAAGCGAAATGAGCCCTTTTGCGGCCTCTAGTAGAGACATATAGGTCTGCATATGCTCTCAGCTCAGGTCAGTGCTATTGCTCTGAGTTTATAAAATGAATCCGTTTCTTATTGTATTTTATGTCATTTTAGCTCACCAGATCCTGGTATGTCTTCAACAGTACCAAAGTTTTTCACGTCAAGAAACACCAAACATTTTGAAAGTGTTTCTTTAAGAAATGTAATTCGTAATACAGCTTGGCTGAGTGAATAGGAAAACTGTGGGCAGGCGTGGCTCTTGTGGCTGTTCTAACTAAAATGTGAAGGACTCAGTATGGAGCACTCTTGTAAGGTTAAAATGAACATTAATGTACAGATTGGATCGAAAACCAGTCTTTATTAGGGCCGCAAGTTCAAATAAAAACGGCAAATAAATGCATCTATCACAGGGTAAAAAAATGTAATGAATCCAAAATTCCACCTTCCTGCTATTTCTGGGTATCTAAATCAACCAACGAACAAAATTTTACAATAAAAATCTTGAATTTTTACCATGCTGAAATACCACGCGATAAGAAATCATAACACAACAAACATTTTGCATTTAATTTAAGAGCAAATCTTATGTCCTTTTGATTGTGTGCGTGTTTAATATTACGCAAACATACAGAACATTTCTCAGAACTTTCACCTTGCTATATCTCTTGATTTCTTTGCTCCTTTTACTGAAATCCAAAATCGGGGAAAAATGGAAATTTTGTCGATTTTGGCCAAAATCAAGACTTAGTATCCGGCGCTCAGGAATCAGCAAAATAGCAAGGCACCATTTCAGAAAAAATTTAGTTTTTCCGGAATAAGTGCGCATACTTATAGGGCTTAAATTTTCCATGTTTTCCGGGTTAAATGTGCTTACTTATAGGAGATATTTTGAATTTTTCCACTTTTTTAAAGTAACAGGAGCCCAGAGATTATACCTGCGCACTCAGTTTTATTGATTTCACAAAAAATGGCTGCTGATTTTTTTCTATCCGCCTGGTTTTTGGTTCAATTTTTGTTTGTACATGTTTTTTGTTAAACGGTAAAATAAAAACAAATTGCAAGCTTTTTTGCTTACAAAGAGAAGAAACGAATCTGCCATTAGTTAAATTTCATAGAAAAATAGTTTTTCGTTATTTTTTTTCAATTTTTACTGGTTTTTTCTTTTGGAAAATTAAATAAATCACGAAAAGCAGATGAGAGATAGAGTTGGTTTAGGATCTCTGTGAGAAACCTCGCTTTCTATTTTGAATATTTGAATTGATTTTCCGTGTTTTTTTTTCATTACAATATAAATTGTTTTAAAACGAAAGGTAGTTCCGTTTTTTTAAAAGCATTGTCCATCGTCAATAACAGATTTCGCATCTTTCAGGCAGCAACTAATGAATTCAGCGAGAGAGGAATTTTTCTTGCTTTGAAGAAATGCATTCATTGAGCCATTTTTTGTTTTGTGCCTAAGTCAAATTCGGGTAGATTTCCATTAAACGCAGCCCAGATTGAACAACTGCAGAATAGCCTCTTTAGGGAACCTATTAAAAAATTAAGAAAAACTTTATGAATAGCCCTTATCTCTGAATTATCAGTTAAAACGAACTGAGCTCTTTTTGCGGCCTCTAATAGACATATTGGCCTGGATACGCTCTCAGCTCAGGTCAGTGTCATTGCTTTGAATTTATAAAATGAATCCGTTTCTTATTGTATTTTCTATCGTTTTAGCTCACAAAATCCTGGTATGCCTTCAACAGTACCAAAGTTTTTCACGTGAAGAAACAGCAAACGTTTTAAAAGTATTTTTTTCGGAAATGTAATTCGTAATATAGCTTGGCTGAATGAATTGGAAAACTGTGGGCAGCCGTGGATCTTGTGGATGTTCTAACTAAAATGTGAAGGACTCAGTATGGAGCACTGTTGTAGGGTTAAAATGACCTTTAATGTACATATTGAATCGGAAACAGCCCTTATTAGGGCCACAAGTTCAAATAAAAAGAGCAACTAAATAAATCTATCAAAGAGTAAAGAAATGTAATGAATCCTTGCAAAATTCCACCCTGCAGCTATTTCTGGCCGTCTAAATCAACTAACGAACCAAGTTTTACAATAAAAATCTTGAATTTTTTCCATGCTGAAATACCAGCCAATCAGAAATCTTAGCAACAAACATTTCGCATTTTATTTAAGAGCAAATAGGATATCCTTTTGATTGCTTGCGTGTTTAATATTACGCAAACATACAGAACATTTTTCAGAACTTTCGCCTTGCTATCTCTCCTGATTTCTGGGCTCCTTTTACTGAAATTCAAAATCGGGGAAAAATGGAAATTTTGCCGATTTTGGCCAATATCGAGATTTAGTATCCGGTCCTCAGGAATCAGAAAAATAGCAAGGCAGCATTTCAGAAAGTTACAACGAAATGTTGATAATGATTGAACATTTTTGTTAAGAAATCGCGAACAAAGTTCTCAATCAATTAGGCATGAAATCATCGAATCGATCTGCTGCTCCTTCGTTCGATGTAGAATTGCATCGTGAACGAAATTACAACACGGGTGATCTTTTGTCGTATGCGCAATCAAATGTTCCTAAGCTACCGCTTGAGAAAAAGACATTTACGATCAGCAAACTGTCAATAACGGAGTTGGAGAAATATTCTTTTTAGATGCGCCAAGAGTAACTGGTAAAACGTTCCTAATTATATTGATTCTGGCCACAATTCGATCCCAAAATGACATAGCCTTAGCTCTTCCATCATCCTAAATAGCTGCGACATTGCTACCAGGTGGAAGAACGGCTCACTCCGCTTTGAAATTGCCATTAAACATTCAATTCATTGAAAATCCCACATGCAACATTTCCACGCACGCACGAAAACAAAAGAGCATCCTATTTCCTCTTAAACAAAATGCAAAATTTTTGTTGCTAAGCATTCTGATCGGCTGGTATTTCAGTTTGGCAGAAATTCATATTCTGTGTTAGTAGTTTCTTCAAGAAGTCCACATTTGTGGAAACAGTTTTTCTTCAATATTTCTATTATTTATGGGAATTTCCGAAAGGTTTTTGCATTTTTGGAAAGAGAACAAAAGGGCGGAATTTAGCAATAACGCAAATACGACCGAAATGATGAGGAAACACAATATTATGGCGCCATCGCTTGCCTTTCTAAATTATGCTGACTATTAATCCACCTGTATTTGAAGGAAAATGATAGAAAATGATTGATTACGAACAATACAAACACATTTTGTAGAAACTAATAATTTTTACATATTCTATGATATTCTATTTTGTTCAAAGTCAAAATACCATTTTATTTCTTTCTCGGTCAATGATGGTCTCCAATGTTTCAAAACCTCTTCGAAATTCTCGGATTTTATTGATTTCGCATTAATATCTTTACCATTCAATGCTGCTTCACTGTACAAATTTCATAAATCAGCACCGGAAAAATTCCCAGTTTTCTCAGCAATCTCATCAAAATGGAATTGATTTTTGAAAAGTTCTAATAATACCATTCTGGCTAATCGATCCGGAGCGGGTACATGAACAAGTTTATCAAATCTCCCAGGACGTAAAAGAGCGCCGTCAATTCAATCCGGTCTATTTGTTCCTGCCCTAACTAAATTAATAGAATTCTCGGCGGATGTCGATGAGGTTTGAATTTTTGCACCAATTCTTGATTGAAGATCGTTCGATTAACCAATTTCACGATTTCCAATTAAAGCATCTGACAAGAAATCCGAATAGAAATTTGTGTCATGATAAGTGGAAAGAAAGAAACCGGTTTCATCGAAAAATATTATACATGGTGAGTTCTTTCGACTAAGCGAAAATATTCTGGATATAAATTTCTCGGAGTTCTCAACATACGCGGAATAAATTTCAGCTGGTGAAAAAGAAATTAACCGCATTTTGGCATCGACAGCAAGACATTTTAATATACTTGTTTTGGCACAACCTGGCGGTAAATGTAGAAAGATTTCTTGAGAAATTGAAAAAAAAAATAAATTTAGTTGCTTCAAAATTATTGTACACCCTTTCCTCGATGTACACGGCAGACTAAACGTTCCAGGAAAACATAAAATGGGAAATATTACCTTTCCACCATTGAATTGAAAACGGTTTATAAGATAGCTGATATTTTAAAGGAGCTAATATTGAGACTTCCAGTAGTTTCTTCAGTTTTTCCATTCCACCAATATCGGATAATGAATATCCTTTTAGATACATGATTAAGTCGGTGCTACGCAGCGAACTAGGCACAATCTCTAAATATATCATTTTATTTTTAAAATTGAGCCAGGTTTAACCAGAATTGTGGAGTCTACACACGACATGAATTCAGTCAGAACAGGTGCTATGTCTGCTGTTCTGTCTTGTGGAGATGAAATATTATGACAAAATCTACCCACTAACGTTCCCAATAGACATTTACTAACATAATATCTGACTGAATTTATGTCGTGTGGAGATGAGATGTTACGAAAATAATGGAATATGTTGAAAAGGAATCCTAGTTCAGTGTTTGTAGATATGTATTAAATTAAGAAAAAAAAAATTAGCAATTTTGCACAGAAAAATTCAATTTTTTTTGTCCACCAACCAATACAATATTAATACAATATTATTAGTTAATCCTCCTTGCGCAGTCAGTTTTATTGATTTCACAAAAAATTGCTGCTGATTTTTTTCTATGCGCCTGGTTTTTGGTTCAAATTTAGTTTCGCATGTTTTTTGTTAGACCGTAAAATAAAAACAAATTGCACGCTTTTTTTGCTTAAGAAGAGAAGAAATGAGTCTGCCATTTTTTAATTTTCATAGAAAAATAGCTTTTCGTTATGTTTTTTCAATATTGACCGGTTTTTTCTTTCGGAAAATTAAAAAAAAACACGAAAAGCAGATGATGCCTTGAAAATATGATGGTCGAGAGATAGAGTTGGTTTAGGATCTCTGCGAGAAACCTCGCATTCTATTTTGAATATTTGAATTGATTTTCGGTGTTTTTTTTTACAAGACAAATTGTTTTAAAAGGAAAGGTAAATTCCGTTTTTTTTTAAAAGCATTGTACGTCTTCAATAACATATTTCCCATCTTTCAGGCAGGAACTAATGAAATCAGTAAGAAATGAATTTTTCTCACTTTCAAGCAATTCATTCATTGAGCCATTTTTTGGTTTGTTCCCAAGCCAAATTCGGGTAGATTTCCATTAAACGCAGCCCATATTGAACAACTACAGAATAGCCTCTGTGGGAAACCTTGTAAAAAATTAAGAGAAATTTTATGACTAGTCCTTATCTCCGATTTATCAGTTAAAGCGAAATGAGCCCTTTTGCGGCCTCTAGTAGAGACATATAGGTCTGCATATGCTCTCAGCTCAGGTCAGTGCTATTGCTCTGAGTTTATAAAATGAATCCGTTTCTTATTGTATTTTATGTCATTTTAGCTCACCAGATCCTGGTATGTCTTCAACAGTACCAAAGTTTTTCACGTCAAGAAACACCAAACATTTTGAAAGTGTTTCTTTAAGAAATGTAATTCGTAATACAGCTTGGCTGAGTGAATAGGAAAACTGTGGGCAGGCGTGGCTCTTGTGGCTGTTCTAACTAAAATGTGAAGGACTCAGTATGGAGCACTCTTGTAAGGTTAAAATGAACATTAATGTACAGATTGGATCGAAAACCAGTCTTTATTAGGGCCGCAAGTTCAAATAAAAACGGCAAATAAATGCATCTATCACAGGGTAAAAAAATGTAATGAATCCAAAATTCCACCTTCCTGCTATTTCTGGGTATCTAAATCAACCAACGAACAAAATTTTACAATAAAAATCTTGAATTTTTACCATGCTGAAATACCACGCGATAAGAAATCATAACACAACAAACATTTTGCATTTAATTTAAGAGCAAATCTTATGTCCTTTTATTGTGTGCGTGTTTAATATTACGCAAACATACAGAACATTTCTCAGAACTTTCACCTTGCTATCTCTCATGATTTCTGGGCTCCTTTTACTGAAATCCAAAATCGAGGAAAAATGGAAATTTTGTCGATTTTGGCCAAAATCGAGATTTAGTATCCGGCGCTCAGGAATCACCGAAATAGCAAGGCACCATTTCAGAAAAAATTTAGTTTTTCCGGAATAAGTGCGCATACTTATAGGGCTTAAATTTTCTATGTTTTCCCGGTTAAATGTGCATACTTATAGAAGCTCTTTTGAATTTTTCCATTTCTTTAAATTAACAGGAGCCCAGAGATTATACCTGCGCACTCAGTTTTATTGATTTCACAAAAAATTGCTTCTGATTTTTTTCTATGCGCCTGGTTTTTGGTTCAATTTTTGTTTGTACATGTTTTTTGTTAAACGGTAAAATAAAAACAAATTGCACGCTTTTTTTTTGCTTAAGAAGAGAAGAAAGGAATTTGCCATTTTTTAATTTTCATAGAAAAATAGTTTTTAGTTATTTTTTTAAATTTTTACTGGTTTTTTCTTTCGGAAAAAAAGCAGATGATGCCTTGAAAATATGATGGTCGAGAGATAGAGTTGGTTTAGGATTTCTGCGAGAAACCTCGCTTTCTATTTTGAATATTTGAATTGATTTTCCGTGTTTTTTTTTCATTACAATAAAAATTGTTTTAAAACGAAATGTAATTCCGCTTTTTTTTAAAGCATTGTCTATCGTCAATAACAGATTTCGCATCCTTCAGGCAGCAACTTATGAATTCAGCGAGAGAGGAATTTTTCTTGCTTTGAAGAAATTAATTCATTGAGCCATTTTTCGTTTTGTGCCTTAGTCAAAACCGCGTAGATTTCCATTAACCGCAGCCCCGATTGGACAACTACAGAATAGCCTCTTTAGGAAACCTATTAAAAAATTAGGAAAAACTTTATGAGTAGCCCTTATCTCTGAATTATCAGTTAAAACGAACTGAGCTCTTTTTGCGGCCTCTAATAGACGTATTGGCCTGGATATGCTCTCAGCTCAGGTCAGTGTCATTGCTTTGAGTTTATAAAATGAATCCGTTTCTTATTGTATTTTCTATCATTTCAGCTCACAAGATCCTGGTATGTCTTCAACAGTACCAAAGTTTTTCACGTGAAGAAACACCAAACGTTTTAAAAGTATTTTTTTGGAAATGCAATTCATAATATAGCTTGGCTGAATGAATTGGAAAACTCTGGGCAGCCGTGGATCTTGTGGATATTCTAACTAAAATGTAAAGGACTCAGTATGGCGCACTCTTTTAGGGTTAAAGTAATCTTTAATGTACAGATTGAATCGAAAAACAGTCCTTATTAGGGCCACAAGTTGAAATAAAAATACCAACTAAATAAATCTATCAAATAGAAAAGAAATGTAATGAATCCTTGCAAAATTCCACCCTGCTGCTATTTCTGGGTATCTAAATCAACCAACGAACAAAATTTTACAATAAAAATCTTGAATTTCTACCATGCTGAAATACCACGCGATAAGAAATCATAACACAACAAACATTTTGCACTTTCTTTAAGAGTAAATCGGATATTCTTTTGATTGAGTGCGTGATTAAGATTACGCAAATATACAGAACATTTCTCAGAAATTTTGCCTTGCTATATCTCTTGATTTCTGGGCTCCTTTTACTGAAATCCAGAATCGGGGAAAAATTGAAACTTTGTCGATTTTGGCCAATATCGAGATTTAGTATCCGGCGCTGAGGGATCAGAAAAATAGCAAGGCAACATTTCAGAAATTTACAACGAGATGTTGATAATGATTGAACATATTTGTTTAGAAATCGCGAACAAAGTTCTCAATCAATTGGGCATGCCATCATCGAATCGATCTGCAGCTGCTTCGTTCGATGTAGAATTGCATCGTGAACGAAATTACAACACGGGTGATCTTTTGTCGTATGCGCAATCAAATTTTCCTAAGCTACCGCTTGAGAAAAAGGCATTTACGATCAGCAAACTGTCAATAACGGAGTTGGAGAAATATTCTTTTTAGATGCGCCAAGAGTAACTGGTAAAACGTTCCTAATTATATTGAGTCTGGCCACAATTCGATTCCAAAATGACATAGCCTTAGCTCTTCCGTCATTCGGAATAGCTGCGGCATTGCTGCCAGGTGGAAGAACGGCTCATTCCGCTTTGAAATTGCCATTAAACATTCAATTCATTGAAAATCCCGCATTCAAAATTTCCACGCACGCACGAAATCAAAAGAGCATCCTATTTCCTCTTAAACAAAATGCAAAACTTTTATTGATATGTATTCTGAACGCCTGGTATTTCAGTTTGGCAGTAATTCATGTTCTATTTTAGTAGTTTCTTCAAGAAGTCCACATTTGTGGAAGCAGTTTTTCTTCAATCTTTCTATTATTTGTGGAAATTTTCGAAAGGTTTTTGCATTTTTGGAAAGAGAACAAAAGGGCGAAATTTACCAATAACGCAAAGGAATACGACCGAAATGATGAAGAAACACAATATTATGGCGCCATCGCTTGCCTTCCTTAATTATGCTGACTATTATTCCACCTGTATTTGAAGGAAAATGATAGAAAACGATTGACTACGAATAATAAAAACACATTTTATCGAAATTAATAATTTCTACTTATTGTATGACATTGTATTTTGTTCAAAGTCAAAATACCATTTTATTTGGTTCTCGGACAATGATGGTCTCAAATGTTTCAAAACCTCTTCGAAATTCTCGGATTTTATTGATTTCGCAATAATATCTTTACTTAAACCATTCAATGCTGCTTCACTGTATATAAGCACCGGAAAAATTCCCAGTTTTCTCAGCAATCTCATCAAAAGGGAATTGATTTTTGAAAAGTTTTAATAATTCCAATCTGGCTAATGGATCCGGAGCGGGTACATGAACAAGTTTCTCAAATCTCCCAGGACGAAAAATAGCGCCGTCAATTCAATCCGGTCTATTTGTTCCTGCCCTAACTAAAGTAATAGAATTCTCGGCGGATGTCGATGAGGTTTGAATTTCTGCACCAATTCTTGATTGAAGATCGTTCGTTGAACCAATTTCACGATTTCCAATTAAAGCATCTGACAAGAAATCCGAATAGAAACTTGTGTTATGATAAGTGGAAAGAAAGAAACCGGTTTCATCGAAATATATTATACATGGTGAGTTCTTTCGACCAAGCGAAAATATTCTGGATATAAATTTCTCGGAGTTCCCAACATACGCGGAATAAATTTCAGCTGGTGAAAAAGAAATTAACCGCATTTTAGCATCGACAGCAAGACATTTTAATATACTTGTTTTGGCACAACCTGGAGGTCCATGTTGAAGGATTCCTTGAGAAATTGAAAAAAAAAAATAAATTTAGTTGCTTCAAAATTATTGTACACCCTTTCCTCGATTTACACGGCAGACTAAACGTTCCAGGAAAACATAAAATGGGAAATATTACCTTTCGACCATTGAATTGAAAACGCTTTATAAGATTCCTGATATTTTAAAGGAGCTAATATTGAGACTTCCAGTAGTTTCTTCAGTTTTTCCATTCCAACAATATCTGATAATGAATATCCTTTTAGATTCATGATTAATTCGGTGCCACGCAGCGAACTAGGCACAATCTGTAAATATATCTTTTTCTTATTAAAATTGACCCAGCTTTAAGCAGAACTGTGGAGTCTACACACGACATGAATTCAGTCAGAACAGATGCTATAAAACTTCAGATTGCTTGTTACAAGCCAGCAATATCATTCATAATAATATCGAATAAACGTTAAATCGAATGTATCATCTCATCACTAGTGCCGGGAAGGGAGGAGGGGTATAAGGAATATTAGTGCGGCAGAGGGGTAAATTAGTGGAAGGGCAAGGAAAAAAAACAACCATGACCGACCGCCACCATCAACCCAAAACCATAACTCCACCACCCATACACCGGCATAGAAATAAAATAATACACATAACTATTGCGTTAGTCTCACACTACTCAATAACAAAAATGCATGTGGGCAACAACCAATAGAACAACAAAAAGATAACCCGAGGAGGTTACATATCCGATGATACAGCAGAGTCAGTTACCAACAGACTTTTCAGTTGCTCCTTACTTAACGAGAAGTCAAAGTGTGCAGAGTTATTCTTCACACTCTCTAACATTCTAGCAACTGGTTCACACCTTCCATAGTCATTGCGATGACAGTCGATCATGAATAAGCTTACACTTCGTAGTGAGTGCGCGTTAACCTTAAATTGTATGCATTCGAGAAGGCTCGAAGACTCAATAGCACCAACCAGAATTCGATGAATGAAGACTATGTCAGCTACCTCGCGCCGTTTATGCAAAGTCTGCAGGTTAATCAACTTTAAACCATCAGTGTAAGGAGGGAGATTGATAGCATTGGTCCAAGGAAGACCTCTAAGAGCAAAGCGAACAAATCTACGCTGAATCGCTTCAATTCTCCCAATGTGCGCATTATGGTACGGAGACCAAATTCGATTATCGTATTCAAGCACCGGTCTTACGAAGGTAATGTATAGAGATTTAGTGATATATGGGTCAGAAAACTCTTTAGACCAACGTTTTATAAACCCTCGCTTTGACGAGGCTTTTTTAATAATTGTGTCAATATCACAACGAAAATTAAGCTCATTATCACATATGACACCTAAATGTCTAATAAAATCAACTCTCGAAATAGAGTTCCCCAACAAAGTGTAATCAAATAAGACTTTGTTACGTTTTCGCGTAAATATTATTGTTTGACACTTGTTAATATTAAGTGACAAGTCATTTTTTTTACACCAAAGGGTAAATTTATCAAGATCAGCCTGAAGCCAGTGACAATCCCGTAAGGAGGAGATTACTTTGGAAATTTTGATGTCGTCGGCATAAATTTTAATCTCTGAATGCTTGATAATAGACATAACATCGTTAATAGAGATGATGAATAAGATAGGTCCCAGTAATCTACCTTGAGGGACTCCAGAATGGGCAATAAAACGATCAGACTCGATCGCACGAAAAAGAACCCGATGGCGTTCACCAGAAAGGTAGGAATTTACCCACTTTATAAAAAGGGGAGAAGGACCTAGAAGTCGTAATTTTAGTAAAAGGATACCGTGAGACAACTTGTCAAAAGCTTGACTGAAATCAGTAGCAATTACATCCAATTGTTTGACTTGCTCCATCGAGCTGATGGCTGTAGAGATAAACTCGGTTAGATTAGTAGTTGTTGACTTAGCTTTAAGAAATCCCTGTTTTTCGGGGATATAAATGGTTTGCCGTGAAAGCAAAATGATTTGTAGACAATACTTTCAAAAAGTTTAGGCGTGCAAGATAATTTAGCTATGGGCCTCTAATTACCAGTGTCAGCTTTATAACCTTTTTTGTGAACAGGGATAATAAAGAAATCTTTCCAAGTATTTGGATATACCGCCGAGGACTATGATTTTTGAAAAAGGGTCAAACGGTACCCATAAAATATGGCAACACTTCCTTAAAACTATAGCAGGCAAACTATCAGGACCCGACGTAAAGTCATCCTTTACCAATTGGATCTATTTAAGAACCATCTCGGCATCAATGCTAATTGAATTAAGAGTGGTACACGAATAATCACCTAAATAGCTTAAGTAGTTATCAACTGGTGTAATATTGCTACCAGAAACAGCTTGTCCGAAAAATGAGGCGAACATATTAGAAATTATTCGGGCATCCTTTGCCGAGCTACCCAAATACTTCATAGCAGAAGTGTATGCATCAGTTTTACGTTTCCAATTAACAAATTTCCAGAACTGCTTCGGATCTACGAGCAGAGTATCATGCATTTTAGAGAATTATGTGTTATACTCAATTTCCAGTAAACATCGGAATTCTTCCAGCAATGATAAATACTCGTTATGATCGGAAACATTAAGAGAATTCAGATACCTCAGCCATACTTTACTCCGCTGATTCCGCAAACCACTGAGTTTATTGATATACCAAGTGGGAAATGAAGAAAGATTTTTTTGTGTACAATATTGTACTGACAAAACGAAACACCCAAATAACGCGGAGTAAAACTTCGAAATGGCAATATTTATGTCATGGTCATTAATAATGTCATTAAAGCCAATGTCATGAAGCAAAGAGTTTAGTAAGTTGAAATCAGCCTTACGGAAGTTAAATTTACAGCCTTCGTCAGAACATACCTTGTCAATAGCTATGTCATAGGCGAAAAATAATTCCAATGGCGGATGGCAAGGGCCAATGTCAGAAAAACTAGTTTCAGTTGGTTTGATCAGGCAGTTGCCAGAGTTGGAACAAAAGACAAAAAAAATAACAATAGACACAATAGACTAAGAGTTCCAGGAAAACATAAAATGGGAAATATGGCCTTTCGGACATTGAATTGAAATACGATTCCTGATATTTTAAAGGAGCTAATATTGAGACTTCCAGTAGTTTCTTCAGTTTTTCCATTCCACCAATATCGGATAATGAATATCCTTTTAGATACATGATTAAGTCGGTGCTACGCAGCGAACTAAGCACAATCTCTAAATATATCATTTTATTTTTAAAATTGAGTCAGGTTTAACCAGGATTGTGGAGTCTACACACGACATGAATTCAGTCAGAAGAGTTGCTATGTCTGCTGTTCTCTCCTGTGAAGGTGAAATATTATGACAAAATCTACCCCCTAACGTTACCAATAGACATTTACTAACATAATATCTGACTGAATTTATGTCGTGTGGAGATGAGATGTTACGAAAATAATGGAATATGTTGAAACGGAATCCTAGTTCAGTGTTTGTAGATATGTATTAAATTAAGAAAAAAAAAACAAATTAGCAATTTTGCACAGAAAAATTCTATTTTTTTTGTCCACCAACCAATACAATAATAATACAATATTATTAGTTAATCCTCATATAATTGCGCAGTCAGTTTTATTGATTTCACAAAAAATTGCTGCTGATTTTTTTCTATGCGCCTGGTTTTTGGTTCAATTTTAGTTTCTGCATGTTTTTTGTTAGACCGTAAAATAAAAGCAAATTGCACGCTTTTTTTGCTTAAAAAGAGAAGAAATGAGTCTGCCATTTTTTAATTTTCATAGAAAAATATTTTGAATATTTGAATTGATATTCGGTGTTTTTCTATTATTACAAGACAAATTGTTTTAAAAGGAAAGGTAAATTCCTTTTTTTTTTAAAGTATTGTACATCTTCAATAACATATTTCCCATCTTTCAGGCAGCAACTAATGAATTCAGTAAGAAATGAATTTTTCTAACTTTGAAGCAACTCATTGATTGAGCCATTTTTTGTTTTGTTCCCAAGCCAAATTCGGTTAGATTTCCACTAAACGCAGCCCATATTGAACAACTACAGAATAGCCTCTGTGGGAAACCTAGTATAAAATTAAGAGAAATTTTATGACTAGTCCGTATCTCTGAATTATCAGTTAAAACGAAATGAGCTCTTTTGCGGCCTCTAGTAGAGACATATTGGTCTGGATATGCTCTCAGCTCAGGTCAGTGCCATTGCTTTGAGTTTATAAAATGAATGCGTTTCTTATTGTATTTCCTGTCATTTTAGCTCACCAAATCCTGGTATGTCAAGAGGCACACAATCAAAATGGCATCCTATTTCCCCTTAAAAAATGCAAAATTTTTGTTTCTATGCATTCTGATCGCCTGGTATTTCAGTTTGGCAGAAACACATATTCTATGTTAGTAGTTTTTCCAACAAGTCCACATTTGTGCAAGCAGTTTTTCTTCAATATTTCCTTTATTTGTGCGATTTTCCGAAAGGTTTCTACATTTTTGGAAAGAGAACAAAAGGGCTGAATTTAGCAATAACGCAAAGGAATACAATCGAAATGATGAAGAAACATAAAATTATGGCGCTATCGCTTGCCTTTCTTAAAAATGCTGGCTATTAATCCACCTGTATTTGAAGGAAAATGATAGAAACGGATTCATTACGAATAATACAAACACATTTTATAGAAATTAATAATTTTTACTTATTCTATTATATTTTATCTTGTTCAAAGTCAAAATACCATTTTCTTTGGTTCTCGGTCAATGATGGTCTCAAATGTTCCAAAACCTCTTCGAAATTCTCGGATTTTATTGATTTCGCATTAATATCTTTACTTAAAGCATTCAATACTGCTTCACTGTACAAATTGCGTAAATCAGCACCGGAAAAATTCCCAGTTTTCTCAGCAATCTGATCAAAATGGAATTGATTTTTGAAAAGTCTTAACAATTCCAATCTAGCTAATCGATCCGGAGCGGGAACATGAACAAGTTTATCAAATCTCCCAGGATGTAAAAGAGGGCCATGAAGTAAATCCGGTCTATTTGTGGCTGCCATAACTAAAGTAATAGAATTCTCGGCAGACGTCGATGAGGTTTGAATTTTTGCACCAATTCCATCCATTTCGGTCAACAAAACAGACAGGATTCCTGATTGGACACCATTCGATGAACCAATTTCACGATTTCCAATTAAAGTATTTGAAAACAAATCCGAATAGAAACTAGTTTCATGATAAATGGAAAAAACAGACCGATTTCATCGAAAAATATTATACATGGTGAGTTCTTTCGACCAAGCGAAAATATTCTGGATATAAATTTCTCGGAGTTCCCAACATTCGTGGAATAAACTTCAGCTGGTGAAAGAGAAGTCAACCGCATTTTGGCATCGGCAGCCAAGATATTTTACAATACTTGTTTTGGCACAACCTGAAGGATTCCTTGAGAAATTGGAAAATAAAAAAATTTAGTTACTTCCAAATTATCTTACATCCTTTCCTTGATTTACGCAATAGACTAAGAGTTCCAGGAAAACATAAAATGGGAAATATGGCATTTAGGATATTGAATTGAAAACCGTTTATACGATTCCTGACATTTTAAAGGAGCTAATATTGAGACTTCCAATAGTTTCTTCAGTTTTTCCATTCGACCAGTATCAGATAAAAAATAACCTTTTAGATTCATAATTAATTCGGTGCTACGCAGCGAAATAGGCACAATTTCTAAATATGTCTTTTTATTCTTAAAATTAAGCCACGTTTAATCAGAATTGTGGAGTCTACACACGACATGAATTCAGTCAGAACAGGTCTTATGTCCGCTGTCCTGTCTTGTGGAGATGAAATATTATGACAAAATCGACCCCCTAACGTTCTCAATTGACATTAACTAACATAATATCTCACTGAATTTATGTCGTGTGGAGATGGGATGTTACGAAAATAATGGAATATTTTGAAAAGGAATCCTAGTTCAGCGTTTGTAAATATGTATTAAATTAAAAAAAAAAAAAACAAATTAACAATTTTACACAGAAAAATTCTATTTTCTTGTCCACCAACCAATAGAATAATAATACAATATTATTAGTTAAACCTAATATACCTGCGCAGTCAGTTTTATTGATTTCACAAAAAATTCCTGCCGATTTTTTTCGATGCGCCTCGTTTTTGGTTCAATTTTTGTTTCCGCATGTTTTTTGTTAGACCGTAAAATAAAAACAAATTTCACGCTTTTTTGCTTAAGAAGAGAAGAAATGAATCTGCCATTTTTCAATTTTCATCGAAAAATAGCTTATCGTTATTTTTTTTCAATATTGACCACTTTTTTTGTTCCGGAAAATTAAATAAATTACGAAAAAGAGATGATGCCTTTAAAATATGATGGTCGAGAGATAGAGTTGGTTTAGGATCTCTGCGAGAAACACCGCTTTCTATTTTGAATATTTGAATTGCTTTTCGGTGTTTTTTGTTATTACAAGACAAATTGTTGTAAAAGGAAAGGTAAATTCCGTTTTTTTTTTTTTTAAAGTATTGTCCATCTTCAATAACATATTTCCCGTCTTTCAGGCAGCAACTAATGAATTCAGTAAGAAATGAACTTTTCTTACTTTGAAGCAGTTCATTCATTGAGTCATTTTTTGTTTTGTTCCCAAACCAAATTCGGGTAGATGTCAATTTAACGCAGCTCAGAGTGAATAACTACAGAATAGCCTCTTTAGGAAACCTAGTGAAAAATTAGGAAAAACTTTATGACTAGTCCTTACCTCTGAATTATCAGATAAAATGAAATGAGCTCTTTTGCGGCCTCTAATAGACATATTGGTCTTGATATGCTCTCAGCTCAGGTCAGTTTCATTGTTTTGAGTTTATAAAATGAATCCATTTCTTATTGTATTTTCTGTCGTTTTAGCTCGCCAGATCCGGGTATGTCTTCAACAGTACCAACGTTTTTCACGTGAAGAAACACCAAATATTTTGAAAGTGTTTTTTAAGAAATGTAATTCGTAATACACCTTGGCTGAATGAATAGGAAAACTGTGGGCAGCCGTGGATCTAGTGGGTGTTCTAACTAAAATGTGAAGGACTCAATATGGAGCACTCTTGTAAGGTTAAAATGAACATTAATGTACAGATTGGATCGAAAAAAAGTCTCTATTAGGGCCGCAAGTTCAACTATCAAAGAGTAAAGAAGTGTAAGGAATACTTGCAAAATTCCACCCCGCTAGTATTTCTGGGCGTCTAAATCAACCAACGAATAAAATTTTACAATAAAAATCTTGAATTTTTACCATGCTGAAATAGCAGGCAATCAGAAATCATAGCAACAAACATTTTGCATTTGATTTAAGAGCAAATAGGATATTCCTTTGATTGTGTGCGTGTTTAATATTACGCAAACATAGAGAACATTTTTCAGAACTTTTCCCTTGCTACATCTCCTGATTTCTGGGCTCCTTTTACTGAAATCCAAAAATCGGGGAAAAATCGAAATTTTGTCGACTTTGGCCAATATTGAGATTTCTTCTCCGGCGCTCAGGAATCAGAAAAATAGCAAGGCAACATTTCAGAAAAAATTTGGTTTTTCCCGAATAAGTGTGCATACTTATAGGGCTTAAATTTTCAATATTTTCCGGGTTAAATGTGCATACTTATAGGAGCTATTTTGGATTTTTCGAATTCTTTAAAGTAACAGGAGCCCGGAAATTATAGCAAGGCAAATTTTTGTATGAACGGGTAATATTAAATACGCATACAATCAAAAGCGCATCCTATATCCCCTTAAATAAAATGCAAAATTTTTGTTGCTGTGAATTCTGATTATAGAAATTAATAATTTTTGATTAATCTATGATATTCTATTTTGTTCAAAGTCAAAATACCATATTATTTGGTTCTCGGTCAATGATGGTCTCAAATATCTCAAAACCTCTTCGAAATTCTCGGATTTTATTGGTTTCGCATTGATATCTTTACTTACTGCATTCAATGCTGCTTCACTGAACAAATTGCATAAATCAGCACGGAAAAAATTCCCAGTTTTCTCAGCAATCTCATCCAAATGGAATTGATTGTTGAAAAGTCTTAATAATTCCAATTTAGCTAATCGATCGGGAGCGGGATCATGAAAAAGTTTATCAAATCTCCCAGGATGTAAAAGAGGGCCATGAAGTAAATCCGGTCTATTTGTGGCTGCCATAACTAAAGTAATAGAATTCTCGGCAGACGTCGATGAGGTTTGAATTTTTGCACCAATTCCATCCATTTCGGTCAACAAAACAGACAGGATTCCTGATTGGACACCATTCGATGAACCAATTTCACGATTTCCAATTAAAGTATTTGAAAACAAATCCGAATAGAAACTAGTTTCATGATAAATGGAAAAAACAGACCGATTTCATCGAAAAATATTATACATGGTGAGTTCTTTCGACCAAGCGAAAATATTCTGGATATAAATTTCTCGGAGTTCCCAACATTCGTGGAATAAACTTCAGCTGGTGAAAGAGAAGTCAACCGCATTTTGGCATCGGCAGCCAAGATATTTTACAATACTTGTTTTGGCACAACCTGAAGGATTCCTTGAGAAATTGGAAAATAAAAAAATTTAGTTACTTCCAAATTATCTTACATCCTTTCCTTGATTTACGCAATAGACTAAGAGTTCCAGGAAAACATAAAATGGGAAATATGGCATTTAGGATATTGAATTGAAAACCATTTATACGATTCCTGACATTTTAAAGGAGCTAATATTGAGACTTCCAATAGTTTCTTCAGTTTTTCCATTCGACCAGTATCAGATAAAAAATAACCTTTTAGATTCATAATTAATTCGGTCCTACGCAGCGAACTAGGCACAATCTGCAAATATATATTTTTTTTATTAAAATGGAGCCAGGTTTAACCAGAATTGTGGAGTCTACACAAGACCCACTAACGTTCCCAATTGACAGAATTGTCTAGTCTACACATGACATGAATTCAGTCAGAACAGGTGTTATGTCTGCTGTTCTGTCCTGTGGAGATGAAATATAATGATAAAATGGACTCACTAACGTTCCCAATTGACATTTACTAATATAATATCTGACTGAATTTATGTCGTGTGGAGATGAGATGTTACGAAAATAATGGAATATGTTGAAAGGGAATCCTAGTTCAGCATTTGTAGATATGTTTTAAATTAAAAAAAAAAAACAAATTAACAATTTTACACAGAAAAATTCTATTTTTTTGTCCACCAAGCAATACAATAATAATGCAATATTATTAGGTAATCCTCATATAATGGCACAGTCAGTTTTATTGATTTCACAAAAAATTGCTGCCGATTTTTTTCTATGCGCCTGGTTTTTGGTTCAATTTTTGTTTCCGCATGTTTTTTGTTAGACCGTAAAATACAAACAAATTGCACGCTTTTTTTGCTTAAGAAGAGAAGAAATGAATCTGCCATTTTTTAGTTTTGATAGGAAAATAGCTTTTCGTTACGTTTTTTCAATATTGACCGCTTTCTCTTTCGGAAAATTAAATAAATCACGAAAAGCAGATGATGCCTTTAAAATATGATGGTCGAGAGATAGAGTTGGTTTAGGATATCTGCGAGAAACATCGCTTTCTATTTTGAATATTTGAATTGATTTTCGGTGTTTTTTTATTACAAGACAACTTGCTTTAAAAAAAAAAGTAAATTCCGTTTTTTTTTAAGTATTGTCCATCTTCAATAGCATATTTCCCATCTTTCAGGCAGAAACTAATGAATTCAGTTAGAGATAAATTTTTCTCACTTTGAAGCAATTCATTCATTGAGCCATTTTTTGTTTTGTTCCCAAACCAAATTCGGGTATATTTCCATTAAACGCAGCCCATATTGAACAACTACAGAACAGCCTATTTCGGATACCTAGTAAAAAATTAAGAGAAAATTTATGACTACTCCTTATCTCTGAATTATCAATTAAAACGAAATGAGCTCTTTTGCGGCCTCTAGTAGAGACATATTGGTCTGGATATGCTCGCAGCTCAGGTCAGTGCCATTGCTTTGATTTTATAAAATGAATCCGTTTCTTATTGTATTTTCTGTCGTTTTAGCTCACCAGATCCTGGTATGTCAACACGCACACAATCAAAAGAGCATCCTATTTCCCCTTAAATAAAATGCAAAATTTTTGTTTCTATGCATTCTGATCGCCTGGTATTTCAGTGTGGCAGAAATTCATATTCTATTTTAGTAGTTTCTTCAAGAAGTCCACATTTGTGGAAGCAGTTTTTCGTCAATATTTCCTTTAGTTGTGGGATTTTCCAAAAGGTTTTTGCATTTTCGGAAAGAGAGCAATAGGGCGGAATTTAGCAATAACGTAAAGGAATACGACCGAAATGATGAAGAAACACTAGATTATGGCACCATCGCTTGCCTTTCTTAATTATGCTGACTATTAATCCACCTGTAATTGAAGGAAAATGATAGAAAACGATTGATTACGAATAATACAAACACATTTTATTGAAGTTAATAATTTTTAGCTATTCTATGATATTCTATATTGTTCAAAGTCAAAATATCATTTTATTTGGTTCTCCGAAATTGATGGTCTCAAATGTTTCAAAAGCTCTTCGAAATTCTCTGATTTTATTGATTTCGCATTACTATCTTTACTCAAAGCATTCAATGCTACTTCACTGTACAAATTGCACAAATCAGCACCGGAAAAATTCCCAGTTTTCTCAGCAATCTCATCAAAATGGAATTGATATTTGAGAAGTCTTAATAATTCCAATCTAGCTAATCGATCCGGGGGGAACATGAACAAGTTTATCAATTCTCCCAGGACGTAAAACAGCGCCATCAATTAAATCCGGTCTATTGAATTTTTGCACCAATTCCATCCATTTCGGTCAACAAAACAGACAGGATTCTTGTTTGAAGATCATTCGATGAACTAATTTCACGATTTCCAATTAAATCAATTGAAAACAAATCCGAATAGAAACTAGTTTTATGATAAATGGAAAGAAGCAGACCGATTTCATCGAAAAATATTATACATGGTGAGTTTTTACGACCAAACGAAAAAATTCTGGATATAAATTTCTAGGAGTTCCCAACATACGCGGAATAAACTTCAGCTGGTGAAACAGAAATCAACTTGACGGTCCATACAGAAAGATTCCTTGCGAAATTGATAAAAAAATAACTTTAGCTACTTCCAAATTACTTTATCTTCTTTCCTTGATTTAAAAAATAGACTAAGAGTTCCAGGAAAACATAAAATCCGGACAATTCGGATATGGAATTGAAAACCTTTTATACGTTTCCTGATATTTTAAAGGAGCTAATATTGAGGCATCCAATAGTTTCCTCAGTTTTTCTATTCCACCAATATCGGATAATGAATATCCTTTTAAATTCATAATTAATTCAGTGCTACGCAGCGAACTAGGCACATTCCATAAATATATCTTTTTATGCCCTATGGTAGGTACTACCAGAGGGTATATTAGTTTTGTCACTAAGTGTGTAACACATAGAAATAATCATTGTAGAAAAATTTCAAGGGTATGGTTGTGTAGGGAATCAAAAGTTATATCAATTTATGCATGTCCGTCCGTCCGTAGACAAGATAACCCAAAAACGCGTTATGCGATTTTGATGAAATTTATAATATGAGTTTCTTATTCCTTAGCTTGATTTGGTATTGCATTTGAGGCAAGTCGATCCACGGGGGGCAAAGTTATAAAGTAAAAACCAGGGTGACCAGAAAGTTTTCTCGTCTTTTTGGTTATGGTTTTTCGGGTGTAATTGGAAAATTAGTACATCGATTTTGTTTAAATTAATTCTGTTAACTACATAAGTAGACGATACTGAATTAATTTACAGTCAAATCGGTCCGAGCATAGTGGATAAAGGAGTAATTGTAACCAAAAATAAGCCTGTTCATATAGTTTTTCTAATGTATTCTAAAAACCTATAAACCGATTTCAATCAAATTTACGAAACGCCTACCTGTCAATTTGAGTCAACTTGAGAATGCAGAAACAAAGTTATGGAGAAAAAACCTTGAAATATTGCGTTAAGTAGAAAGTTCGTGGCGTTTTTTTCCAATAGATGGCTTGAGAGTCCTATAACTTTAGTAGCTCTAATCCTATTAAGCTACATTATAGCGCGCTTAAAAGGTCACATCTCATAGAATATTTATAAAAAAAATTGTGAAATTCAGGCGGAACAAATTGGGGTAATTGGGTTTTGAAAATGGGCCAAAATGCTGAAAAGAATTACCCATATTAATGCTCCATATTTGGTACTACCGTCCGTCCGTCGACAAAATAACTCAAAAATGCGTAATCCAATTCTTCCAGCAATGATAAATACTCGTTATGAGCGGAAACATTAATAGAATTGAGGTACCTCAGCCATGCTTTATTCGGCTGATTCTGCAAACCTCTGAGTTTATTGGTATACGAAGGGGGAGATGAAGTAAAATTTTTTTGTATACAATATGGTACTGATAAAACGAAACATCCAAATAACGCGGAATAAAACTTCGAAATGGCAACATTTATGTCATGGTCATTAATAATGTCATTACAGCCAATGTCATGAAGCAGAGAGTTTAGTAAGTTGAAATCAGCCTTACGGAAGTTAAATTTACAGCCTTCGTCAGAACATACCTTGTCAATAGCTATGTCATAGGCGAATAATAATTCCAATGGCGGATGGCAAGGGCCAATGTCAGAAAAACTAGTTTCAGTTGGTTTGATCAGGCAGTTGCCAGAGTTGGAACAGAAGACAAAAAAAATAAGAATAGACACAATAGACTAAGAGTTCCAGGAAAACATAAAATATAAATATTACCTTTCGGACATTGAATTGAAATACGATTCCTGATATTTTAAAGGAGCTAATATTGAGGCATCCAATAGTTTCTTCAGTTTTTCCATTCCACCAATATCGGATAATGAATATCCTTTTAGATACATGATTAAGTCGGTGCTACGCAGCGAACTAGGCACAATCTGTAAATATATCATTTTATTTTTAAAATTGAGCCAGGTTTAACCAGGATTGTGGAGTCTACACACAACATGAATTCAGTCAGAAAAGGTGCTATGTCTGCTGTTCTGTCCTGTGGAGGTGAAATATTATGACAAAATCTACCCACTAACGTTACCAATAGACATTTACTAACATAATATCTGACTGAATTTATGTCGTGTGGAGATGAGATGTTACGAAAATAATGGAATATGTTGAAAAGGAATCCCAGTTCAGTGTTTGTAGAAATTTTTCAAATTTAAAAAAAAAAAAACAAATTAACAATTTTACACAGAAAAATTCTATTTTTTTTGTCCACCAACCAATACAATAATAATACAATATTATTAGTTAATCCTTTTATTAATTTCACAAAAAGTTCCTGCTGATTTTTTGCTATGCGCCTTGTTCTTGGTTCAGTTTTTGTTTGTACAGGTTTTTTGTTAAATGGTAAAAGAAGAAAAAATTGCACGTTTTTTTTTTCTTAAGAAGAGAAAAGAGGAATCTGCGATTTTTTAGTTCTCATAGAAAAATAGTTTTTCGTTATTTTTTTTCAATTTTTACTGGGTTTTCTTTCGGAAAATTAAATAAATCACGAAAAACAGATGATGCCTTGAAAATATGATGATCGAGGGATAGAGTTTATTTATGAACTCTGCGAGAAACCTCGCTCTCTATTTTGAATATTTGAATAGACTTTCGGTCTTTTTTACTTTCCCGATAAACGAATGTTTATAGGAAAGTACTATAATCGTGCGATAACCAAACTTTTGATCTAGAAGGGCTAGGAAGATGAAAATAAGTGCAAAATCCGTTTCGTCAAAAATAATTAGCCCCATGTCCGTCCGTCCGCTCCTTTAAATCATTTATAAAATCTGAATGGATGGTCCGATTTCCATGAAACTTTCACCATTTTGGCGATGCATCAAATGCCAGATGGTGTTAGATTTTGGGCGAAATTAATATATGGCAACACTATTTGGTAACGCTTTTTCTGTCTAAAAACGACAAAGTTTTGTCCGCACGGTTCAGACTAAACTCTTGGGCCAATTTCGATAAAATTTACACAGTGCATGTATTTGATCCTAACTTAGCTCTGGTTAGTTTCTGGGCCATATTGGACTATGGCAACACTGTCTAAAAATACATTTTCTTCAAATATAGTCTATTTTTGTACTTATTGTAAAACCAAAACTGCTCGTGCAATTTTGATGACATTTGCACAGTTTGTGTACTATATTCGAAATCAGAACATATTAAGTTTTCAACGGAATTTACATTTGGCAACACTAATGCGCAAAATTTTTTTTAAAAAATGTTGTGGCGGAAATATAGAAACTTCCCTAATTCGGTTAATAATAGTCGGATTTTAATGAAACTTCGAATGTACGTTTGGGGTGGACCAGCCGAAAAAATAAAATATGTCCCCCCGCGGTGAGGGGTTGTGGGGGCTAAAAAAGAAAAACTTCAATAATTCACTCAATAATAGGCAGATTTTCTTTAAACTTGGTGTGTACATTCTGGATAGGGCAAGTGAGAAGATAGAATGCGTCTCCCCTCGGTGGGGGTTTCGGGAGGGTGAAATAAAAAAACCCTAATAATAACGAAAGATAGAAACTTCCTTAATTCGGCCAATAATAGTCGGATTTTAATGAAACTTCGAACGTACATTTGGAATGGATGAACTGAAAAAATAAAATATGTCTCCCCGCGGTGTGGGGTTGTGGAGGGCTGAAAAAGGAAAACTTCAATATTTCACTCAATAATAGGCAGATTTTCTTTAAACTTGGTGTGTACATTCTGGATAGGGCAAGTGAAAAGATAGAATGCGTCTCTCCTCGGTGGGGGTTGCGGGAGGGTGATATAAAGAAACCTTAATAATTCGGTCAATCACCGGGGGATTTTAATGAAACTTGGAATGTACATTTAGGATGAGGAAACTGATTATAAAATGCCTCCCCTCGATTGGGGGTTGTGGGGCCTGAAATAGAAAAACTTCAAGGATTCATTCAATAATGGGCGAATTTTCTTAAAACTTAGTGTATACATTTTGGATAGGCCAACTGAAAAGATAGAATGCGACTCACCTCTGTGGGGGTTACGGGAATGCAAAATAGAAAAACCCTAATAATTCGGCCAATACTAGTCACATTTTCATGAAACTTGGAAAGTACATTTATAATAGGAGAACTGAAATGAATATTTGATGACATTATCGGGGAAGTTCCATAGTGGTCCGGCCGATATAGAGAAAATGTAAATCCACTACTATGGTTTGCTTTGCTCATTTTTTTCTTTTGTCTTTTGTCTTCCTATTCTTTCATCCTTTATCATCTTCATCATTTTCATCATCACTTCCGTCTTCCCCTTTTCCACCTTTAACTTTATCCTTCTTTGTATCCTTATATAGTCAACATTTAATTGTTTCGTTCCATCCATTTTGTCCAACAAAACTACTGGACTTGAGTAATCAGACATGCTCGGTTGAACAATATAATTCCGAATCCATTCAAAAATTTGTTCCTCTACGATCTTACGTTCGTTCAGTGGTAGTCCTTGTCCTTGCATTTTAACTGGTTCATCATCCGATAGTACCATTTTCATTTTGACTTCGGCATCGTTAACCTGCTTTGGATTAAAATTTAAAATAGATTTTTTAACTTCATTCTCAACTTTTTTGTCTTGTATTAAAATATTTTTAAATATTTCGTCTTTTTCATCTTCATATGGTGACTTTAATATTGTTACAAAACAAGATTTGTAATCCATCGAATTTTCACCGTTTGGTATGTATACCAATGTATTTCGTACTTCTATCGATTTCTGGTTAATGATCACGTCAGCTTGTGTTAACACATCCATTCCAACAATAATATCTGGTTCCATCACTTCGTCCTGTATTACGTAAATATCTACGTCTTTAAACTGCGACTGATCAATTTTTATGGTAGCTGTAACTTTTAAAATACCATATATTGTTATTAAAAATTTCTTAAAATTTTTTGGTCTGATAACATCTAGAAATTTTTGCTTTATGAGGGTTAAATCCGCTCCGGTATCTATTAATGCTATAAAATTTGTATTATTTATTAATATTTATTTATGCATGTTATTCTTCCTGACAATGTTCACCGCTGCTTTATTGAGACACCGATTGTTACTTGGGCATGACACGCTTTTATGACCAAATAAATTACATTTAAAGCACTTTGGTCCTTTGCTGGCATCTGGACAGCTTTTGGTTTGATGACCTTTTCCACCACAATTGTAACAATCTGTTATCTTAACCTTTTTCTTGATTTTTCTGGTCAAAATTCTTCTTTTTACTTTCTTCCTTCCGTGCATCGTCACTTCTTTTATTTTTCTTATCAGCTTGTCGTCCTTTTAATCGTTCATAAATTAGAAATTTCTCTCTCAAATCTTTCATTGATTTCGCACCTACAAGAACAATTTTATCTGGAGAATCGTCAGTAATTCCATCAGTAACATATCGAGTTAATGCTGAGGTCTCCAAATCAATTTGCAATAATATATTATGTATCTCATAAAGGTATTCCTTGCATGTTTCATTTGATCGTTTCATCCGTCTTCGTAATTGTTGATGTACCACACCACTGTATACGTCATCAGAAAATTCTTCTAACAAAAATTTCTTTAATCTTTTCCATGATCTCAAATTTCTTTGTGTACGAACGAATTTTAATGCCGATCCTTGAATCATTCGCTTCGCGTAAATTAGCACTTCAACGTCATTCCAACTTGCTAAAGTCTTCGCAAAACCTTCGAATTCATTTACCCAATTTTGAATTGAAACTTTGCCATTGCCTGAAAAAATTTCGATTGCGCTTTATAAATCGCGAAATTTAATAATTTTTCTTGTTTCCTCATTAGATTTTTGTGAAGAGTATTGTGAAATTTGTGAACCACTGTCATCTGATTCACACTCGCTATCACTTTCGTCTATTCTGCGTAGAAACTTCCTATCTGTCATCTTGTTGCATCGTATTTGAATTCTTGTAAAGTCATCGTCATCATAATTCTTCGAAGGGATCTTCTTTAAATTCTTTAAATTTTGTACGTCAATTTCTTCTTCAGTTGTTCTGTTAAGAACCCTGTGGCTAAGCAACTCACCTTGTATTTTAAAATTGTTTGCAGACTTCTGTTTTGTACCTGCTGCGGAACCAGAGCCTCTTGCATTCTTCTTGCCATTATATGAATTGCTTGAGTTTTTTCTGCCGACCGCAGTATCGTCTCGTGAATCATCAGCAAAATGTTCTCCTCGTAGATTCATTCTCTGTTGCTGCTCTGCTATTTTCTGTTGTTGCTTTAAAATATGCGCTTGTAATTCTGCAATTTGATTTTTCAGGTCAAATGTCATTTTCTCGTTGCTAGCCGCTTCAGTTTGTTTTGTTTGCTCTTTTTTTCTATTTTAGTTGAAAATTTTTTCAAAATTTTTCTATCTTCACTTGTTCTATTTTGGTTGAGCCCCCATGTAGGTAGATATGAATAAAAAGAATATTTGTAATAAATTGTATTTATTATATCAGAGTTCGGAAGCCTTTCAGCTCCCAATTATAACTGCTTTGAAGTGATCTTTTCTCGTCCCTTTATACATAATTTATTGGAGAAAAGATTACTAAGTTTTTAAAAAATAATATGAAATTATAAACTAAGTAAATATAATTTCATCGCCTCCTACACATATTCTCTTCAAATGTTTCGCGGATTTCACTAATTTTTTCCTGCACAAAATTAATTTTTCTCCGTCACTTAAAGGCTCATATTCGGTAATTTCCTCGAATTCCCTTAACCACGTTTGTACAGAAACATTTTCCTCATCGGAAAAACTACTTATTAAATAGTCCATATCTCATAATGAAACATGCGTTTGATTCATGCTAGATTTTGGATTATTACTTACAGCTTGTAATTTTTCTGAATTATTACCTTTAGATATTATTGAAGTATCTGCTTCTGGTGTTAATTCTAATGCCTCGGCCAATCTTTCTATTAAGATCTGCTTTGTACCAGTAATATCTAAGTTAAATTTCTTCAATTCTGTTTGAAGTTCGGCTACTTTCAACTTTTGTAATTTCTCTGCATTCATATTTTTACGGCGTTTTGGAAAGATATATTTTCTTCCGTGATATTTCTCATTAAATTCCAAATAAAAAAAAATTAATATTCTGGTTCGGGTCAGCCCCCAAATATAGAATCCATCCCGGGACGTTCTATATAGTTATGTATGTTAATATTTATATATTATATATACCTCTAACTGGATCGTACCATTAGAATATATGTTGTGACCCGAAAGATGGTGAACTACACCTGATCAGGTTGAAGTCAGGGGAAACCCTGATGGCCGAAACGACCTTAACCTATTCTCAAACTTTAAATGGGCAAGAACCTTATCTTTCTTGATAGGTCTGAAGTTAAGGTTATGATATATTGTGCCCAGTGGGCCACTTTTGGTAAGCAGGACTGGTGCTGTGGGATGAACCAAACGTGATGTTACGGTGTCCAAATTTACAAATCATATTGAATAATTGCCTCGGATGTCTTTGGACGGGTCCTCTGGCTTGTCCGAACTCAGTTTAAATCCCAGCACCCCTCCCGTCCCATCCTTACCCTTCCCCTGTTCTGGATGTGAGAAGTCATACAAGAGCAAAATCCGTTTGGGTGTTCACATGCGGAAAGCCCATCCCGGTTCGTATGGGCAAAAACATCAACCGCCTGGAATAAAATCCAGGTGGAACCTGGAGGACAAATCGTTGGTAGCGAGGAAAGAAGCGGAACTGACAATAAAAGGGGTAAAGTTCATGAATAAGGAACTTACAGTACTTTTCCCTGCTCGGTCCCTAGAGTCCATCAAGGGACAAAGGAGAATGGATACTTACAAGATGCGAGTCCTAGACTTCATTAAAGAAATAAAAGAGCAAGCAGTCGGTGTAAATACTCCATCTACAAACCCCAGCGTCATCGCCGCCGACGCAGTAGTAACTAGTGATTTTCTGGGACATATTAGATCCCTACAAAATATGAGAACCAAGAAGTACGAAACAAATAGCTTGGAACTTCTCATCAAAAATGCAGAACAAAATTGTAAGAAAATCACGCTACAGAAGTTAGATAGCTTCATTCTAAACATAATGCCACCTTCGCCAGCGATCCCATCCAATAATAATCAAACGAGCAAACCAGCTACGGCTACTGTTACCAAGAGAGAAGCTGGTAGATATGAGTACAGGAAAACTCAAAAACAGTGGGAAAGGAACAAAAGTCGACCCTCTGCTAAAACGCCTCCCGAAACACATTTGGGCAAGCATTGGTGATGCCATGATTAATAGTGCCGCATTTGCTGATGAACTTCTGTTCTTCGCGTCCACAGTACATGGTCTTCAAGAACTCATAAATACAACCACTAGATTCCTAGAGGAATGTGGCCTCAGGGTTAATGTGTCAAAAAGCTTGACAGTTAGTATCAAAGCAGATGCAAAAAGAAAAAGTCTCTACTTGTAGCCATGCAAGTGTTTAAATGCTGTGGAGGGGAGCTTCCAGCGCTCAAGCGTACGTACTCATGGACCTACTTGTGTACAAATTTCACGCCAGACAGAAGAGCTAAATGTGAACCCAAAAACTTCCTTGAGACTGACCTTATTGCGTTAACTAAAGCTCCCCTTTAACCACAACAGAGACTATTTGCATTACGCACTACCGTACTCCCTAAAATTTATCACAGGGTGTTACTTTGTAGTGCATGCTCAGGCGCGTTACGTAAGGCGGACAAGCTAGTACGCGCAACTGTCAAGTGGTGGCTCCATCCTACACCATGACACTCCGACGGCCTATTTCCATGCTGCAGTGGTTAACGGTGGTGTCGGGATACCATCCCTTAGATGGGTGGCCCTCTTCCAAAGATTCGACAGGTTGCCCAAGCTCCAGTACACTCTTACGCAACAAGGGCAGGCCAATGTCTTTCTGATGAAAGAAATTGACCAAACTAAGAAGGGGCTGGATGGGCTTTATACCATGCAGCATATAAACGATTTTATGGCTAAAAAGCTATATACGTCTTTTGATGCTCAAAGTCTCCACTAGTCAGCCTTGGTGCCCGGGACTCACCGATGGGTTTCTGAGTCAACAGCTCCTGTCTTCGAAGGACTATGTAAATTGTATAAGACTTCATATAAGAGCGTTTCCTACTAGATCACGTACGGCACGAGGTCGTCCGGAGAAAGATCGAGAATGTCGTACAGGATGTTGGAATATGGAAACAGTAAATCATATCCTACAAAAATATCACAGGTATCACGGAACAAGAATAAAAAGACACGATGCTGTGGTCAAGTATGTAGGGGGAAAAAAAAAAAAATATATGAACCGGATATACAAACTTCAGCGGGCCTGCAAAAAGCGGACCTAGTTGGCGGATGCCCAGGTTATTGGCGATGGTTCGGACCTGAGTACATCTGATAGGAATAAATGTGCATATTATGGAGAAATGGAGACGTTATACGTAATATAAAATTAACCCACAAGCTTGAAGAAGTAATATTTACTTCTGCTACTTTTTCGAGGACTTGTGTGTAGAGTCCAGATTCAGCCACGCAACTGATGGATTTGGGAATACTCAAGCAAAATGATCTTGCTCTTGTTAACACACAGGTTCTGATCGGCGGAATAATGGGTTTCAGAACCTCTAACATGCTCACGACTGTCAGAACAGGAATAGGATGATTTGCCCCCCTTTTCCTCCTCTTGTGCCGCCTTTCAGGCGTAACGGGCAATGATGAAATGTAGGAAATAATGTAGGCATCAACTGCATAGGGCCGGTTGGTCATATTACGAACTTACGTTATGAAGTTTACCACGAAGTCATAATATAATAATACAAAGTCTGGGCCTTTTGAAAAAAAAAAATAGCCAGATGCTTTGTCATCTAATTAGTGACGCGCATGAATGGATTAATGAGATTCCTACTGTCCCTATCTACTATCTAGCGAAACCACAGCCAAGGGAACGGGCTTGGAATAATTAGCGGGGAAAGAAGACCCTGTTGAGCTTGACTCTAGTCTGGCAATATAAGGAGACATAAGAGCTGTAGCGTAAGTTAGAGATATTGTGGTTTAACGTTGCAATATCAAAAATGAAATACCACTACTCTTATTGTTTCCTTACTTACTTGATAAAATGGAACGTGCATCATTTACTTAGCCATTATACGGCTATATTTTATATATTCAATGGTACTTTTCTTTGATGCGAGCTTCTTGTTCAAAGTAAAATGAGTTTGTCATATACACCAAACAAGTATTAATGAAATTTTTATATTATAGGTAGTTTGTTTACAGATTATTTACAATTTTAAAAATAGTATTAAAATTTGGTATAACTCTTACACTCAGGTATAAACCAATTCATGGACATTTCCAGGTGGGGAGTTTCACTGGGGCGGTACATCCCTCAAATAATAACGGAGGTGTCCCATGGCCAGCTCAGTGCGGACAGAAAGCACACATAGAGCAAAAGGGCAAATGCTGACTTGATTTCGGTGTTCAGTACACACAGAGACAGCAAAAGCTCGGCCTATCGATCCTTTTGATTCTAAAGAGTTTTTAACAAGAAGTGTCAGAAAAGTTACTACAGGGATAACTGACTTATGGCGGCCAAGCGTCCATAGGGACATCGCTTTTTAATCCTTCGATGTCGGCTCTTCCTATCATTGTGAAGCAAAATTCACCAAGCGCTGGATTGTTCAGCCATGCAAGGGAACGTGAACTGTATTTAGACCGTCGTTAGACAGGTTACTTTTACCCTACTGATGATATATGTTATTGCGACAACATTCCTTCGTAGTACGAGAGGAACCGCAGGTACGGACCTATGGCACAATGCCTGTTCGAGCGAATAGTGGTATGATGCTACGTCCGTTGGATTATGCCTGAACGCCTCTAAGGTACTATCCGTGCTGGACTGCAATAATAGTAATGGGGCAATTGTATTGTATGGCAATAAACCATTTAAAGTACATTTTTTAATAGGTAATATAAGACAATGGAATAATGTGAACCCAATGTGGAATATAATATGTGTTATAAAGTTTATATTTGAAGTATGCGAAAGCACCTGTATGATATAGTTAGTTATTATAATAAAACATTTTTTGATACGATGTCAATGCCTAGAATCAATTGTAAACGACTTTGGTAACAGGCAAGGTGTTGTAAGTGGTAGAGCAGCTCCCATACTGCGATCCACTGAAGCTTATCCTTTGCTTGATGACTCGATTTTAAAAGAAAAAAATAAAATTTTATTTTTTAAAAGAGATAGAAAAGAAAAGAAAAAAATTTTTTTTTTCTTATTTTACATTATTATTATTCAGATGTGTGACAATGCCACAACATTTGTTGCCGGCCGGACGGATCCATCAAATGATTGATTGATGATGAATGATAAAATAAACATATCATAAAAACATATTAAAAATAAAAAAATATTTATATACTGATCAAAATTTGAAAAGAAACTAAGTTGTTTACCCCTACCTGAGGAGGGGAAAAAGGAAAAGGGATTTAATTTGTAATTATAATGATTTAATAATTTGAAAAATAAAAAATATTATTATAATATGAAAGCTTATATAAAAGATCCCTAGTTATTAAAATGGATTCTTAAGAAAAGAAGGCATAAAATATAATATCTCTATACCATTTAAATATAGAGATATAGAAATTAAAAGATATAATTTTTAACCCCGGGAAAAGATCCATCTTTCTATCTGTTTAAAATTAAATAATGGCAAAAATTCTATAATATATAATATGAAGGCATATATAAGGGAAAGAAGATATAGAAGAGATGGTGGCCAAAATAAATAAATACCTTTGGTGAAGAAATAAAATACATCTTTTCAAAAAATAAAACAAAAAATTTTATATAAAAGGTGTGTTATGTGGATATGATGTGATAAAATAGCAAATTGAAATGACTTTTAAGAATTTTCAAATAATTCTTTCATAAAAATTATCTATCGAAAACAAAAATGTAATCGAAAAGTGCAAAAAAGTAAAAAAAAAATTGACTACAAAAATTTAAAGAAAAAATTATTCATAATTGTGGTTAAATATAAAACAATAATAAGAAAATTATATACATGGTAAGAAAAATGGTGTTTGGCCCGACAAAGAAATATGCATACATATATTTAGAATGAAAATCTAACCAAAAAATATAGTTAAAAAAATTGGAAAAAATGTATGGCAAAAACAAAGAAATTGAAGGAAAATAGTAATGAAATCGCTGAATAATGGAAGGCAGTAAGAAGCAATATACTCCTACGCATGTACGGAGTATACAACTAAAAAATTTCTTTGCAATTTGATAAAACTGTTATCATAGGATATAGGGAGAGACCCTAAGGGAGATCGTACTTTTTCAAAGTATTAATATATTTTCGAAAAAATTACACGTATTTTTAAGGATAACAAAGACGATTAGAGAATTTTATTAAGGCAACTACTCGAAGTTTCGATCTAATCGAATTGCCATTTTAACAGAAAGTTACTTATGTATAGAAACCTACTCGTATTAATTTTCCTTGAAATCTCTTAGAAAAAATGATATGTTTTTATGAGTCCTAATGGTGTTATTGCCTAGTAAAAAACAAATTTTTGGACGAAAACTTTTTCTCATGGAAATGTTCATATCTATCTGCAACAAATAGACCGGATTTAATTGATGGCGCTCTTTTACGTCCTGGGATCTTTGATAAACTTGTTCATGTTCCCGCTCCGGATCGATTAGCCTGATTGGAATTATTAAGACTTTTCAAAAATCAATCCCATTTTGATGAGATTGCTGAGAAAACTGGGAATTTTTCCAGTGCCGATTTATGCAGTTTGTACAGTGAAACAGCATTGAATGCTTTAAGTAAAGATTTTAATGCGAAATCAATAAAATCCGAGAATTTCGAAGAGGTTTTCCAACAGTTGAGACCATCATTAGACGAGACCCAAATAAAATGATATTTTGACTTTGAACAAAATAGAATATCATAGTATAAGTAAAAATTATTAATTTCTATGAAATGTGTTTGTATTATTCGTAATCAATCATTTTCTATCAATTGCCTTCAAATACAGGTGGGCTAATAGTCAGCATAATTAAGAAAGGCAAGCGATGGCGCCACAATCTTGTGTTTCTTCATTATTTCGGTTGTATTTCTTTGCGTTATTGCTAAATTTCCGCCTTTTCTTCTCTTTCCAAAAAGGCAAAAACCTTTGGGAAAACCCCAGAAATAAAGGAATAGTGAAAAAAAACTGCTTCCACAAATGTGGACTTGTGGAAGAAACTACTAAATTGGAATATGAATTTCTGCTAAACTGTAATACCAGGCGATGCGAAAATTTTGCATTTTATTTAAGGCGAAATAGGATGTTCTTTTGATTGTGTGCGTGTTTATTATTACCCGTTTATACTTAAATTTTGCCTTGCTATAATCTCTGGGCTCTTGTTACTTTAAAGAAATGAAAAAATTCAAAATAGCTCCTATAAGTATGAATATTTAACCCGGAAAATATAGAAAATTTAAGCCCTATAAGTAAGCGCGCTTATTCCAGAAAAACTAAATTTTTTCTGAACTGTTGCCTTGCTATTTTTCTGATTCCTGAGGGTTGGATACTAAATCTCCATATTGGCAAAAATCGACAAAATTTCCATTTTCCCGAATTTTGGATTACAGTAAAAGGAGCCCAGATATCAGGAGATATAGCAAGGCAAAAGTACTGAAAAATGTTCTATAGGTTTGCGTAATATTAAACACGCACACAATCAAAAGGATATAAGATTTGCTCTTAAATAAAATGCAAAATGTTTGTTGCTATGATTTCTGATCGCCTGGTATTTCAGCATGGTAAAAATTCAACATTTTTATTGTAAAATTTTGTACATTGGTTGATTTAGAAGCCCAGAAATAGCAGCAGGGTGGAATTTTGCAAAGATTCATTACATTTTTTACTCTTTGATAGATTTATTTAGTTGCCGTTTTTATTTGAACTTGTGGCCCTAATGAGGACTATTTTTCGATTCAATCTGTACATTAAAGATCATTTTAACCTTACAAGAGTGCTCCATACCGAGTTCTTCGCATTTCAGTTAAAACATCCACAAGATTCACGGCTGCCCAGAGTTTTCCTAATCATTCAGCTAAGCTGCATTACGAATTACATTTCTTAAAAAACACTTTCAAAATGTTTGGTGTTTCTTCACGTGAAAACTTTGGTACTGTTGAAGACATACCAGGATCTGGTGAGCTAAAACCACAGAAAATACAATAAGAAACGGATTCATTTTATAAACTCAAAGCAATGAGACTAACCTGAGCTGAGAGCATATCCAGACCAATATGTCTATTAGAGGCCGCAAAAAGAGATCAGTACGTTTTAACTGATAATTCAGAGGTAAGGGCTAGTCATAAATTATTTCCTAATTTTTTAGTAGGTTTCCCAAAGAGGCTATTCAGTATTCATTAGTTGCTGCCTGAAAGATGGGAAATATGTTATTGACGATGGACATGTTGTGTATCCCCAGTTGGTGGGAATACACGAGAGGGGAATGTTGTGCGATTTAATGAGCGAAACAAACACTATGAGTAAATTTTGTTTATTAATTTTATTTTTAATGTTTCTTTTCAATTTTTGAATTTTACACTTACTTGAATGTATTTTTATTTAAATTGGATCTTCAATAGTACTTCCAGCCTTTTAGAAGGCCTTCAGTTCTATTGAAGATTTTGTTAATAACACTCTGTGTAGTTTATTATTATACTTCTCTGTATTTAATTTATAGAAACGTTTACTTTTTCTTTATTTTTCCTTTGAACCTTACCGCGGGTGGGGGGTAAAAGTACTATTCACGACGTAATATTAATAAATACTGACTAATTTTCCGTTAACTCAGCTTTTTATGTAAAAATTCTAGCCCTTAAATGGCTAGCCTTGGGTAGGGATATGTGAGGATGTAAGAAAAACAAATCTTTTCCATATCTGTTTAAAAAGGATCGTTTAATATCGTCAGATATTAAACAGACCAAATTTCACATAATATACTTTAAAAGATTTGCTTATTCGAGCGGTAAGAACAAGTGCATAATAGATATTTTTTACTATTTTGACCGTGATCGTAAAATCATGATACCTTGGAAAAAGGGATCTTTGCATCGTTATCCATAAATAACATTTTTATGACCTCAGATGCAATGATGCAACATGATTTTGTAGACCTTTTTTACGATCCTTTTTATTGACATTTAGATGGCAAAGAGTTTTAAAAGTTTTGCTTATTTCTTTGCATTCAAGCGATCACAAAGCACATGCGCCTTTTTTTAAACATTATCTTTTGAAATTTTATTGCCACGTTATAAAGGAGTCTATTTCGTATTTGAAAATATATTTCGATGTTCTAGATGGTCACTAGAAAGTATCTTGGACTGGCACGTTTACTTCAAACATAAAATTTGCGTTTCCTAGAAAACATGGTCCATTCAAATTTTATGATCGCGTAGTGTGATAATTTTTTTCAAAACGATATTTGTATATCCTTTTGGGCTTGGGTTTTGGATGCACGTGTTCTTTACAACATTCCAGCATTTTAGAAAACGTAGTCCACTCAAATTTTACGATCTTTTTTACCAAAACGATATTTTGATTTTGAGTGCACATGTTTTGACAACATTCCTCCCCCCTTCGAGAAAAGAAAATTATTGTTTTCGAAGAACATAATAATTTTCGTTTATAGTATATAAAAATGGCTGCGCTTTTTTCGAAAATTAGTTTACATTTAAGTATTTGTTACTTAATTATTTAATTTGTTTTGAAATAAATATGTGATAGTTTTGTTTTCTACCTTTGTTTTTTTTTACAATTATCATTACTCCTTTTTGTACTGAAATTTGTTTCTTAGAATTTATCATATATATTTTGTATTATTTTCTAATTATTTTTTTTAAATTTTATCTGTATATATGATTTTTATATATGTATTTATTTATATATGTATGTGTTATTTTTATTTAATTTCTAGTTATAGAAAAATTCATGTTATAATTTTAATTTTCTTTTTTTTCAAACCATTTTTTTGATTTTTTTTTTAATATTTATATTTCTCTTTAGTATTTGTAGTTTAGTTTAGCAATTATTTTGATATTACTAACATGCCTAAAATATTATTGATTCTTATAAAATATATTCTTCTATTTTTAAAATTGTAATCATAAATTTTCATTTAAATTTTGTTTATGTTTTTATATAAACTTAGTTCGAAACTTTCAGTGATGTCGATCCTTTTATTCGATGTAGACCGACCTTTAATCATATCTGAACTTCCCTATTAGCCATGTCGTTGATAGACTAACTAAGAGTTAAAACTTGAAATGGGTGTAAGAATGAGTGAAACGATTTAGCTTCTTTACCCAGTTATTGTCTTAACTAAATATAACATTCAATCTCTCTTTTTCAAATTTGAAATTAATTGATGAATACAATAGTGCGCATGAAAATGCATGTCTGTTTTAAAAGATTTTACTTTACAACCATTGTAAATTTGTATAGTAAAAAGTTAATATCATGTACCTGCTGTAATGAAAAATTTTGTATTTCATTTGATCCTCTTGCATTCATAATTAGTTGATCACACATGCCCATTTTAATTTTCCATGATCCCGTTTTTTAAATAGATATGGATATGCATATTTATTTTAAGTGTGTTAACCTTAAGATCGAAACTATTTTGTTTTTAAAAACGTTAGTTTTGTAGGTGGACATATCTTTTTCCTTGCTTTATGCAAAGGTATTTTTTTCAGTTCCTTTTTATATTTTCACTTTCAATTGTTTTTGTTTGTACATATTTTGTTACCATTTTTAGGATCCGAATGTTTATTGTGATTTCATTATGTTTTGTGAATGTTTTTTTTTTCTATTATTTAGGCAAAGGCTTTTCGTGTTTTTTTCCACATACCCTTTGTATACCTGACACTTACCAGGCGGATTTTAACTATCGCTTAATACCTGATTGATTATTTCAAACAGGCGTTTTTTACCTGTGTTTCTTAGGTGAACCAGAAAAAAATGTTGTTTTCTTTGGCACCTGTGCTAAACATTGTTTGCTTCAAACTCTTTTTCTTCTTATGTATGTTAATTGTTAAATGTGTAATTGGCAATGTGAATTTCTCTCTGAGTCTCCACTTCACATTCCCAAAAATTATATGATTTAACCTTTTTATACAATCTTATCCTGTTATTGTGCACTCTTCTTAATTTATGTCCAACCTCGCTATCTATTTTTTTTTACTTCAGTTTTGTATTCTCACTTTCATTAGTTTGCGTAAAGGTAAAGTTTTTTTTTTTCTCAAGAAATTATCACATCTATTTCAGTAAATGTTTCTTTTCATATTTGTATTACCACATGTAAGAATTTTATGGTTTAACTGCTTTCAATGCAATATTTTTTTTTAACCTAAGGATTTTTCCCTTGTTTATAGTGCGTTCTATTCTATGTCTATTATTAGGCCAGAGTTTTTCTTATTTCTGCATACCTAACATCTTTCAGGCTGAATTGAATTTTCATTTAGTATAGAATTTTTCCATATATATATATTTTTTTAAAATTTAAATATGTACAGGCGGAGATCATTATTCGCTTAATACCTGTTTGTGTATATGAAGATATAAATTTCGCTTGTAACCTGATTTCATTATTTTTATCATAGTTCGCTTTTTATTTGGAACTGTGAGAAATTGTTCAAATTTTCGAGAGCTTATGATTTTCTATCCCGAAGCAGTTTCTCTGTATTTGTTTGAATTCATTTATATTATTTTTTTTCCAGGGGGAGATCACTCGTCGCTTAATACCTGTAATTTTTTTACAAGGCGGAGGTGAATAGTCGCTTATTACCCATTTTTTGTAGGGCAAGAGTTACTTTTCTTGGCACCTGTTTGAAATATTCTATCATAGTTCGCTTTTATTTTGGAGCCGTATGGGCCTTTCCAAATTTGCGAGAGCTGATGATTTTCTGTTTTTAATTGAGCATCTTTTAATTTGCTCTGATGTGTATTATTGATATTTGTTGATATTAATTCAACGTTATCAATGTGCACTTTTTCTGCCGTTTAGAATATTTTTTTTCTAAATAAATTTTGTTCAAATTAGACCTCTTTATGATTTGACATTTATCGCATTTCTTGATATATTTATCAATATTTCGGACCATGTTTTTCCACTTATAGAATTTTTTAATTGCTTTATAACTTTTGAATACTCCGGCATGTTTAACCGGTAGTGAATCGAATTCTACTAACATTTTGCGAATTTCTGCTCGATTGGTTAAAAATTTAATTCTAGTCTCGAGATTCACTTCTGAACACTTTTTATATTCGCGTTTCTTGTTAGTATTGTTCATTGGTTCCGCTTTATTTTTATGCGATTTGATATTCTTGTCACTAGAAATATTCAGGACTCCAACCGTAATCTTTTCTTCACCGGATCCAATCAAATAGTTTCCACGAGAAACTTCTTCGTTTATCTCATTCGATAAACAAAGCTTTTCTTGTTTAAAATCCTCTTCTCTTTGAAAGACTTTTCTCGTTCGAGCAGGAATGTGAATTTCTCTCTGAGTCTCCACTTCACATTCCAGGTCTTCCAATACCATTTCAGTATTGAACCCTTTTATACTCTTCGAGTTGTAAAAAGTTCCTTCAATTTAGTTTTGATGTTTGGTCTGTGAGGCATTTTCAAACAAAATTTTTCCAGACTTCGCAAAATCTTTATTCTGCGACTGAATTTTATTGGACTTACGCTTTTTCACTAGAGTCAAAGCACCCTCGTTTAGAATTGTTTTTTTCTAACTGTTTTGATTACATTCCGTTTCTGAAATAATTAGCTGTTGATTTACTCCGTCAGTATTTCTCTTTAGTGACAATAAGTCAATAGTTGAGGTATTCTTATTTATTGATATAAGTTGACACCTTATATTGTTTGTGTCCGATTTCTTGATCGGAGAAGAGCTTTTGGACTCCCAATTTTGTTTTGCGTAACAATTTTTAATTATGTGATCTGTTCTGAGACAGAATTCACATTTTATTTTTGAATTCAAGTTATTGTTTTCATTGTTGCACACTTTTCTTGTGTTGACCATTTCTATATGAACTTTTTTATTATCACTTATTTTATTTGGCCGTTTTGTACAAGATTTAATATTGTGTCCATAGACACGACACTTTTCACAGAAAGGCGTATTTTTGCGATCATTACACTCTGCATAAGTATGCCCTAAACTATTGCAGAATCCACATTTAATTGGATGTTGCCTTTTTTGAATATTTGATTTTGAATCAAAATCCGTTGGACTCTGGATACTGTGGTAGTTAGACAAAGGTGAAGTGAAAGCGGACATATTTTGGAAAAGGGATATTTCTTTTTCTACCTCTTCCAACTCATTGACCTTTTGTAAGAGCTTGTCGAATGTTTTTCCATTTTCATGCAGCAGAAAAGGGCGGTGATTTGGATTTAACATACCGGATGTAAACGCAAATATCGCGGTTTCTTCCAAATCACTTATTACAGCTTCAGCATCCGAACTATATCGAGCATTCGCTTTTTCTTTACAATTTGTTAATAATTCGTTTACTCTTTTCCCAAACAACGACGTGGTTCCACCAGGAATTTGACGCGACATTCGAAGTTCATTAACTAAAGTCATATAAGGCTTTGTGTTAATGAATTTTTCTCGAATAATTTTTTTCAAATTATCGAACGTGTCAAATTTCAATTCACATAAAACCGACATTGCTCTACCTCTAAACCGGGTAGGTAAAAGTTTGTGGAAGGTTTATTTTTCTCGTTCCTGCAAGACATTGAAAACGCACTCAAAACAGCGAATAAAACAATCCGCATCACGTATTAAACTTGGTGTTTTTTCCCCATCAAATAAAGGAATCAAGTTACAGCCACATTGATTCACTTTAATTACGTCTACACTCATTTTTACTATTATTATTTATTTTTTAAAATGAAATTATATTTTAAACTAATATTATTTGTTTTATATTTGTATTTTATTAGCTTGTACTTCCCTGTTTTTTTTCCCGTTTTGGTTTTTGTGATGCTGGGTAGAATTCGTTGATCATTTGTTGGTTGATTTGTTTTCCGTCTTGTTGTTTAATGTGAGGTCTTCTTCCAATTTGTCGTTGATTTTGTTTCTTTTTTTTTGTCAATTTGTTTTTTTTTTGCCGTGCTTCACTTTTCGCACTTCACTTTTCACTTATTGTTTAATTTTTACCACTTGTATTTATGTATTTATTATTTATGTCACTCTTACTCATGTTTGATTGTTTGGTTTTCGTTCAAATCGCACACCCTTTCTTATAAGTTCGAAAGATCCAAGTTTTTCAAGTTTTTTAAATGCTTGGATCTTACCAGCTGCGCCAAATTTATGTTGGATATTCCCAGGTGTTGGGAATACACGAGAGAGGAATGTTGTGCGATTTAATGAGCGACACAAACACTATGAGTAAATGTTGTTTATTAATTTTATTTTTAATATTTCTTTTAAATTTTTGTATTTTACACTTATTTAAATGTATTTTTATTTAAATTGGATCTTCAATAGTCCTTCCAGCCTTTTAGAAGGCCTTCAGTTCTATTGAAGATTGTGTTAATAACACTCTGTGTAGTTTGTTGTTATACTTCTCTGTATATAATTTATAGAAACTTTTATTTTTCTTCACTTTTCCTTTGTACCTTACCACAGGTGGGGGCAAAGCTACTATTCACGACGTAATATTAATAACTACTGACTAATTTTCCGTTAACTCAGCCTTTGTATATAAAAATTCTAGCCTTTAAATAGCTAGGCTTGGGTAGGGTTATGTGAAGATGTAAGAAAAACAAATCTTTTCCGTATATGTTTAAAAAGGATCGTTTAATATCGTCAGATATTAAACAGACCAAATTTCTCATAATATATTTTAAAAGATTTGCTTATTCGAGCGGTAAGAACAAGTGCATAACAGATATCTTTTACTATTTTGACCGTGATCGTGAAATCATGATTCCTTGGAAAAAGGCATCTTTGCATCGTTATCCATAAATAACATTTTTATGACCTCAGATGCAATGATGCAACATGATTTTGTAGACCTTTTTTACGATCCTTTTTATTGACATTTAGATGGCAAAGAGTTTTAAAAGTTTTGCTTATTTCTTTGCATTCAAGCGATCACAAAGAACATGCGCCTTTTTTAAACACTATATTTTGAAATTTTATTGAAACGTTGCAAAAGAGCCTATTTCTAGGACATCATATTTGAAAATATATTTTCATGTCCTAGATGGTCGGTAGAAAGTATCTTGGACTTGCACGTTTTCTTCAAACATAAAATTTGCGTTTCTTAGAAAACGTGGTCCATTCAAATTTTATAATCACGTAGTGTGATCATTTTTTTCAAAACGATATTTTTATATCCTTTTGGGCTTGGGTTTTTGGATGCACGTTATCTTTACAACATTCCAGCATTTTAGATAACGTAACTCAAGATTACTCAAATTTTACGATCGTGTAATACGATCTTTTTTACCAAAACGTTATTTTAATTTTGAGTGCACATGTTTTCACAACAGACAATACTTTTTAAAAAAGGGAATTTCCCTTTCCTTTTAAATCAATAGAAAAAACACCGAAAATCAATTCAATCAATTCAAATATTCAAAATAGAAAGCGAGGTTTCTGGCAGAGATCCTAAACCAACTCTAACTCTGGACCATCATATTTTCAAGGCATCATCTGCTTTTCGTGACTTGTTTAATTTTCCGAAAGAGAAAACCAGTAAAAATTGAAAAAAATAACGAAAAACTATTTTTCTATGCAAATTAAAAAATGGCAGATTCCTTTCTTCTTTTCTTAAGCAAAAAAAGGAAGTGTGCTTTCGACCACACTGTAGAAGTGAAATAGAAGCCTTTCTTTATGGTTTGTCAGCGAGTTGCATTATTCCGTTTGTTTGGCAAGTTGCCTAGCCCTACATGCCCGCATCCGTTCTGTACCAGTCATATCCGTACTGGTTCAAGCCTTGTCAGCGAGTTGCATTTGATTCACTTATTTAGCAAGTTGCCTAGCCCTAAATGCCCGCATCCGCTCTGTACCAGTCATAGCCGTACCTATCGAAGACGTAATCGTCGAAGCCTTGTCAACGAGTTGCTTTTGTCTCGCTTGTTGAGCAAATTACCTAGCTCTACATGCCCGTGTCCGTTCTGCACCAGTCATACCCGTACTGGTTGAAGCCTTGTCAGCGAGTTACATTTGATCCGCTTATTTAGCAATTTGCCTAGCCCTAAATGAACGCGCCCGCTCTGAACCAGTCATAGCCGTACCTTTCGAAGACCTACTCGTCGAAGCCTTGTCACCGAGTTCCTTTTGTGTCCCTTGTTATGCAAATAACCTAGCTCTACATGCCCGCGTCCGTTCTTCACCAGTCATAGTTGTACCCGTCGGAGCCTTGCCAGCGAGTTGGTTTTGTTCCCCTGGTTGTGCAAGATGCTTAGCTCTAAATACCACCGTCCCCTGTATACCAGTCATATCCGTACGCGTCGAAGCATTGTCAGCCAGTTGCATTTCTTCCGCTGGTTTAGCAAGTTGCCTAGCCTTACATGCCCCCATCCGTTCTGGACCAGTCATAGCCGTACCCGTCGAAGCCTTTTCAGCGAGTTGGTTTTGTTCCGCTTGTTTAGCAAATTGCCTAGCCCTTCATGCCCGCATCTCTTCTGCACCAATCATAGCCGGGCCCGTCGGAGCCTTGTCAGGGAGTTGGTTTTGTTCCGCTTGTTGTGCAAGTTGCATAGCTCTCTATACCACCGTCCCCTCTGTACCAGTCATATCCGTACTCGTCGAAGCATTGTCAGCGAGTTGCATTTCTTCCGCTTGCTTAGCAAGTTGCCTAGCCCTACATGCCCCATCCGTTCTGGAGTAGTCATAGCCGTACCCGTCGAAGCCTTTTCAGCGAGTTGGTTTTGTTCCGCTTGTTTAGAAAATTGCCTAGCCCTACATGCCCGCGTCCGTTATGCACCAATCATAGCCGTGCCCGTCGGAGCCTTGTCAGTTAGTTGGTTTTGTTCCGCTTGTTGTGCAAGTTGCCTAGCTCTATATACCACCGTCCCCTCTGTACCAGTCATATCTCTATTCGTCGAAGCCTTGTCAGCGAGTTCCATTTGTTCCGCTTCTTTAGCAAATTTCCTAGCCCTACATGCCCGCATACGTTCTGCACCAGTCATAGCCGTGCCCGTCGGAGCCTTGTCAGGGTGTTGCTTTTGTTCCGTGCAAGTTGCATAGATCTGTATACCACCGTCCCCTCTATACCAGTCATATCTACACTCGTCGAAGCCTTGTCAGCGAGTTGCTTTTGTTCCGCTTGTTGGTGCCTGGCCGTACGTGCCCGCGTCCGTTCTGCAATAGTCATAGACGTTCTCGTGGAAGCATTGTCAACGTGTTGTCATTGAGCAGAATGGTCGCAAGCGTTTCTTACCGAAGTCATTGTAGCCGAAGTCAGAAGTAATCCCGCTTAATGTATGTAGGATTAGTAATAGTAGTAATAATAGAATATTACAGCTAGCTTTATTTTTGATCCAGAAAGTAGAATAAATTAAAGCCGGAATAGTAGTCAGTCGAGTCAAGTTTCTTAAAAAATAAAGTCAAGCCGAAAAGATAATAAAATAGAAAAGTTGCCAAGTTTTTTTTGTAAAGTAGAGTAAAGAGAAGAAAAGTCTTAGTGAAGCTGATCTAGCAAATCTAAGGTAATTTGAGTTATTAAAAATAGTAACGTAAAGTCAAGTCTCTCAAAGGACAACCTTTTTTAAATATAATAAAGTTTTTTATAATCCTTTTTAACATTAAAGTATCGAATTTTATATAACACTGGCGATAGTTTTTTTATTATCCTGCTCAACAATAAAAAATGTGCTGGAAGCAGATGTATTTTAGTGATATCATAAATTAACATAAAGAAATAAATTAATTAAAAATTTTACGATATTCGAAAATTGGACAATTTAATTTTATCTAGAATAGTAAGTACGGTGTATTTTTTTACATGATTTTTATTCCAAAAAATAAAAATTACATTAACGGGACATTAAATAAACAGTAGCTAAAAGTAGCCTGATTAACAAATACTTTAAATATCAAAAAATTAAAAACGAAGAAAAAAAGAACAGCTTTTACCACGTTTTTTTGTGATTAATAAAAAAAAAAAAAAAACCGTCGTATGGACGACAAATTAAATAATTTAAAAACTGTGGAATTGCAAAAGCTGTTGAAAGATCGCGGACTTTCTTCCAGCTATCGACTTAAGACAGATTTAGTATCTAGACTATCAGCCGCTTTGATTGAAGAAAACGAAAAACCACAAAACGACGATATTGACGAAATCAATAATTTTGACAGTGCAGACTCCGGAGAAGAGAAGGGGCCACTCGAAGATATTTGAAATTCAAATCCAATAGTTGAAAATACAAATTTAAATAAATCGTTGGTGCCTTTTTCAGATAGCTACAAAAAGTTCTTTCCAGCAATAATACCAGGTGAGGGAATAGGATCCGAAACCAAAACAGGTGCTGCAAATAATTTCCTCTTCAAGGACATCGAAGAATCACTAGATAAGCTTAGCGGAGGATCAGGTAAAGATGTTATTGTTTGGTTAAAGGAATTTGCGGACATTTTCAATGTTTGCCAATGGAATCAAATTCAAAAATATTTATATGGAAGGCGGTTATTGAATGGTGCAGCTAAACTTGCCGTAGAAGAAGAAGAAAATATAAATAATTGGGAAAAACTAAAGGAGCTGTTATTACAAGAATTTCGCGACAAAACGACAAGTTTGAGCATACATCGAGCATTAGAAAAACGTAAGAAATTAAATAATGAAACGTTATTGGAATACTTATATAACATGAAAAAAATCGCGAGTAGTGGTAATGTCGATAATCAGTCTCTTATTTCTTATATTGTAAATGGCATACCCGATAGTATGTCAAATAAAGTACTATTATATAACTCTAAAACATTAGAAGACTTGAAGCAAGAATCTAAAATATATGAAACTTTGAAGATTTAACGTAACTCTAATCATATCCATAATAATAATTCCCATAAGTATCCCCCAACAAATGATAAACCACAACAGCGTTCGAACCAAAATAGATGAAAAAGTTATGGAGCTATTTCTCTCCTTTCAAATGATTGTCCTAATAAAAGTAAGGGTCCACGGTGTTTCCAGTGTAACGAATTTGGACACATATCGAGAAATTGTCCAAAATTGAAGGGTAATGAAATTGAATTGTAAACCTGGTTTCTATTCTTCCCGATTTACATGTAGACATTATAATAAATCGTAAAAAATTAAAAGCACTCGTCGATACTTGTATCGATGTTACCCTTGTGAAGCAATCCGTTCAAAACCAATTAAACATTTCAAGTAAAAATGGTTCTAGTACAAATCTAATAGATCATTTTTCGCAAATATTTTGATAAATGATCAAAATTATAATCTGCAATTTCTTGTAGTTCCCGATGGTTGGGTCACTGTAGATATTTTACTTAAAAAAATCTTTTGCGAGATGCGTCTTTATTGGTGGAAAATGGAAAAGTTACACTGAAAAGAATATTTCCAACAGGGTTTGAAAACCATTTGGATAAGTTGAACGTACTGCAGCTTGTGGCGGAAATGGAAAGTGACAAGAATTTGGACATCGGAAACGATAATTTTAAAGACAAAATTAATCGAATAGTGGAAGGTTACAAACCGGAAAAGCCAGTGAAGTCTTATATTGAGATGAAAATATTGCTAGATAACGAAGACCCAGTTTATCAAAGACCACGCAGATTGGCACCAGAAGAAAGGAGTTTTACAATTCAACAAGTTGAAGAATGGTTACCAAAAGATATTATTCAACCAAGCAATTCGGACTTTGCTAGTCCTATTGTTCTAGCAAACAAAAAAGACGGCAGTTACAGATTCTGCGTTGATTACAGGAAGCTAAACAATAAAATAGTTAAGTATCGATATCCTCTACTTGTTATGGAAGAAATATTAGAAAAATTCTATGAAGCGCAGGTGTTTTCTACACTGGACTTGCGACATGGCTTTTTTCATGTTGACTTTGAAGAATCTAGTACGAAATATATCTCGTTTATAACACCAGATGGACAATACGAATTTAAAAAAGTGTCATTCGGATTATGTAATTCTCCGGCAGTTTTTCAAAGTTTCATTAATACAGTTTTTCAAAAACTGATTCTGGACGATGTATTTCTTGTATATAGTATATGGATGGTGTTATAATACCTGCAAAAAATGAAGAAGAAAATATCGTGAAGGTAAGAATCGTCTTAGAAGTAGCACAAAAATATATACTCGTGATCAAATGGGAGAAATGTAATTTTTTGCAGAGACGTATTGAGTTTCTAGGACATGTAATCGAAAAGGGAAACATCAGACCTTCAAGCCAAAAAATAAATGCAGTAAAGAATTTTCCATGTCCAAAAAATATTAAAGACCTCCAAAAATTCTTAGGTGTGATAGGATTTTTTAAGAAATTTATAAAAAATTATTCATTAATCGCCAAACCACTGTCAGACTTGCTGAAAAGTGATGTAATTTTTGTATTTGATACTATACGAATGAATGCTTTTGAACACCTTAAAGAAATATTATGCACCGATCCAATTTTAAAAATTTTTAATCCTACCTTGGAAACTGAATTTCACATAGATGCGAGCAAAGAAGGCTATGGGGCAATCTTATGGCAAAAACACACAGAAGAAATGCGGTTTCATCCAGTTTTTTATATTAGTTTTAAAACTTCTTCGGCAGAAAGAAATTACTCCAGCTACGAACTTGAAGTTCTTTCTATTATCAAATTATTAAAGAACTTAGAATTTATCTACTTGGATTAAAATTTAAAATCTTTACAGATTGCAAAGCATTTCAGTTGACGATGAAAAAGAAGGAGTTATGTAGTCGTGTTGCAAGATGGGCAGTGTTCCTTGAAGAGTTTAACTGTGTTGTTCATCATAGATCTGGTAGTGCTATGCGCCATGTTAACGCTTTAAGTAGGTACCCAACCGTTTTACATATCGAAGACCGAATGCTGCAACAAATTCGTAATGCTCAGAAAAATGATGAAATTTGTCGCTTAATATCAAATATTCTCCAGAAAGTAGAAAATTACCAAGATTATATTGTAAAAAATGATGTGCTCTTTAAATTTTTAGATGGAATTTATTTGCTAGTAGCTCCAAAATAGCTACAGCTAAATATTTTACGGAAGATTCACGAGAACGCGCATATGGGTATGACGAAGGAGAAAACAATTGTTGAACAAGAGTATTTCATCCCAAATTTAAATAAAAAAATTACCGATGTTATATCTAGTTGTGTACCATATATTCTATCGCCAAGAAAACAAGGTAAGGCAGAAGGATTTCTGAGTCCCATCGAGAAAGTAGACACTCCTCTTCATACCTTTCATGTCGATCATTTGGGTGCATTACAGTCGACATGGTGATCCAATTTGTCTCGTTTCAGATAGAAGAGTGTCGTTCACATCTAATTTGTTTGAAGAATTTTCTAAAGAAAGGCAAACTAACCATATTCTAATTACTACAGGTGTACGTTGGGGAAACGGCCAAGTGGAATGCCTGAATCAAACTATTATTTCGGTATTGGCAATACTTTCGATTGAGAACCCTGATAAATGGTACAAGCATGTCCCACGTTTACAAACAATATTAAATTCAACATGGTCGAGAGCAACGAATGGAAGCCCTTTTGAACTTTTGATTGGTGTAAAAATGCGAAATGCTGATGATACAAACATTGTCCAATTATTACAAGACGCAGTGATTGAAGAATTCGTTGAACAACGTAAAGATATAAGAGTCGAGGCAAAGCAACAAATTCATAAAATCCAGGTAGAGAATCGTAAGATACATAATCTAAGGAGGAAAGTAGCGAAGAAGTATAAAATAGACGAATTTTGGTGGCAATACAAAGCACGCAGTTTGGATCTGGATTAAAGTTACATTCAAAATTTCTGGGTCCATACGAGGTAACTAAAATGAAAGGAAACAACAGGTATGATGCGAAGAATGTCGGTAATCATGAAGGTCCAAATGTAAGCTCAGCCGCAGACTACATGAAGCCTTGGGAAAATATTTATGAGGAAGAATTATCTGGGGCAGATGACAAGCAGGATGGTCGAGTGTAGGAGTAGTAGTAGTAGTAATAATAGAATATTACAGCTAGAATTATTTTTGATCCAGAATAAAATAAAGCCGTAATAGTAGTCAGTCGAGTCAAGTCTTTTAAAGAATAAAGTAAAGCCGAAAAGATAATTAAATAGAAAAGCTGCCAAGTTTTTTGTAAAGTAGAGTAAAGAAAAGAAAAGTCTTAGTAAAGCTGAACTAGCAAATCTAAAGTAATTTGAGTAAAAGACAACTTTTTTAAATATAATAAAGTTTTCTATAATCCTTTTGAACATCAAATTATTGAATTTTATATAACACGGACGATAATACATGTATGTAAGATTCGCTGACCACTTTCCGCTATGCAATATTCGTATGCGCCAGCCTTATGCACAGAAACGACGCGATTGTTAGTCAGTTTACAGTGATGCGACACACTGCGTTACAGAGTTAGCGTTCACTGATTTTTTCCAAATTAAAAGTTATAAAACTTGTATCGACTACAGAGCCAATACGGAGGCAGCTAGAGCTATTTGGTCTTCGACGGAAATATTAATCATTATAACTTCCACAATATTGTCGGACATTGCAATCGCCTAGGACGTCCATATAATAAGATATTTTGAATTGTGACGTTTCGTCAAAGTTCAAAAATTCTTATTGACTACAGCGCCAAAATGGTGGGATATAGAACTATTGGGTCTTCGACGGAAATAATCGCCATAAAAACCTTTACAACTTTGCTGAACTTTTCGATCGTGTACGACCTCTATATAAAATGTTAAAAAAAAATTTCAAAAATTTATATCGACTACAGCGCCAATATGCTGGCAGATTGAACTATTTGGTCTTCAACGAAAATAATTCTAATCGCAACCTCCACAATATTGTTGAACATTGTAATCGTCTAGGACGTACATATAATGAGATATTTTGAAATGTGACGTTTCGTCAAAGTTCAAAAATTGTTATTGAATACAGCGCCGAAGTGGTGGGAGATAGAACTATTATGTCTTAGACAGAAATAATCCCCATAAAAATCTCCATAACTTTGTTGCACATTTCAATCGTGTGCGACCTCTATATAAAAGTTTAAAACAATTTCGAAAATTTGTATCGACTACAGCGCTAATACGGTGACAGATAGAACTATTTCGCCTTCAAAAAAAATAAATCTAATCACAACGTCCACAATATTGTTGACCGTTGTAATCGTCTAGGACGTCCATATAATGAGATATTTTGTAATGTGGCGTTTCGTCACAGACACTCGTCACATAATATTTGCTAATCGCCCCCATAGACGTATTTCACTTCAAAAAGCGTGCAATTTGTTCTTATTTTACCCTCTAACAAAAAACATGTATGAACAAAAATTGAACCAAAAACCAGGGACATAGAAACAAATCAGCAGTCATTTTTTGCGAAATCAATAAAACTGAGTGCGCAGGTATATAGGGTTAACTAATATTTTATTATTATTGTATTGGTTGGTGGACAAAAAAAATAGAATTTTTCTGTGTAAAATTGTTAATTTGTTTTTTTTTTTAAATTAAGACGTATCTACTAGGATTCCTTTTCAACATATTCCATTATTTTCGACATAAATTCAGTCAGATATTATGTTAGTAAATGTCAATTGGTAACGTTAGTGGGTCGATTTTGTCATAATATTTCATCTCCACAGAGCAGAACAGCAGATCTGACTGAATTCATGTTGTGTGTAGACTCCACATTCTGGTTAAACCTGTCTCAATATTAAGAATAGAAAGACATATTAGCAGATTGTGCCTAGTTCGCTGCGTAGCACTGCATTAATTATGATTCTAAAAGGATATTCATTATCCGATATTGGTGGAATGGAAAAACTGAAGAAACTACTGGAACTCTCAATATTAGCTCCTTAAAAATATAAGGAATCGTATAAACAGTTTTCTGTTGATTTCTGTTTCACCATCTGAAGTTTATTCCGCGTATGTTGGGGACTCCGAGAAATTTATATCGACAATATTTTCGCTTGGTCGAAAAAACTCACCAGGTATAATATTTTTCGATGAAATCGGTCTGCTTCTTTCCATTTATCATAAAACTAGTTTCTATTCGGATTTGTTTTCAGATGCTTTAATTGGACATCGTGAAATTGGTTTATCGAATGATCTTCAATCAAGAATCCTGTCTGTTTTGTTGACTGAAATGGATGAAATAGGTGCAAAATTCAAACCCCATTGACATCCGCTGAGAATTCTATTACTTTAGTTATGGCAGCAACAAATAGACCGGATTTATTTGATGGCGCTCTTTTACGTCCTGGGAGATTTGATAAACTTGTTACTGTTCCCGCTCGATCGATTAGCTAGATTGGAATTATTAAGACTTTTCAAAAATCAATTCCATTTGAATCAGATTGCTGAGAAAACTGGGAATTTTTCCGGTGCTGATTTATGCAATTTGTACAGTGAAGCAGCATTGAAAGTTTTAAGTGAAGATATTAATGCAAAGTCACTAAACTTGAATTCTGAATCCTTCGAACCCAAGGTATATCTCGACCTGATCGAAACAGTGCAAAACAACGCGGAAAGGCTGCCTGAGACGCAAATGCCAGATGGCTACGTGTACTTCAAGACAAGCTTTAGCACTGGCAATATCTTTCAGGAAGATAAATCGTGGAAGCTTTGGGTTCCGTCTGGGTTTACGGATGAGCTAGTTCTTCTGGCGCATGATTCTCCACAAGCTGCGCACGGCGGTTTTACCAAAACCTTGTATCGTTTGCGGTAAAGATACTTCTGGTCTAGTACGTAAATACATCGCGAGTTGCATCGTTTTTAAAGAGTCTAAGGCTCCAAATAGTGTGTTGAGGCCGCCAATGGGCAAACAAATTGAAGTTGACAGACCATTCCAGTACTTGTATATTGGCCTATTCGGATCCTAGCTACGGTCGAAGCATGGTAACACCACTCCTCTAGTTGTTTTGGACAAATTTTCGAAATTTGTTTTGTTCACAAAGCTACGGAAGGCGTATGCGGTGAAGATCACAGCTTTCTTGAAGGAAAACGTCTTCAATTTATTCGGCGTACCCGAGATTATATTTTCTGATAATGGACCGGAATTTATATCAAAAGAATTTCGCAAATTGGTTGAAGTGTATGGTGTTAAACACAATCGTACAGCCATCTACGCACCACAAGCTAACGCATCAGAACGTGCAAACCGTTCATTACTGGCGGCCATCCGCTCTAATGTTGACACCGATCACAGGGATTGGCATCGAAACTTGGGAGGTATCCGTTGTGCTCTTTCGAGTATAATCCATGCATCTACAGGGATTGGTCCATATTTTCTTGTGTTCGGTTCCCACATGATCACACGTGGCTCGACCTACGAACTGATGCGAAAGCTGAATGGTTTGAATGATGGTGAATTGGTTGCGTCCTCCAAAAAGGACCACCTTGAGCTAATTCGCGAACGTGTGAAAAATAATTTGTCGAAAGCCCACCAACAGCATGAGCGGATTTATAATCGTCGAACTCGGCTAAAGCGATTTATTGCCGGACAAGTAGTCTACCGAAAAAATTTCACGTTTAGCGACTTCACAAAAAACGTCAATGCTAAGTTAACCGTAAATTTCTAAGGTGTCGGATTGTTCGTGCGATTGGCGGTTCCCTCTATGAAGTCGAGGATTTGCAGGGTGGACCCATAAGGGTTTACCATGCGAAAGATTTGAGACCATAGTTTGGTAGGAGCAAATATCTACTGTCTCTACATTTTTCTTTTGGTGCCTGGCTAGTTCAGTCGAGAGCATGCGAGACTCCTATTTTGGGATGTGGTCGAGTCCCAGGTTGGGCAATACAAGCTTTTACGCACCACTCCAACCACCCACACGCTTTTTAGTTACGTTCGTGTTGATAGATCAATCCCTGACACATCTGCGTTGTAACGGTGGGTTTTTTCAATACTTACATTTTTGTCTTCACGACCACAAAACATCGCGTGTTTCTAGTTAGTTACCATTGTGCGATCGGATTTTCAACTTTCCCCTTTATTCCACAATTAATTCTCGGAAAATCATTCCAACGCATATATCCCAGTAATATTAAATAGAATATATAAGAAAGAAAAATCGCGAAAAAACGGAATGTTTTGAGGGGAGAGAGAACCAATGAAACCCGCAAGTGTGACCGAAAGATCACAAAAAAATTAAAAGAAGAAAATACCGGGTTTGGTTGAATATTGAAAAATTTTGCGAACGGGAGATAGAGAAAAATGTAAAATTGTCGATCATTAGAGTCTGGTCTGAATCATGAAAGAAGGAGGTCGTTTTCCACAGATTAAAATAGGAGAGACAGACTTTGGGTATTCCAAGTTTAGATTTTTACAGGAGAAAGAAAAACAAACTAATTATTAATAATTTTAATATACATGAAAAAAAATAGTAAAACTAGTTTAATTTGCAAAATTGGATAAAACAAGTTATCGGTAAAACATAAAATAATTTAAATAGGGTTTTGTTAATTCAGTTCAAAAAAAAGGAAAGGAACAGAAAGCGACAGTGGTAACAGTAAAGTTCGTTTTAGTTTTTTTTTCATTTTGATTTTATTTTTTGCAATCACGTTTTCGCTTTAGTTTTTTTATTATTTTCGGTTTTTTTTGAATTTAGGTTTAGTTTATTTCAGTTTTAGGTTGTTTTTTTTGGAATTTATTATCTTTTTTTGAAATTATATTTTGAACATTTTTTGATTTTATTACTTTCATTTTATAAATAATTTTGCTGGGGGAGTTTTTTTTTCATTATTAGATTTTTTTATTATTTTTTTTTTATTATCGACTAAAAAATAAAATATTGAAAAATATTATCGCGTCTTTTTTATTATTTTGTCCATTTTTTTTTATTCCCTGAAAAATTAAAAACATTTTGAGAAGAAAAATCCCTCAAAATTACCAGATTTGAACATATTGCACTGAGTTCGGACTGTACCTAAGACACGTTTACATCCTATCAATTGTTAGTCTGATCGTGAAACTTTAAATTTGAGGCGTTCTGATAGTTTTACCTGATTTTGTTTGTTTTGGTAAATTCGAGAAGTGACATTTGGACATTTGATTTTGGTTCTACATATAAACGATTTTCTAGTTACACCTAAAGTAATTTGATCCGTTTTTTTTTTAATTTTTTGGTGTGATTTTAAAATGGCGAATGCAAATACAAGTGCCACCTCAAAAACAAACCCAACCAATGATCCAATCGTAGAGTCCGAATCGAACCCAAATGATCAGAGTGCTATGGCGAATGTATTGACAGGTCAAAACGAATCTCGCGTAACGCATAGCCAATCACAGAACCATACAACGTAAACGCTATTACAGCGTCAAATAATCACCAGGTTGAGCCCAATCATGATCCGAATCCGAACATGCCTTTTAATCCAAATAACAACCGAAGGCGTACACAAGGTAGGAATTCAAATCTTAACCCAGGCACGAATCGTAATGGTCAGGAAGTTCGACACGCAATTTTCAGACATGACACCCGAATCGACAAATGGGGTTCCAAGTTCAGTGGGAAGGCTCATGACATGTCGGTGGAAGAATTTATCTTCCGCATAGAAACCATGCAATCGCGTGGGAATAATTCGTAGCACGCCATTTGTACACAATTTCATACCATCCTCTCCGATAAGGCTGAGCAGTGGTATTGGCGGCTACTGAAAGGAGAACCCCACATAGATTGGCATGGCCTAAAGTCGGCCTTTCGACATCTATTTAAGAGGCTTGCACTGACCACGAGATTATGCGTAGAATGGTACAAAGAAAGCAATCAAATGACGAACACTTCGATGACTTTTACGATTCAGTTTGTCACTCTACCATCGGATAAGAATTCCTATGACGGAAATAGAGTCGGCCGATATTATGAGAGATAACGTCAAAGATAAGATCGCAAATCTTATTTTCGAAATGCCTGCCATGAGTTTAAGTCGCTTTCATGAAGTAGGGAACCAAGACAAACTTGGCAAAACCCAAGACGGAGCATCAATGAATTCGATGATCTTGACGAACGTAACTTCTCATATGGACCAGATTCGGTAAATCATAGGACTGATTTGGGTGATGATAAACTTAGACCCACCAACGAAATGTTTCACACCACTGCAGTGCAAATAACTCACCTGCTAAAATACACTTCAGCCCTGACTCTCGTCTCCAACAAGATAATCATTCTCATCACCCATACAAAGACTTTAAACATGATTTTAACCCAAATAATTATACGTATAACAACCAACAATATATCAGAGGTGGCCAACCTTTTTCTTGCGAACCCGTATCAAATCAATACAACATAAACTCATCTCTTTTCGGTAATAGTTTACCTTATCAACCTACCAAAATAGATTGCGATAGAAGTATTCGAGGGTTTGCAAGTGAAAATATGCGGGTAAACGGAATCCAAGATCATTTAGAAGCTATGGATGCTAATGGTAGATCACGGTTCAAGTGTTGGAACTGTGACAATGTTGGTCATGGTTTTTTCGAGTGCACAATACCCCAACGGTCCTTCTTTTGTTATCGTTGTGGTGGAAAAGGTGTGTCGTTACTGATGTGCCCAAAATGTAATCCGGGAAGCGCACAGAGGAACCGAGAGATGCACGGGAACTCTCAGCGGCCAATAGTGCCCCCGGATCAATCAAAATAGAACCAACCTTGACTCCGGATCTATCATTGCAACCAAATCCCCGTCTCCCATCGTATCGCGTTTTAAAATTTAAAAACGCGATTCAACAAATAAAAATCCATCTGACATTAAAATACTGGAAAGGTCAAACAAAACATTACATCAACGTCAAATGGAATATGACGAAGCTAGAATTAGAATAATCGGTATTGTCTTAAAACCGAGTAAAATTAATAGGTTTAGAGAAAGATGCAAACAAAAGAAGTTATTGGGTAAAACGGTGGAATCCGCTTTTACAAAACTGAAGCATGATGCTCGACCATATGCTAAAGTCAAAATCGACGGCGAATCTCTTTTTGGCCAAATGCACAGTGGTGCAAGTCCTGTCTAGGCGCCGGCGCCTTAATTTTCCTCGAACATCATGAAATTTAAATTACTGGTCGTCCCATCTCAGTCAAAACGGCTGATGGTAAAGCTCAGCCTGTACACTGTCAAATAGTGATTCCAATTAATTACAATAACATTACGAAAACACTTTCTCTATACGTCGTACCAGGTCTTACCCAAAATCTATATCTAGGTGTAGATTTTTGGAAGGAATTCAATATAGCTCCGGCTATATTTTCTAAAAATGACACTTTAGATTGTTTGTCAATTGGCGATCCCAACCCACACGCGCTAAAGTCGGAACAACGAGCGAGTCTCGAAAGCACCTTAGCTTTATTTCCTTCCTTCAACCAAGTCGGTTTAGGAAAAACACATTTAGAACAACATATTATTGAGGTAGAGAACGCGAAGCCCGTAAAGCAACGCCACTACCCTGTTTCCCCAGCGGTACAATCCCTCATGTATGCTGAGTTGTACCATATGTTGGAATTGGGTGTCATTGAAGAAAGTGTCAGCGCGTGGAACTTTCCTGTAATCTTGAAAACCCTTTACAGCGCGACGGAATTGAAATGGTTCGCCGCCGTCTTGTGCGTTAAAGAGTTCAGAGGATATGTCGAAGGTTTGCCGTTCAAAATAATCACCGGCCATGCGAGTTTAAAATGGCTCATGGGTCAGCGCGACTTGAGCGGACGTGTGGTTCGATGGAGCTTAAAGCTTCAAGCCTTTGATTTCGCGGTTCAACACAGAAAAGGTTCAGAAAATGTGGTGCCAGATACGCTTTCACGTGTTTACGTGGACGCGATTTCGGAAATAGTTTCGGCACCTAGCATAAACTTGAATTCTGAAGCCTTCAAATCAAAGGAATATCTCGACCTTACCGATACAGTGTAAAGCAACGCGGAAAGGCTGCCTGAGACGCAAGTGTCAGATGGCTACGTGTACTTCAAAACAAGCTTTAGCACTGGCCATATCTTTCAGGAAGATAAATCGTGGAAGCTTTGGGTTCCGTCTAGCCTTACGGATGAGGTAGTTCGTCTGGCGCATGATCCTCGTTTGCGGCAAAGATACTTCTGGCCTGGTATGGCTAGCGAAGTCCGTAAATATATCGCAAGTTGCATCGTTTATAAAGAGTGTAAGGCTCCAAATAGTGTGTTGAGGCCGCCAATGGGCAAACAAATTGAAGTTGACAGACCATTCCAGTACTTACATATTGACCAATTAGGACCCTACCCTCGGTCTAAGCATGGTAACACCACTCTCCTAGTTGTTTTGGACAAATTTTCGAAATTTGTTTTGTTCAAAACGCTACGGAAGTCGTCTGCCGTGCAGATCACAGATTTCTTGGAGGAATACGCGTACCGGAGATTATATTTTCTGACAATGGACCGCAATTTATATCAAAAGAATTTCGCAAATTGGTTGAAGTGTATGGTGTTAAACACAATCGTAGAGCCATCTACGCACCACAAGCTAACGCATCAGAACGTGTAAACCGTTCGTTACTGGCGGACATTAACTCTTATGTTGGCACCGATCACAGGGACTGGGATCGAAACTTGGCGGTGCCCTCTATGAAGTCGAGGATTTGCAGGGTACTCCCATAGGAGTATACGATGTGAAAAATTTGAGACAATAGTTAGGTAGTCGCAAATATCTAGTGTCGCGATCTAAATCGGATCAATTTTTTTTTCTCAAAATTTTTTTTTTGTTGCCTGGTTAGTTCAGTCGAGAGCACGCGAGACTCCTTTCTTGGGGTGTGGTCGAGTCCCACGTTGGTCAGTACAAGCTTTCACGCAACACTCTAACCACCCACACGCTTTTCAGTTACGTCCGGGTTGATAGATCAATCCCTGTGTTATAATGGTGGGTTTTTCCTATCCTTACATTTTTGTCTTCACGACCACAAAACATCGGGTGTTTCTAGTTAGTTACCATTGTGCGATCTGATTTTCAACTTTCCCCTTTGTTCCACAATTAATTCTCGGAAAATCATTCCAACGCATATATCCCAGCAATATTAAATAGAATATATAAGAAAGAAGAAACGCGAAAAAACGGAATGTTTTGAGGGGAGAGAGAACCAATGAAACCCGCAAGTGTGACCGAAAGATCACAAAAAATTTAAAAAAAAAATACCGGTTTTGGTTGAATATTGTAAAATTTTGCGAACGGAAGATAGAGAAAAAGGAAAAAATTGTCGATGATGAGAGTCTGGTCTGAATCATGAAAGAAAGAGGTCGTTTTCCAAAGATTAAAATAGGAGAGACGGCTTTGGGTATTCCAGGTTTAGATTTTTACAGGAGAAAGAAAAACAAACTAAATATTAATAATTTTAATATAAATGAAAAAAAAAACTAGTTAGATTTGCAAAACTGAATAAAACAAGTTATCCGTAAAACATATAGTTACTTGAATAGGGTTTTGTTAATTCAGTTAAAGAAAAGGACAGGAAAAGAATGCACAGTGGTAACAGTAAAGTTTTTTTTGGTAAGAATTCATAGTGAAATACACAAAGGTCCCATAAACAATTACAGGGGCGGTTATGGACAAACACGACCAGCATTCTGCTCTTGGTCCAACCATATGGGACGTGCTCCAATTAAGTCCGGTTGGCAATAACATATTTCGCCAATCGGCCCCGACATGCCTCGCAAGGCTTTCGCGGTAGTTCGGTCAGTTTCGATGACCAGAAATCTAACGAACCATTCCACTAATTCTGTTTTCTTTCCCGCGAAAACCGAATTTCCCTGCTGGATAGCATAGGCTATCATTATAAAGTCTTAACGACATTAAAATTCATATGCACGCATAAATATTTATGTATAATATGATGATAGATGATGATGGGCAACGACCCACCCCACCGACGAGCTAGTTGGTGCAACTCAGCTAGGCGTGCAGCCTTAAGTCGCTCGCATTGCTGCACCATCTCATATCTGCGACTCGCAAGGACGAAGATATGCGGAAAAGATCATCTGGGGATTTGCAATTTCGTTTAAACCCCATTGCAATGTGTTTTATACACTGCAATATATATGTAAATCCTATTGTTGCATGTTCAATCTGGGTTGCGTTTAATGAAAATCTATCCGAATTTGGCTTAGGAACAAAACAAAAAATGGATCAATGATGAATTGCTTCAAAGCAAGAAAAATTCATCTCTCGCAGAATTCATTATTTGCTGCCTGAAAGATGGGGAATATGTTATTGACGATGGGCAATACTTTAAAAAAGACAGGAATTTACTTTTCCTTTTAGAACAATTTTTCTTGTAAAAAAAAACACCGAAAAGAATTCAAATATTCACAATAGAAAGCGAGGTTTCTTGCAGAGATCCTAAACGAACTCTATCTCTCGACCATCATATTTTCAAGGCATCATCTGATCATCGTGATTTCTTAAATTTTCGGAAAGAAAAAACCAGTAAAATTTAAAAAAAATAACGAAAAACTATTTTTCTATGAAAATTAAAAAATTGCAGATTCCTTTCTTCTCTTCTTAAGCAAAAAAAAGCGTGCATTTTGTTTTTATTTTACCGTTTAACAAAAAACATGTACAAACAAAAATTGAACCAAAAACCAGGCGCATAGAAAAAAATCAGCGGCAATTTTTTGTGAAATCAATAAAACTGAGTGCGCAGGTATATAGGATTAACTAATAATATTGTATTATTATTGTATTGGTTGGTGGACCAAAAAAATAGAATTTTTCTATGTAAAATTGATAATTTGTTTTTTTTTTTAATCTATATAAATAAAATCGTAAATGTTGGTTTGTTCCTAACCGGTAATCTCCAAAACTTCTGAATCAATTGATTTGAAATTTTTACAGAATGTCCTATGTGATTATGACCATGTTTATATGTACTTTTTATTTACCTCTGTTGCACCTGAGTCACGTAAAAATTGATTAAAAAAAACCATTAACTAACACATAGCCACAAGCATCATTCAAATCAAATCTTCAAGCGTAAAAACGTGATTTTTCTTACTCACACGCGCATACATCAGTAAGCTTTTATTATAACAATACAGATGAGCGTAGTGGCGGCGTTAAAAATATTAATTCGGAGGGATAACACTTTAAATGGTCTTAATGCTTATGTATTCTGGAAAATCAGAATTGAGAAAAATGTTTGCGTTATTTATTCCAAAAAACAAGTTTCTCTTAAGCGTACAAAATTAAATTATTCGCTTTAGATCCTGTTTATTGAAATGTAATGAGCAAATCATATCTCTATTAAATGGCGTAAAATTTTGTAAGCCCATAACCGAAAGCCATTTCATTTTTCATTTTTTGGAAAGCTTAAAGCCATAAAAAAGTATTTATAATTGACAAGGCTGAATTTTCAAAATCTTCCACGAATTTTAAGAATTGCCCCCAATTTCTCAAAACAAATTACTGTCACTGGTAGTTTTCGTTATAATTAAAAACAAAAAACGAGGGGTACTGGGCTACGATCTAGATTGAAAGTTGATTCAATAAAACAAATTTTTTACTAAATTCTGAATTAACATCATTTCTGTTTGATTAATTATAATTAAATAAAGCCTATAAAAACATATTTTTTGTACAGCAGTAATGAAAATTCGCCTATTTGAATACAAAATATGTCAAACAAACAAAGGAAATTCCATAAATTTTTTCTCCTCTGAAATTGATAATACGAGCTAAAAATATATCGTAAAGAAAGAGTTTATGCCACCATGTGCTTGAATTTCTGTTACAGGTATTGAAAATATGAATTCGGAGGCGCAATAGTCTAAATGGGCAGTATTCTCATGTATTGGGTAACATTCGAATTGAAAAGATGTTCGCGTTTTTTATTTCAAAAATCAAGTTTGTTTAAGGCATACAAAATGAAATTATAAAATTATAATCTACTCGCTACTAATTGGCGCAAAATTTTGAAAACCCAAAGCCGAAAGATATTTAATACGCAGTCTCATTTTTTTGAAACCCTAAAACCAAAAAAGGCATTTAAAATTGAAAATGCTGAATTTAACAAAATCTTTGATGAAATTTCCAACTTGGGACGATTTACAATATAAAAGCTCTTACTTCCTGGGCAATCGCCCGTAGATAGGTATGACATCACAGCACCTGTTTTCAGACAGAAGCTGAAATCGCTGATGGATTTCATGATAAAACATTAAGTGTTTGGGTCTGTGCGCTGCTGGATATACTCAGTCGAATGGCAAAAGAGAGGATTCCCAAACGTACATATACTAATCTGGCTCTATAAGAAAATCATTTCAAACGAAATCGACGATAAAATATGCGTTGAAGTACCCGATGCCGATGACGATAAGGATTTGCATGAAGCTGTGACGAAAAACAAGATACATGGACCTTGCGGTACACTGAATCCAAATTCACCATGCATGATAGTATCCAACACAGTTACAGGAAACGATGGATATCTTTTGTACAGAAGAAGATCAGCAGAAGATGGCGGTAAATTAGCAGCCAGCAATTCAATGAAACTACTACAGGCAAACTATACACCGTGCATCCCAATCGAGATAAATACTTCTTTCTTCGCACGCTGTTGATAAATGTGGCCGGTCCAACGTCTTTCCACCATTTGAGAATTGTGAACGGTGTTACACATGTCACTTTTCGGAGCGCATGTCAACCTCTCAATTTATTGCAGAACGACTGACACTGGGATGTAAGCACTAATGAGGCGTGCAACGCGTTACATCCACATAAAATTTGTGCATTATTTGCAATTATATTGATCGCCTGCTTTCCTTCATCTGCAACAGAGTTATAGGACAAATTTAAAACCCACATGGCTGAAGATATTTTCCGTCGAATATGCCAGGAAAATTCAAATATGAAAACGGATTTCACAGCAGAAATCTACAACGAAGTGTTGATAATGATTAAAGATTTGTGCTTAGAAATTGCAAACAAAGTTCTCAATCAATTGGGAATGCCATCACCGGATCGATCTGCTGCTGCTTTGTTTGATATAGAATTGGGTCGTGAAAATTACAACACGGGTGATCTTTTGTCCTATGTGCAATCAAATATTCCTAAGCTAACGTTTGAGCAAAAGGGCATTTACGATCGAATAATGCAAACTGTCAATAACGGAGTTGGAGAAATATTCTTTTTAGATGCGCCAAGAGGAACTGGTAAAACGTTCCTAATTAGATTAATTCTGGCCACAATTCGATCCCAAAATGGCATAGCCTTCGCTCTTACGACATTCAGAATATCTGCGACATTCCTACCAGATGGAAGAACGAGTCATTCTGCTTTTAAATTGCCATTAAACATTCAATTCATTGAAAATTCCACATGCGACATTTACAAAGGATCCGGTATGGGAAAAGTATTGCAGAAATCCAAACGTATTGTGTGGGATGAATGCACAATGGCGCACAAAAAATCGCTCGAGGCCCTTGATCAATCATTGCAAGACTTACGTGCAAATATCAGACCATTTGAGAACGCATTAATATTTCTTGCAGGATATTTCAGGCAAACATTACCTGTAATTCCTCGATCGACAGCAGGGGACGAAATAAATGCTTACCTGAAATACTCTGCTTTGTGGCGACGCGTAAAGACGTTAAAATTAACTACAAATATGCGAGTCCAGCTGCAAAATGATCGGTCAGCAGAGATATTCTCCCATCAATTGCATCAATTGAAAGGTGGCGGTTGATCTGACGTCAGGACGAATTTTATTGCCTCATAACTTCTGCGATTTAGTGACGTCAAAAGAAGAATTGGTTGAAAAGTATTTCCCAATATTCAAACTAATTATAAGAATCACGATTGGCTAAGTGAACGAGCTATTCTTGCGGCCAAGAACAAAGACGTCTACGAACTTAACAATATTATTCAGTCTAACATTCAAAGCGAGGTGGTCACATACAAGTCCGTCGACACTGTTGTAGGAGCGGAAGAACCGGTTAATTATCCAACAGAATTTTTGAATTCACTCGATCTGGCGGGGATGCCACCGCACGTACTGTAATTGAAAGTTGGTGTGCCAATTATCATGTTGCGAAATATCAACCAGCCAGAGCTTTGCAACGGCACGCGGCTTGCAATAAAAAAATTTATGAGCGACATTGTAGAAGCAAAAACCTTGACAGGATCTTTAAAAGGTGCAGATGTGCTCATTCCTCGCATTCTTATGATTCCAACGGATATGCCATTTCAATTTAAGAGATTGCAATTTCCGATTCGATTGGCGTTTGCAATCACCATCAACAATGCTCAGCGCCAATCTTTAAAATTGTGCGGTTTAGATCTAGACACGGATTGCTTCTCACATGGACAATTAAATGTTGCGTGTTCGAGAGTCACCAAACCAGAAAATCTCTATATCTGCACAGAAAATGGAACAACAAAAAATGTTGTACAACCACAAGAAGTGTGAAATTAGATACATGAGACACGTGCGCTTTGTCTTTTCTTTTCCATTTAACCAGACTGAGCCGCCGCAACGCGTGGTCGGGTGCAGCTAGTTTAATATATATCTACAAACACTGAACTAGGATCCCTTTTCAACATATTCCATTATTTTCGTAACATCTCATCTCCACACGACATAAATTCAGTCAGATATTATGTTAGTAAATGTCAATTAGGAACCTTAGTGGGTCGATTGTGTCATAATATTTCATCTCCACAGGACAGAACAGCAGAGATAACACCTGTTATGACTGAATTCATGTCGTGCGTAGACTCCACAATTCTGGTTAAACCTGGCTCAATTTTAAGAATAAAAAATTATATTTACAGATTGTGCCTATTTCGTAGCACGGAATTAATTATGAATCTAAAAGGATATTCATTATACGATATTGGTGGAATGGAAAAACCGAAAAAACTATTGGAAGTCTCAATATGAGCTCCTTTAAAATATAAGGAATCGTATAAAAGGTTTTCAGTTCCGAAAGGTAATATTTGTATTTTATATTGTCCTGTCTGTTTGTAACTCAAGGAAAGGATGTACTTATTGTACATCCTTTCCTTGGAAATAACTAAAGTTATTTTTTTTTTCAATTTCTCAAGGACTCCTTCTCTATGGACCGCCAGGTTGTGCCAAAACAAGTATTGTAAAATGTCTTGCTGCCGATGCTAAAATGCGGTTGATTTCTCAATCACCAGGTGAAGTTTATTCCGCGTATGTTGGGAACTCCGAGAAATTTATGTCGAGAATATTCTCGCTTGGTCGAACAAACTCACCATGTATAATATTTTTCGATAAAATCGGTCTGTCTCTTTCCATTTATCATAAAACTAATTTCTATTCGGATTTGTTTTCAGATGCTTTAATTGGAATTCGTGAAATCGGTTCATCGAATGATCTTCAATCAAGAATCCTGTTTGTCTTGTTGACCGAAATGGATGGAATTGGTGCAAAAATTCATACCTCGCAGACATCCGCCAAGAATTCGAATACTTTAGTTATGGCAGCAATAAATAGACCGGATTTAGTTTATGGCGCTCTTTTGCGTCCTGGGGGATTTGATAAACTTGTTCATGTTCCCGCTCCGGATCGATTAGCTAGATTGGAATTATTAAGACTTTTCAAAAATCAATTCCATTTTGATGAGATTCCTGAGAAAACTGGGAATTTTTCCGGTGCTGATTTGTGCAATTTGTACAGTGAAGCAGTATTGAATGCTTTAATTAAAGATGTTAATGCGAAATGAATAAAATCAGAGAATTTTGAAGAGGTTTTGAAAAATTTGAGACCATCATTGAGGGAGAACCAAATAAAATGGTATTTTGACTTTGACCAAATTGAATATCATAGAATAAGTAAAAATTCTGAATTTCTATAAAATGTGTTTGTATTATTCGTAATCAATCGTTTTCTATCATTTTCCTTCAAATACAGGTGGATTAATAGTCAGCATAATTCAGAAAGGCAAGCGATGGCGCAATAATCTTGTGTTTCTTTATCATTTCGTTCATATTCCATTGCGTTATTGCTAAATTCCGCCCTTTTGTTCTCTTTCCAAAAATGCAAAAACTTTTCGGAAAATCTCACAAATAAAGGAAATATTGTAGAAAAACTGCTTCAAAAAATCTGGACTTTTTGAAGAAACTACAAAAATAGAATAATAATTTCTGCCAAACTGAAATACCAGGCGACCAGAATTCGTAGCAACAAAAATTTTGCATTTTATTTAAGGGGAAATAGGATATTCTTTTGATTGTGTGCGTGTTTAATATTACCCGTTCACACAGAAATTTTGCCTTGCTATAATTTTTGCGCTCCTATTGCTTTAAAGAAATGGAAAAATTCAAAAGAGCTCCTATAAGTATGTACATTTAACCCGGAAAATATAGAAAATTTGAGCCCTATAAGTATGCGCACTTATTCCGGAAAATCTAAATTTTTTCTGAAATGTTGCCTTGCTATTTTTTTGATTCTTGAGTGCCGGATACTAAAATATTCTTATGAAATTACAAGTCAATATAAATCATTGATTATGAAATACTATTGTGCCAAAAACTAGTCGGAAATTTTCGATTTAAATTACGCGGGTAAATATTTTCGCTCAATATTTTTTTTTAAAGTTTGTCGGACTGTTAGTGACATCTGGGACAAATTACATGTCAATATCATCATTAGTTTTTACTTTACGCTTGGTTTTGTGAACATCACTAACAGTCCTACCAACTTAAAAAAAAAGATTGAGCGAAAATATTTACCCGAGTAATTTAAATCGAAAAATTCCGACTAGTTTTTGGACACAATAGTATATGATAAAATATTTGTAAATTACGCATAATTAAAACTAGAACACTGAACCAATTCGATTATTGATTCTTTTTCAATTATATTATACGTGCGTGGAACATTTGGCTTAGGAACAAAACAAAAAATGGCTCAACGAATGAATTGCTTCAAAGCAAGAAAAATTCGTCTCTCGCTAAATTCATTAGTTGCTGCCAGAAAGAGGGGAAATATGTTATTGACGATAGACAATACTTTAAGGAAAAAACGGAATTTACCTTTCCTTTTAAAACAATTTGTCTTGTAATAAAAAAACCACCGAAAATCAATTCAAATATTCAAACTAAAAAGCGAGGTTTCTCGTAGAGATCCTAAACCAACTCTATGTCTCGACCATCATATTTTCAAGGCATCATCTCCTTTTCGTGATTTCTTCAATTTTCGGAAAAAAAACCAGTGAAAAATGAAAAAAAATAACGAAAAACTATTTTTCTATGAAAATTAGAAAATGGCAGACTCCTTTCTTCTCTTCTTAAGCAAAAAAAAGTGTGCAATTTGTTTATATTTTACCGTTTAATAGAAAACATATACAAACAAAAATTGAACCAAAAATTAGGCGCATAGAAAAAAATCGGCTGCAATCTTTTGTGAAATCAATAAAACTTAGTTCGCAGGATTAACTAATAATATTGTATTATTATTGTATTGGTTGGTGGACAAAAAAATAGAATTTTTCTGTGTAAAATTGCTAATTTGTTTTTTTTTTAATTTAATACATATCTACAAACATTGAACTAGGACTCCTTTTCCACATATTGTATTATTTTCGTAACATCTCATCTCCACACGACATAAATTCAGTCAGATATTATGTTAGTAAATGTCAATTTGGAACGTTAGTGGGTTGATATTGTCATAATATTTAATCTCCACAGGACAGAACAGGAGACATAACACCTTTTCTGACTGGATTCATGTTGTGTGTAGACTCCACAATTCTGGTTAAACCTGACTCAATTTTAAGAATAAAAAGATGTATTTAAAGATTGTGCCTAGTTCGCAACGTGGCACGGAATCAATTACGAATCTAAAAGGATATTGGAATGATGATGGAATGGAAAAACTGAAAACTGGAAGTCTCCTTTAAAATATCAGGAATCGTATAAACGGTTTTCAATTCAATGTCCGAAAGGTTATATTGGTATTTTATGTTTTCCTTGAACTCTTAGTCTATTTTGCAAATCAAGGAAAGGATATACCATAATTTAGAGGAAACTAAAGTTATTTTTTTTCAATTTCTCAAGGAATCCTTTTGCATGGACCGTCAGGTTGTGCCAAAACAAGAATTGTAAAATGTCTTGCTGCCGATGCTAAAATGCGGTTGATTTCTGTTTCATCAGCTGGAGTTTATTCCGCGTATATTGGGAACTCCGAGAAATTTATATCCAGAATATTTTCGCTTCGCCGTAAACACTCACCATGTGTAATATTTTTCGATGAAATCGGTCTGTTTCTTCCATTTATCACAAAACTAGTTTCTATTCGGATTTGCTTTCAGATGCTTTATTTGGAAATCGTGAAATTGGTTTATCGAATGATCTTCAATCAAGAATCCTGTCTGTTTTGTTGACCGAAATGGATGGAATAAGTGCAAAAATTCAAACCTCATCGACATCCGCCGAGAATTCTATTACTTTAGTTATGGCAGCAACAAATAGACCGGATTTAATTGATGGCACTCTTTTACGTCCTGGGAGATTTGATAAATTTGTTCATGTTACCGCTCCGGATCGATAAGCTACATTGGAATTATTAAGACTTTTCAAAAATCAATTCCATTTTGATGGGATTGCTGAGAAAACTGGGAATTTTTCCGGTGCTGATTTATGCAATTTGTACAGTGAAGCAGCATTGAATGCTTTAATTAAGGATATTAATGCGAAGTGACTAAACTTGAATCCTCAAGCCTTCAAATCAAAGGAATATCTCTACCTGATGGGAACAGTGCTAAGCAACGCGGAAGGGCTGTCTGAGATGCAAGTGTCAGATGGCTACGTGTACTTCAAGACAAGCTTTACCACTGGCAATATCTTTCAGGAAGCTAAATCGTAGAAGCTCTGGGTTCCTTCTAGCCATACGGACGAGCTAGTTCGTCTGGTGCATGATCCTCCACAAGTTGCGCACGGCGGTATACGAAAAGCTTGTATCGTTTGCGGCAAAGATACTTTTGGCCTGGTATGGCTAGCGAAGTACGTAAATATATCGTGAGTTGCATCGTATGTAAAGAGTGTAAAGCTCCAAATAGTGTGTTGAGGCCGCCAATGGGCAAACAAATTGAATTTGACAGACCATTCCAGTACTTGTATATTGACCTATTAGGACCCTACCCTCGGTCTAGGCATGGTAACACCACTCTCCTAGTTGTTTTGGACAAATTTTCGAAATTTGTTTTGTTCAAAGCGCTGCGGAAGGCGTCTGCCGTGCAGATCACAGATTTCTTGGAGGAAAACGTCTTCAATTTATTCGGCGTACCCGAGAATATATTTTCGGAAAATGGACCGCAATTTATATAAAAAGAATTTCGCTAACTGGTTGAAGTGTGTTTTGTTAAACACAATCGTACAGCGATCTACGCACAACAAGCTAACGCATCAGAACGTGTAAACCGGTCATTACTGGCAGCCATCCGCTCTTATGTAGGCACCGATCATAGGGATTGGGATCGAAACTTGGGAGGTATCCGTTGTGCTCTTCGGAGTACAATCCATGCATCTACAGGGATTGATCCATATTTTCTTGTGTTCGGCCCCCACATGATCACACATGGCTCGACCTACGAACTGATGCGAAAGCTGAATGGTTTGAATGATTGTGAATTGGTTGTGTCCTCGAAAAGGAACCACCTTGAGTTAATTGGCGAACACGTTAAGAATAATTTGTCGAAAGCCCACCAACAGCATGAGCGGATTTATATTCGTCGAACCCGGGTAAAGCGATTTATTGCCGGACAAGTAGACTACCGAAGAAATTTCACTTTTCGCGACTTCGCTAAATCGTGGAATTCTGAAGTGTCGGATTGTTCGTGCGATTGGCGGTTCCTTCTATCACGTCCAGGATTTGCAGGTAGACCCTTATGGGTTTACAATGCGAAAGATTTGAGAGAATAGTTAGGTAGGAGCTAATATCTATTGTCGCGATCTAAATCGGATCATTTTTTTTCTCTAAATTTGTTTTTGGTGCCTGGCTAGTTCAGTCGAGAGCACGCGAGACTCCTTTTTCGGGGTGTGGTCGAGTCCCACGTTGGGCAGTACAAGCTTTTACGCACCCACACGCTTTTCAGTTACGTCCGGGTTGATAGATCAAGTCCTCACGCATCTGCGTTGTAACGGCGGGTTTTTTCTATCCTTACATTTTGGTTTTCACAACCTCGAAAAATCACGTGTTTCTATTTAGTTACCAATGTGCGATCTGATTTTCAACTTTCCCCTTTGTTCCACAATAAATTCTCGGAAAATTATTCCAACGCATATATCCCGGTAACAATAAATAGAATATAGAAGAAAGAAAAATCGCGAAAACATGGAATAAATGCCACGTAATATCGAATGTTTTGAGGAGAGAGAGAACCAATGAAACCCGCAAGTGTGACCGAAAGATCACAAAAAATTTAAAAAGAAAATACCGGTTTTGGTTCAATATTGAAAAATTTTGCGAACGGGAGATAGAGAAGAAAGAAAAATTTATCGATGATGAGAGTCTGGTCTGAATCATGAAAGAAGGAGGTCGTTTTCCAGAGATTAAAATAGGAGGGACAGACTTTGTGTATTCCAGGTTTAGATTTTCACAGGAGGAAGAAAAACAAACTAAATATTAATAATTTTAATGTAAGTGAAAAAAAATAAAACTAGTTAAATTTACAAAACTGGATAAAACAAGTTATCGGTAAAACATAAAATAATTTAAATAGGGTTTTTTTAATTCAGTTCAAAAAAAAAGGAAAGGAATAGAAAACTACAGTTGTAACAGTAAAGTTTTTTTTGATAAGAATTCATACTGAAATATAAAAAGGGTCCATAACCAATTACAGGGGCGGTTATGGACAAAGAATACCAGCATTCTGCTGTCAGTCCAATCGGGTGGGACGTGCCCCAAATAAGTCCGGTTGGCAATTACATCTTTCGCCAATCGGTCCCGACATGCCCCGCAAGGCTTTCGCACAAGCTCGGTCAGTTTCGGTGACCGGAGATCTAACGAACCATTCCAATAATTCGGTTTTTTTTTCTCGCGAAAACCGAATTTCCCGGCTTAATAGCGTAGGTTATCACTGTACAATCTTAACGACAATAAAATTCATATGCATGCATAAAAATTTTTGTGTAATATGATGATAGATGGTGGTGAGCAACGACCCACCCCTCCAGTGAGCTAGTTTGTGCAACTCAGCTAGGCGTGCAGCCTTTAGTTGCTCACTTTGCTGCACCATCTCGTATCTTCTCCTCGCAAGGAAAAAGATATGCTGAAAAGATCGTCTGGGAATTTGCTATTTCGTTTAAACCCCATTGCAGTGTGTTTTACACACTGCAATATATATGTAAACCCCATTCTTACATTTATGGCGCCCAGGTTCTGCCAGCAGATTTTAATTTTGTTTGCTATTTGTATTTTCAACTTCGGTTGAGATTTCAAATGGAGTCCAAACAAAATGGTTTGACACATTTTCAAACGAGTTGCTGTTTGAAAATGGTATTTTGTTGTTACTTTATAGTAAACAAACATTTTTTCAGAAAAACAAATTTTTTTAAAAATTTGAAATATTTTGACTCAAACCTTTTTTTCAGTTTTACTGGATCACCCTGTCTCATTTTAAAAATTTTCGCTTTGTTTTTTGCTTGTTGTCAAAAATTTTCTGAAGGTGTGTTCACATCATCAAATATCTGAAAGAAGTTTTGATGTAAACCTAATTTCGGATTTTCGTTAGTTTTTTTTCATTTTCAGAATCGAGCTGACTTTTCGCGATTGCGATTATGTAGAGTCCGGCTGTCGTCCCATTTACTTTACGGTTGCGTAGTAGCAGTAACTTCGTTTTTTTTTTATGTTGAATATACCGCTTGCCGCAAAAGCGTTTGAAATGTGGATTACGTGCTACATGAATATGGTGGTCATTGAAAGGCTTCACATTTCAGTTGGACTCCCGGGAAATGCTATGGGTATGGATGTATGAGCTTTAGTGCGCCTTTTCGCACATTCTCGTACTTAATTAAGCCTATGGATAATGCGGTGAGAACACGCGGGTCATGCAACCATATCAGACGTAGTGGTTCGGAATTGTGCTAGTCATTTGGACGGGATCACATGCTTCGGCCTTGGTTGCTATTGCAGATGTCCGATCACTCGACTCGGTACAGTTCGAGGGCCACACAACAACATACAATTTTCGTTTCGTGAAGGCATGTCGGGTATGTTTTCTTCGTTTGTCCACTTGTTTTGTCTCTCTCTCTCGCTCTTACGTGATATATACGCGGCGGCGTGCAAAGCACGACGCAAATGAAGCAGTTGCTTCGGGCGGCACGTTTGGGGGGCGGCAAAATTGCGAGCGCACAACCATGGGCCAAGAACGATTGAACAATTTGGCTATACTTTCAATTGAATCTGAGCTACTGGAATCAATTCCAAAAAAGATAATTACCAATAAGTTCGCAAATGCCAAACCGCGACAGGGTATATTTAATTAAACAGTTGACACTAAACAAGTCATAGTTAAATTTCTATTAAATTAAAACATTATTGATCATTTCAAAGTTAAAATTTAATTCAGTCTTTAAACTATTACCTTTCATTAATATGCTAAATTCATATTTCCTTCTTATTTCACATGTTTCCGTTGTAACAACTGATTTTGATACAAGAAATAGAAGTGAATATTGAAATCGCTCAATTTTTTATGTTGTGAAGTAAATTATTTATGTTTCATGTTTGTATAAAAATTGAAAGTAAAAATGCAGCTAAAGGTAATTTCCATTAAATCAATGAATTTTCAAGCCTTTTTGTGATTTAAAATTTTGGGGCGGCATTCTGATGGTTTGCTTCGGGCGGCTCATTTGCTTTGCACGCCGCCATATCGAATATCTCCATCTGAGAAATAATATAGTAATTTTATTTTCGCAAATATTGCGGGAAAATTAAATTAAATTTGATGTTAACAAATAGTTTTGGAAGTTCCTTTTGGAATTTGTTTGGGAAATTTTTTTCGAAGGCAAAGTCTTTTTTCTTTCGATTTAGTCGAGTTTAGTTTAGATTTTTTCAGTTTAGTTTTAGTTTTATTATATTTAGTTTAGTTAAGCTTAATGTAGTTTTATTTAGTCTAGTTTGTTTTTTGTTAATTTTGATTTAATTTGTTTCGATCACGTTTTCGGTTTAGTTTTTTTATTATTTTCGGCTTTTTTTGAATTTAGCTTTAGATTGTTTCAATTTTAGGTTATGTTTTTTTGGAATTTATTATCTTTTTTGAAATTATATTTTGAATATTTTTTGATTTTATTACTTTCATTTTATAAATAATTTTGGTGGGGTAGTTTTTTTTCCATTATTAAATTTTTTTTTATCAGCATTTTTTTATTACTATCATATTTTTTATTATCGACATTTTTTTAATATTTTATGTTTTATTTTTATTATCACATCTTTTCTATTATTTTGTCCATTTTTTTTTATTCCCTGAAAAATTAAAACCATTTTGAGAAGAAAAATCTCTCAAAATTACCAGATTTGGCCATATTGTACTGAGTTCGGACTGTACCTAAGGCACGTTTACATCCTATCAATGGTTAGTTTGATCGTGAAACTGTAAATTTGAGTCGTTCTGATAGTTTCATCTGATTTTGTTTGTTTTGGGAAATTTGAGCGGTGACATTTGAACATTTGATTTTGGTTCTATATATAAACGATCTTCTGGTTAGAACTAAGTAATTTGATCCATTTTTTTAAAATATTTTGGTGTGATTTCAAAATGGCGAATGCAAATATAGGTACCACCTCAAAAACAAACCCAACCGATGATCCAATCGTAGAGTCCGAATCGAACCCAAATTATCAGGGTGCTTTGGCGAATGTTTTGACAGGTCAAAACGAATCTCGCGTGACGCGTAGCCAATCACAGCCTTAGTTGGATCTTCCACAAACTTCAAAATTCGTAGCTTCGGCTACAATGGCAACTCGCAGTCGTAGTATTAGACGAAGAGATGCGCCAAACCCAACTATGACTCGATGGGGTTCCAGTGATGATTCCTCCCTCCGACAGATCTAAGTGCATCAACGGAACATATAGGCACAATGATCGAAGCGGTTGTGAGTAGTCAGAAGGCAAAGATTCAAACCAATCTGCTAAATCAAATAAAACGCATGCCCTTAAATGCACCACCACAAGCACCAGATGCAGTGGCTCCACCAAAACCCGTAGACCAGTCCGCTAACCTCAATTAGTTGAACGAAAAATATAATTTAAACGTTCTTCAAAGACGAAGGCAACCAATAATATACCGTAACATTCATCAACCACCACCACCTCCGTATAGTGCTATCAATCAGAAGAACCATACAACGTAAACGCTATTACAGCGTCAAATAATCACAAGGTTGAGCCCAATCATGATCCGAATCCGAACATGCCTTTTAATCCGAATAACAACCGAAGGCGTACACAAGGTAGGAATTCAAATCTTAACCCAGGCACGAATCGTAATGGTCAGGAAGTTCGACACGCAATTCTCAGACGTCACACCCGAATCGAGAAATGGGGTTTCAAGTTCAGTGGGAATGCTAATGTTACATGTCGGTGGAAGAATTTATCTTCCGCATAGAAACCATGCAATCGCGTGGGAATAATTCGTAGCACGCCATTTGTACACAATTTCATACCCTGCTCTGCGATAAGGCTGAGCAGTGGTATTGGCGGCTACTGAAAGGAGAACCCCACATAGATTGGCATGGCCTAAAGTCGGCCTTTCGACATCTATTTAAGAGCCTTGCACTGACCACGAGATTATGCGTAGAATGGTACAAAGAAAGCAATCAAATGACGAACACTTCGATGACTTTTACGATTCAGTTTGTCGCTCTACCATCGGATAAGAATTCCTATGACGGAAATAGAGTCGGCCGATATTATGAGAGATAACGTCAAAGATAAGATCGCAAATCTTATTTTCGAAATGCCTGCCATGAGTTTAAGTCGTTTTCAGGAAGTATGCCGCAAAGCGGTACGCCATCTTTCTGAAAGGGAACCAAGACGAACTTGGCAAAACCCAACACAGCCCATCCATGATTTGGATGATCTTGAGGAACGTAACTTCTCATATGGACCAGATTCGGTAAATGATAGGACTGATATAGGTGATGATAAACTTAGACCCAGCAACGAAATGTGTTCAATATTGAAGCGATGAGTTTTGAACGATAACTAACTTTATTCTATAAAATATTCATATTTATACAAAAATAATGCAGATATTGCATTTTATAAAATAGTATAAACAGTAGTGGTAGTATAATAGTAGCAAAATTGTATCTTCTCATAAAGATCATTTATCAAAGTAAATTTGGTTAATATGGAATTACTTGAATTTATAATGTTTTGCTATTTTTGCTATTATTGCATTTTCATATGGGAAAAATGTGTCTGGGAAAATATATTGTAAAAAATATGAACGAAATATGATTATAAGAATTCAGTTTTTTTGTAGAATTCTTATATCTATATTAAGTTCTTATCATAATTTCTTAATTTCATATTTTGGTGAGAAAATTAAATTATTAATTTGTGCACGCTTGCACATATTCCCCTACCGTGTTCTATCTATTGTAGAACACTGAAGTCCTCCACTAATAACCTTAACGTTCGCGCTGCCGGTATTGGGGGCAGTTCTATTTGTGGTTCTTTCTTCCACCAAGTACATTTGGCCGGAGTGTCAGAATTTCTGTAAATTAGAAACGCAATAAATGGCAGGACAAGTATCAGTATACTGTAGCTGACGGTATATTGATGTATATCATGATGATCTAGTTGTACGGGTAATTTTTCCTTCTTTAACCGTTCAATTTCCTTCGTGATATCTTTATATTCCTTGGTGTTGTCTCGGAGGTAGAGTCCTGGTTTAGCAACTTGCGCTGGTTGTATGTTGAACTGTTCTTTTATTTGTTGACTGAGATTTATTGTTGGTATAAATGATGCTTTCAATTGAGTTTGGTATTAATTGTGTCCACTAATCGTCATTGAAGTCTGTTTGATGACACAATCAGATCTCAATCTAAGTAACCCATCCCCCTTTAGGGTTTTTGCGATCACCTTCTTGCCACAAACAATGTTGAATGTATATTCTTCATTGAGCACATATTGCCAACTATTTGGATTGTGAAGTTGAATCCAAACTCTTGTTGGGCTAGTTTTACGGAGCTTACATCTTGATGATAATTGTTTCCTGTGGTTAAGCAATTCTATTTCGCAATGACTGACATTTGACTTGCTGTTGTAAATAGGATGATCTTGTTTACAAAGATACTCTACCTCTTCTAAGTGTTTACATTTATGCAGCTCTAGTTGTGACAGAGGGTAAAACCGATCTCCATGCAAACTTACTATTAGAAAGTCCGATGATGGTTCAATAAATATAAATTCGTTGTCGTGGGGAGTTGGCACAGGTATTAACTTAAATAGCTGATAGAACTCGTTATGAAGGAGTGGTATTCTAATGCTGACTAGAATGCGTGATCTCATTACTCTAACCTTTGCTGTTATTAGATTGTAGATTCTGAGCATTCCGTCTTTTCCTTGCCCTGGTATTGATAGTGTAGGAGGTAGATTTTCTTTCATTAATGCTAGATGATTCCGTAATTGTCTTGGTGTAAGCAAAAGGGGGTGAATCTTTCCGTGTTGAAGATCTGTTAATACGTTAAGAATGGCATCTTGTGTTCGCTGATAATCGTGAAGTATTATTGTTGTCTGTAGCAGAAATGATGTGAATGTTTGTTGATGATAAACATCTGAACTGGTTGCTTCAACATAATTAGTTAATGCTTCTAGTTGATTATCAATAACCTTGAATTTGGATTTGATAGATTCGTCACCACTCTTTAAAATGTTTACTGTTGCTTCGATTACTGAAGTTTGATTTTTAACTAACTCTAAGAGATGTTGTTCGTTGATACGAGTCATTTCAAGTTCTCTATCCATATGGGTGGCATATTCCGAGTCTAATATCCCAAAAAGTTTATTAGGTATGATGCCGATTAAGTCAAATGGAGACCTCTTTGTTAATAGATGTTGGGTGCTTCCGCCTTATCTATATATTATGTCATTATTTTCCTCCAGTTGCACAAGTTGATGTTGAAGTATAGCAAGTATAGCAGTGCAGTAATCCTTCGTAAGTATGGTTATATTGCAGAGTCGATCTAGTTCGCCTGTATATTTCCTTATTCCGAACAACTCTAGCCAATATCCTTCAAGGTTATAATATGCCATTATGTTCCATTCGTTATTTATAAGATTTACTTGGCCAAGTTCCTCAAAATATATACCGGGATGGTGCTCAAAAGGAGTTACCTCAATAGGTTCGATTGGTGCGAATGCTAGAACAGGTAACAGTAACAAGGCTAATGTCAGTAGAACCGTTGAAGTTCTTATTTTCATTGTGGTTAAGGTGCCTTGATTCCGGTGTCTCGGGAGGTTTGTATGCTCAGCTTCTTCTCTGCGTATTGACCTTTCTTTAATTGGTGTTGTTTGTGGAATAAGATTATCGTATCTTGAAACAGGGTGAATCCGAATTTTCTTGGGATTTCTTTGAATACTTGCTATTCTCGCTCTTTTTAAGTCTGCGTTGATCAATCTGTTATAATCTCTTAATTTTTCGTTATTAACCTTATTGGTGAGTGGCTGAGCGTTAGCTTGTCGACCTTTATTGATGGACATAGTTGCTGCATTGAGCTTATTCTTTTCTGATATGTCTCCAATTTGAAGAGTGTGTACTAATATGGTTGATACTGAAGGCTTTTTGATGTCATTATCCACGGTAGGTAGAGGACAAATTTTAGTTATTGGACGTTTCAATGTGTTGCTTTTCATTTTTATAGATGCCACTCTGATCAATCCATCGTGACCTGGATGCAATTCCGTAATTCTTCCGAAGGCCCATCTTGTCGGCGGTAGTAGTTCACCTTTAATGAGAAGTATGTCCCCGATTTTAAGGTTTTCAGTTTTCTGCGTCCACTTTGGTCGCTGTTGCAGTCGTGTTAAATATTCCATAGACCATTTTTTCCAAAAGTCTTGTTGTAAGCGATCCAAAAGCTGCCATCTTGTTAGGCTGTGCATATTACTAGCGGTTCTATCCCGCGCTGGTGGAGCTAGTAAAGGAGATCCTATTAAGAAATGTCCCGGTGTTAATACATCCAATTCTTTGGGATCTGTGGAAATGGGGCATAATGGTCGCGAGTTCAGACATGCTTCGATCTGAACTAGGACTGTGGTAATCTCCTCAAATGTCAGCATAGTTTCGCCGACAGTTCGTTTTAGGTGATGTTTTACTGATTTCACGCCTGCCTCCCATAACCCTCCGAAATGAGGTGCTGATGGTGGTATGAAGTGCCAAGTTGTTCCCAAATTTGTCATTTCCATTGACAGTTTCTCCATGTATTTTTTCTTGAAGTCTTCCGTGTTGATTTGAAGTATCTTATTTGCTAGTACAAAGTTCGTACCGTTGTCACTATACAAGCTGTTGACTGCACCTCTGCTTCTCGTAAAGCGTTTAAACGCTGCTAGAAAGGCTTCAGCTGTTAAGTCGCTTACAGCTTCTAAGTGAATGGCCTTAGAAGCAAGGCATACGAATACTGCTATATATCCTTTGTATGATTTAGCACCCCTGCCCCTTGATATTCTCATATTTGGTGGTCCTGCATAGCCTACACCACTGTTACTAAATGGCCTTGCTACTGTTGTTCGATGTTTTGGAAGATCTCCCATTAACTGGTTTCCTGTTTGTGCTTTGTGCCGGAAACAGGTAACACATCTGTATACGATTCGTTTAACCGAGCTATGTCCATTGATAATCCAATATTGTTGTCTAGTATGTGCTAGTGTTAGCTGAACTCCCCCATGTATGGTAGTCTTGTGAGCTTCGTCGATTATTAACTGGATTAATTTGTTTTCGCTGCGTAATATTATAGGATGCTTTTCATTGTAGCTGATGTCCGCATTTTGTAATCTTTGTCCATCATGTACAATACCTTCTGTGTCTAGAAATGGATTTAATGATAAAAATTTGCTGTCAGATTTCAGTCTCTTTTTGCGTTGTAGACTACGGATGTCTTCAGGAAATTCTTTATATTGCACTGCTTGTTTTAATCGACTAGTTGCTTCTTGAATATCTTTGCTCGTTAATTGTCCAAATTCTCGCTTTTCTCTTGATTTTCTTGCATTGTTACAAAATCGAAGACAATTAGCAATTATTCTGGATAATTTTCGCAAAGTTGAATATTTTTCTAATAATTCTGCCATTATGGTATCATCTGCAGTAAATGCCATATTTACTGAAATTTTCCGGGCTTCAAGATCTGTTATTGCATCTTCTATCTGAGGTATGCATAATGATAGTTCTCTCAAAAATGATGGTCCTATCCACCATTCTTCACACTTTATTAATTCCTTTGGACTAATCCCTCGCGATGCAACGTCTACCGGGTTTTCCTTTGATTTGACATGATGCCACTGGTTTGCATTTAGGATTGAGTGTACTTCAGATACTCTATTTGCGATGAAGGTTTTCCACTTACTAGCGTGATTTTTTAGCCGCGCCAAAACAACTGTTGAATCTGTCCATGCATAAACAGTTGCTTCATTCCACTCCATAGCAGATTTTACCTTTTCCACAAGTTTGGCTAATAATACGGCTCCGCATAATTCTAAACGGGGTAGTGCAAGTCCCTTACTTATTGGCGCTACCCTTGATTTGGCTGCTAAGAGGTGTGTAATGATTTTGCCATTATCGTTTAATGTTCGTATGTATACAGCTGCTGCATATGCTTTCTCTGATGCGTCGCAAAACCCACGCAGCTCACAAACTTCTTTACCCTTTTCATATTCTATCCATCAGGGTATTCTGAATGTGAGCCAATTCTTGCTCATGTTAGGCGATAATGCCTGATCCCAATTTATTCCAGCTAGCCACAGCTCTTGAAACATAATTTTTGCTACTATTGTTACTGGTGTTAACCATCCCAGTGGGTCAAATAGTTTTGACGCCTCTGACAGAAGACTTCGTTTAGTTGGTGCAGTGTTATCTATTGGTAGATTTACTTTAAATGGGAATTGGTCATTACCATGATGCCAATGAACGCCTAATGCTTTGACTGATTCTGAATTTTCTTCATTTATTTCAAATAGACCCATTTCTGTTGAGTCCTTTAGCACCTGTTCTAATATGTCTTTACAATGAGTTGACCATTTTCTTAGTTTGAGTCCGCCTCTCGATAAAAGGTTTATAAGTTGTTGTTGAGTTTCTATAGCCTCTTCAAGAGTATTATTTCCTGACATGAGATCATCAACATAAAAATCTTTTAACACAATGTCTGATGCTGTAGGATAACTATGGCACTCATCCCTTGCCAGTTGTTGTAACGTCTTTACTGCTAGATATGGTGCTGATCGTGTACCATACGTCACTGGTATTAACTGGTATTCCTTTATAGCTTCCTCTTCGGAATTTCGCCATACAATTTTATGAAATAGTTGATCTTTTTCATTTATTTGTATCTGCCGATACATTTTCTCAATATCTACCTTGTATGCATATTTCTTCCTCTAACGTAACAGTATAGTAAAAAGCTCCGGCTGAAGAGTCGGACCTGTTAGTAGCTTGTCATTTAAACTAATTCCTGTTTTGGTTTTTGCGGATGCATCAAATACTACACGTAGTTTGGTAGTTGTGCTATCAGGTTTGCTCACTGCATGATGTGGTAGATAAAATACTTCTTGATCAACGCTTTGCTTAGTTTTTGTTTATATCATATGGCCAAGTTTTAAATATTCATTCATGAAGGCCTTGTATTCCTTTTCCAACTGCTTGTTTGTTTTGAATTTGCGTTCTATATGTAATAGCCTCGCTATAGCTTTTCCTTTTGAATCACCTAACAATTCATGTTTGTGTTTGTCATTGAACGGTAAGCTAACAGTATATTTAACATTTTCAGATCTTCTAACGTTCTGCCTGTATAATTGTTCACATTTGGTTTCGTCTTCTGTTAAAATTATTTCTGTCGGAAGATTTTCAATTTCCCAAAATCTTCTTAAATTTTCATCAATTTCTGTGTATGTTACACAGCATTTAATATTTTTGGGCGTATTGTTTCCGTTGATATTACCAGAGATTATCCATCCAAGTCGTGTTTGCTGTGCTGCAGGTGTGCCCGATGGCCCTTTTATTACACCTGGCATAAGTATTTCCATAAAAATGTCAGCTCCCAATATTACATCAATGATACCTGGTTCATTGTAAGTTCGATCTGCTAGTGTAAGCTTTTCAAGATGTTTCCAAACTAATCTTTCTTTTAATCTTGTGGAAGGAATCATTTTCGTTAGTCTTTTTAATACGAGTGCTGTTGCTGTAACCTTATATGCAGACGAAAACGTAGGTTGTATGCTGAGTAATATACTTTTTCTAGCTATTGCTCTTTTATTATTTCCTACGCCGGAAATGTTGACATATGTTTTTGATTTACTCAGATTAAGTAATTGAGCAGCATTTTCCGTTATAAAGCTAGCCTGTGACCCTTGGTCAACCAATGCTCGTAATATATGGTGTTTTCCATTTGCTGACTTTACCCTTATTTGAGCTGTTGCCAATAATACATCATTTAACTCACATTCATTTGCAATATATGTTTGAGTTTGCCATTCTGGTTGAACGACATTTTCTTCATTATAAGTTGTACCTTCTGTATTATTGACTTCTTGGTTCACAGCTGCGAGGGTGCAAGTAGTGCTTGTTTCTCCTGCCTCTGTGTGAAGTAGAGTGTTATGTTTTTTCCTACAAACTCTGCATGTTTAATGCTTTTACATTCTGCATTGAAATGATTAGCTTGTAAGCAGTTGGTACATAGTTTTTCCTTTCTAACTACATTTTTTCTTTCGTTTATACTCATGCCGTAAAACTTAGTGTATGCATATATGCTATGACCATCTTCCGTTTTGCAAATTGGGCATCTCTTTGTTGATTTGGCTTTGTTGGTACCCTCTGTTCTTGCATTTTTGTCACAATTAGCGACATTAATTTGTTTGTTGGGTTTGGCTGGATTACTCTCTTTCTTCCCTTTGTCACCTAGTGCTTCTAGCGATTGGAATCTGTGCTCTCTGAAAATTAAAAAAATTCACCAATTGACTGCATTTCCCTTGGATTTTTTATTCTTCCTTCATAATATTTGTGGCTATCCTTGTCTAGCTTTTGTGTGAGGATATGAACAATGATGGGATCCCAGTCCTTTGTTTGAACATTCATATTGTTGATAGCTAATAGGCATTCCTTCGAAGTGTCATGGAGCTTCTTTAAGCCAGCTGCTGTTTCTTGTTGTAATGTTGCTTGTGACAGTATTTTTTGTATTTGGGTTGATACTAGTAATCTTTTGTTATTGTATCGGTTATTTAGTATTCCCCATGCTGTGTCATAATTTGTATCGGTTATTTGCAAGTGCTGCAGTAATTTACTGGCGTTTCCACCTAAATTTGATTTAGATAATACATCTTTTGAACTTTACCTAAGCTATTATTTTGATGAATCAGTTGAATAAATAGGATTTGAAACGACTTCCAGGTGTAATAATCCCCATTAAATTTAGGAATTTGCAGAGCTAGTTATTTAATTTTTTAGCAACCTGTTGCTCTGGGTAGTATAAGTCCTGTTTTGAAGTAAGAGCAATCGTTGTTTCTTGATACTTGTCTTCAACTTCTTCGTAACAGTTCTTAGTAACGTATTCCTCCAGCTCGTCTTTGTTATGATGCGTCAATATCTCTAGATGATTCGTTGCTATTGTATTCCAATAGTTCGATAATGTTTGCATATTCTGTTGATAATATGCTTTTGGATGATATTTTTCTTCCTCACTTGCGATATTATTGATTATTCGCATAATAACCTTAATCGGACTAATGGATTAATGGATTTGAGGTTTTGATGTGTGTCTTGTTACCCCCCTCTTCTAATTCCCGCAATTTCTCTTCTAGGATTATTTTTGTTTCTTGGTATACCTTCCGTATTTTATCATAAAACATTGATTGGAAGTAGACATGCTGTGGTTTATCTGTTTCAAATGCCTTTATTTCTTTATGTTGTGCTTGAAATAATTCCCAAAGTGCTTCTACATTTGTAGTCCGTTTTTCTACGTACACTTTGGTTTTTCGGTCAGTTGAATCTTTTTTGTAATTGATTAATATCTTCTGAATATTCTCCCCAATCTCTTTTTGTCTTCCTGCAAGCTCTTCTATGTTGGCCATCGTTAGAACTTAGAGTAGTTTTTAAGGTTGTTACTGCTGAGAAGTTGCTGTCTAAAACTTTCGATAGCTTGTATTGCTGCTATATTTGCTGCCTAGACTGCTGCTGTAGATTCTTCCTCAATTTAGCTGGAACTGCTGCTATGGAGTTGCTGCCTAAAACTTTTGATAGCTTGTATTGCTGCTATATTTGCTGCTTAGACTGCTGCTCTAGATTCTCCTCAATTGTTGTTGTAGCTGGAACTGCTGCTATGTTTGAACTCTTGAAGATTTTTTCCGCTAATTCAGGATGGCTCGAAGGACTATGTTCAATATTGAAGCGATGAGTTTTAAACGATAACTAACTTTATTCTATAAAATTTTCAAATTTATACAAAAATAATGCAGATATTGCATTTTATAAAATAGTATAAACAGTAGTAGTAGTATAAGAGTAGCAAGATTGTATCTTCTCATAAATAGCATTTATCAAAGTAAATTTGGTTAATATTGAATTACTTGAATTTATAATATTTATGAGAAAGTACAATTTTGCTATTATTGCATTTTCATATGGGAAAAATGTGTCTGGGAAAATATATTGTAAAAAATATGAACGAAATATGATTATAAAAATTCAGTTTTTTTGTAGAATTCTTATATTAAGTTCTTATCATAATTTCTTAATTTCATATTTTGGTGAGAAAATTAAATTATTAATTTGTGCACGCTTGCACAAAATGTTTCACACCACTAATTTTCGCCAAAATAGCAACAGTCACGAATTCATGAACTGTATAAATTTTATCGAAATTGACCCAACAGTTTAGTCTGAACCGTGCGGACAAAATTTTGTTGTTTTTAGACAAAAAAAGCGTTACCAAATAGTGTTGCCATATATTAATTTCGCCGAAAATCTAACACCATCTGGCATTTGATGCAACACCAAAATGGTGAAGGTTTCATGGTAATCGGACCATCCATTCAGATTTTATCAACGATTTAAAAAAGCGGACGGACGGACGGACGTACAGACGGACATGGGGCTAATTATTTTGGACGAAACGAATATTGCACTTATTTTCATCTTCCTAGCCCTTCTAGATCAAAAGTTAGGTTTTCGCACGATTATAGTACTTTCCTATAAACATTCGTTTATCGGGAAAGTAAAAAGGGAATTGACTCTTCCTTTTAAAACTATTTGTCTTGTAATAAAAAAAATGAGCGAAGCAAACCATAGTAGTGAATTTACATTTTCTCTATATTGGCCGGACCACTATGGAACTTTCCCGATAATGTCATAAAATATTCATTTCAGTTCTCCTATTCTAAATGTGCATTCCAAGTTTCATGAAAATTTGACTACTATTGGCCGAATTATTAAGGTTTTTTTATTTTGCATTCCCGTAACCCCTCCAGAGAGGAGTCGCATTCTATCTTTGCAATTGACCTATCCAAAGTGTATACACCAAGTTTCAGGAAATTCGCCGATTATTGAATGAATTCTTGAAGTTTTTCTATTTCAGCCCCCCACAATCCCGCATCGAGGGGAGACATTTCAACTTTTCAGTTTGCTCGGCCCAAATGTACATTCCAAGTTTCATTAAAATCCGGCGGTTATTTACCGAATTCTTAAGGTTTTTTGGTATCACCCTCACGCTGCCCCCACCGAGGGAGACGCATTCTATCTTTTCACTTGGCCTATCAAGAATGTACACATCAAGTTTCAAGAAAATCCGCCTTTTATTGAATGAATTATTGACGTTTTTCTATTTTAGCCCTCCACAACCCCGCGCCGGGGGAGATATATTTCATCTTTTCAGTTGGTCCATCCCAAACGTACGTTCGAAGTTTCATTAAAATCGGAATATTATTAATGGAATTAGGGAAGTTTCTATATTTCCTTATTACTAAGCTTTTTATATTTGACCCTCCCGCAACCCCCACCGAGGGGAGTCGCATTCTATCTTTTCACTTGGCCTATCCAGAATCTATCAACCAAGTTTAAAGAAAATCCGCCCATTATTGAGTGAATTATAGAAGTTATTGATTTTTAGCCCTCCACAACCCCCCACCGCGGAGAGACATATTTTATCTTTTCACCTGATCCATCCCAAACGTACGTTCGAAGTTTCATTAAAATCGGAATATTATTAACGGAATTAGGGATGTTTCTATATTTCCAGCACAAACATTTTTTAAAAAAAGTTTTGCGCATTAGTGTTGCTAGTTGTAAATTACGTTGAAAAGCTAATATGTTCTGACTTCGATCTTGGTACGCAAACTGTGCAAATCTGATCAAAATTGGACGAGCAGTTTCCGTTTTACAACAAGTGCAAAAATAGACTATATTTGGACAAAATGTATTTTTAGACAGTGTTGCCATAGTCGAATATGGCCCAAAAACTAATCAGATCTAAGTTAGGATCAAAAACATGCACTGTGTAAATTTCATCGAAATTCGCCCAAGAGTTTAGTATGAACCGTGCGGACAAAATTTTGTCGTTTTTAGACAGAAAAGGCATTACCAAATAGTGTTGCCATATATTAATTTCGCCGAAAATCTAACACCATCTGGCATTTGATGCAACGCCAAAATGGTGAAAGTTTCATGGAAATCGGACCATCCATTCAGATTTTATAAATGATTTAAAAAAGCGGACGGACGGACATGGGGCTAATTATTTTTGACGAAACGGATTTTGCACTTATTTTCATCTTCCTAGCCCTTCTAGATCAAAAGTTAGGTTTTCGCACGATTATAGTACTTTCCTATAAACATTCGTTTATCGGGAAAGTAAAAAAGACCGAAAGTCAATTCAAATATTCAAAATAGAAAACGAGGTTTCTCGCAGAGTTCATAAATAAACTCTATCTCTCGACCATCATATTTTCAAGGCATCATCTGTTTTTCGTGATTTATTTAATTTTCCGAAAGAAAACCCAGTAAAAATTGAAAAAAAATAACGAAAAACTATTTTTCTATGAGAACTAAAAAATCGCAGATTCCTTTTTTCTCTTCTTAAGCAAAAAAAAAAACGTGCAATTTTTTCCTCTTTTACCATTTAACAAAAAACATGTACAAACAAAAACTGAACCAAAAACCAGGCGTATAGAAAAAAATCAGAAGCAATTTTTTGGATTAACTAATAATATTGTATTATTATTGTATTGATTCGTCGACAAAAAAAATTGAATTTTTCTGTGTAAAATTGTTAATTTGTTTTTTTTTTTTAATTTAATACATATCTGCAAACACTGTTGAAAAGGAGTCCTAGTTCATTGTTTGTAGATATGTATTAAATTAAAAAAAAAAAAACAAATTAACAATTTTAAACAGAAAAATTCTATTTTTTTTATCCACCAACCAATAAAATAATAATACAATATTATTAGTTTATCCTCATATACCTGCCCACTTAGTTTTATTAATTTCACAAAAAATTGCTGCTGATTTTTACTTTCCCGATAAACGAATGTTTATAGGAAAGTACTATAATCGTGCGAAAACCTAACTTTTGATCTAGAAGGGCTAGGAAGATGAAAATAAGTGCAAAATCCGTTTCGTCAAAAATAATTAGCCCCATGTCCGTCCGTCTGTCCGTCCGTCCGTCCGTCCGTCCGCTTTTTTAATCATTTATAAAATCTGAATGGATGGTCCGATTGCCATGAAACTTTCACCATTTTGGTGTTGCATCAAATGCCAGATGGTGTTAGATTCTGGTCGAAATTAATATATGGCAACACTATTTGGTAACGCTGTTTTAGCCTAAAAACGACAAAATTTTGTCCGCACGGTTCAGACTAAACTGTTGGGCCAATTTCGATAAAATTTATACAGTTCATGTATCTGATCCTAACTTAGATCTGATTAGTTTTTGGGCCATATTCGACTATGGCAACACTGTCTCAAAATACCTTTTGTGCAAATGTAGTCTATTTTTGCACTGGTTGTAAAACCGAAACTGCTCGTCCAATGTTGATGAGATTTGCACAGTTTGTGTACTATATTCGAAATCAGAACATATTGACTTTTCAACGGAATTTCCATCTGGCAACACTAATGCGCAGAACTTTTTTAAAAAAAATGTTGTGGTGGAAATATTGAAACATCCTTAATTCGGCCAATAATAGCCGGATTTTAATGAAACTTCGAACGTACGTTTGGGACGGAACAAGTGAAAAAATAAAATATGTCTCCCCGCGGTGGGGGGTTGTGGAGGGCTAAAATAGAAAAACTTCAATAATTCACTCAATAATCGGCAGATTTTCTTGAAACTTGATGTGTACATTCTTGATAGGCCAAGTGAAAAGATAGAATGCGTCTCCCCTCGGTGGGGCTCGCGAGAGGGTGATATGAAAAAACCTTAATAATTTGGTCAATAACCGGCGGATTTTAATGAAACTTGGAATGTATATTTGGGCCGAGCAAACTGAAAAGATAAAATGTCTCCCCACGATGGGGAGTTGTGAGGGGCTGAAATAGAAAAACTTCAGGAATTCATTCAATAATGGGCGAATTTTTTAAAACTTGGTGTATACACTCTGGATATGAAATGAATATTTTATGACATTATCGGGAAAGTTCCACAGTGGTTCGGCCGATATAGAGAAAATGTAAATTCACTACTATGGTTTGCTTTGCTCATTTTTTTCTTTGCGCCTGGTTTTTGGTTAAATTTTTGTTTGTACATGTTTTTTGTTAAACTGTAAAATAAAAACAAATTGCACGCTTTTTTTTCCTTAAGAAGAGAAGAAAGGAATCTGCCATTTTTTAATTTTCCTAGAAAAATAGTTTTTCGTTATTTTTTTCAATTTTTACTGGTTTTTTCTTTCGGAAAATTAAACAAATCACGAAAAGCAGATGATGCCTTGAAAATATGATGGTCGAGAAATAGAGATCTTTAATGTACAGGTTGAATCGAAAAACAGTCCTTATTAGGGCCACAAGTTCAAATAAAAACGCAACTAAATAAATCTCTCAAAGAGTAAATAAATGTTATGAATCCTTGCAAAATTCCACCCTGCTGCATATTCTGGGCGTCTAGATAAACCAACGAACAAAATTTTACATTAAAAATCTTGAATTTTTGCCATGCTGAAATACCAGGCGGTCAGAAATTATAGCAACATACATTTTTCATTTTATTTAAGAGCAAATACGATATTCTTTTGATTGTGTGCGTGTTTAATATTACGAAAACATAGAGATCGTTTTTCAGGAATTTGTCTTGCAATATCTCCTGATCTCTGGGCTCGTTTTACTGAAATCCAAAATCGGGGAAAAATGTAAATTTTGTCGATTTTGGCCAATATCGAGATTTAGTATACGGCACTCTGGAATCAAAAAAATAGCAATGCAACATTTCAGAAAAAATTTAGTTTTTCCGGAATAAGTGCGCATACTTATAGGGCTTAGGTAGGTAGGTAGAGTAGGGGTAGTACGTACAGCACCAGGCACCTTAATGGGCCCATTGTTATCCCTACGAGACCAGGAGTTACCCTGGGGGAACCTATTCCTCTTCAAAGCATTTAACTTTCCTACAGAACTTCATTAGACTTCCCATGTCGGTCGCCTGAGGCATTCCTAAATTCCCGAAGAAGTGGTTGCCCAAATAGTTGTTACGAGCTCGAGAGAGAGCTGCGCACTCGCATAAAATGTGCTTGATGTCTTCAGCCACCCCTATGTCTCCGCAATAACGGCAGAGGTCGGTCTGCACCAAGACCAGTCTATTAAGAGCCTCGACTTTTTCTGATTCATTTTCAGCCACAAACTTTTTGACACTTCGTGCCCACTAAGATTGTGCCATCGTGTGTTGGCTTCCCCGAGAATTTTGTCCTTGATACGTGCTTTAAACGCCGAGAGGGAAGGCATTACGTCAGTGATTTCGTGTTCTGAATCGTCTGCACCTTCCTTTGCCAGCATGTCTGCCGATTCGTTTCCTTCGATTCCGCAATGGGCTGGAACCCAGCATAATCTAGCATTATTCTGAACGCATAGTGTCTTCAACACCTTGCGACAGCTACTGACTATTCCCGAGTTAACAGCTACCGAACAAAGTGCGTTCATGGCTGCCTTGCTGTCTGAGTAGATCGAGATATGCCTGGAGGATATCTTCTCCAGACTAGATGTTTCTGCAGCCTTTTGAATTGCCAATATCTCCGCCTGGAAGAAGTTGCATTCCAGTGGAAGTCGGAAAGATTTCGCTATGCTGAGATCTTCCGAGAATATCCCCGAGCCTACGCCGTACTCTGTTTTAGATCCGTCTGTATAAATGGCGATTTCGCCTTTGATAGGAACCTTATTGTCATACCAATCTGTTTTTTCCGGGTATAACATCCTGTAAGGGGTATCAAAGTCCAATATTTCCAATATGGTGTTTGTTGCCGCCTTGGCACCGCCACCTAAGGTCCAGTCTAGGATCTTACCATGACCTTTATCCTGTCTCTTGAGAAACCCATGGTTTCTTAGCCTCAGAGCACTGTTACCCGCCGCTTGTTTAATGTACAAGTCGATCGGCAACAAATGCAAAATCGTTTCCAGAGCTGCCGTTGGTGTTGCTCGAAGCGCCCCTGTCGCACCAATACAAGCAGACCGTTGAACCCTAGTGAGTATCCCTTGTATATGTTTTTTGTTGGTGGCCTCCCACCAAACCAGTGCCCCATAGGTTAGAATTGGCCTCGCCACCGCGGTATAAAGCCAGAGCATTATACTAGGATTTAGCCACCAATTTCTACCTACAGCCCTCCTGTATACATACAGAGCATTGTAGGCTTTCTTTACTCTGTTTTCTCTATTCATTCCCCATGCTAGCTTTTTGTCCAGCCAGAGTCCTAGGAATTTGACCTCCTCAGATACATTCAAGGTGACTCCATCAAGCTTTGGCAGTCTGAACTGGGGTACCTTGTACATTCTGGTGAACAGTACCAATTCCGTCTTGCCCGGATTGATGTTAAGACCGTTGCAACCGGCCCATTTGCTGAGCCTGTTGAGAGCTGTTTCCAATAGTTCGCTACCTCTAGCAATTAGTGCAAGATCATCAGCGTATGCTACCAGTGAGATCCCACCATTGCCGAGTTTCTTAAGAATATCGTCAACTACTAAAATCCAGAGGAATGGAGATAGTACTCCTCCCTGAGGTGTTCCTCTGGATACTCTCATCCTTGCTTCACTGTCCCCGTAGGCCGCATTTATATATCTACAGTGCAGCAGCATGTTGATCCAATCAGTAATTCCCCCTTCCACATTTGCGTCTTCTAGTGCGCATATGATGGCTTCCCTTTTGACGTTGTTGAACGCCCCTTCAATGTCCAGGAAAGCTAAAAGAGCACATTCCTTATTGCCGATGCTATCCTCTATCTTACTAATGACTTCGTGCAAAGCCGTTTCCGTACTCTTCTGTTTGAGGTATGCATGTTGGGAGTGCGAAAGAGCCCCTCCGCATACCTCTCTAATATGAGTATTGACCAATCTTTCCAATATCTTTAGGAGAAGGGAAGATAGGCTGATAGGTCTGAAGTCCTTAACCAGTGTATGACTGATTTTTCCTGCCTTTGGTATGAAGATTACCTTAGTTTCTCTCCACATCCTAGGCACATATGCCATTCGTAGACAACTTCTGAAAATTGTCTGAAGCCATCTTTTTGCAGCTTCTGGTGCCTTTTGCACCATTATTGGTCTGATGCCATCAGGTCCTGGGGATTTGTATGGCATGAAAGATTCGACTGCCCAAGTGAGCTTATTCCCACTTGTGATGGAGTCGATCTTCCGCCAGCTGAGTTTCCACACTGCCGGAAGTTCCTCTTCTTCTTCCCGTTCCACGCTTCCTGGAAAGTGAGCGGCTATAAGCGATTCTATAGCCTCTCGACTGTCTTCCACCTATGATCCGTCCCCCCTTTTGATAAAGCTAGAGACGTTGTCCTCCTTTGAGTGTATCTTCCTTAGTCTTGAAGCTTCGCTAGTTTCCGTGATGTCCTCGCAATACATTCTCCACGAAAGTCTTTTAGCCTTTCTGATGACGTATTTGAATTCCCTTTTATTTGCCTTGTACAATTCCCAGTCTTCTCCAAGATTACTCCACCTTGCTTTGTTGTAGAGTTTCACGACATGCTTTCTCATGACCGTAATATCTTTGTTCCACCAGATAGGTTTCTGCCTTCTGGGTGGTCTAGATATTGGGCACGATTTTTCGAAAGCTTTAATTACTTCATTGCTGAGGTAATTAACTGCTCTGTCCACACTATTGCTGCACTTCAATGATCTAGGAGGCTCTTTGAGCCTATTACTCAGTGAGTGCGCAAAGCCTTCCCAGTCTGTTTTTCTAGGGTTCCAAAAGGGTGCTCTCTTGTCTGTTCGAGCCTTAACCTCGAAGAAGATCCATTTGTGATCAGAGAGGGAGGGCTCCTGCGAGACTCTCCATCTTCCTATTTCAAATTGGGAAGTGTTAGTTAATATAATATCTAAAACTTCCTGCCTATTTTTAATTACAAAGGTTGGGTCATTCCCTACGTTACAGATTACTAGATTGGATGATATAATAAAATCAAGTAGGAACATACCTCTTTCATTGGTGTCCTTACTTCCCCATTATGTGTGGTGAGCGTTGGCATCACACTCGATAACCAACTGCCACGTGTTCCGTGCAACTAGCTGCCTTAAACTTCCTGGTGGTAGATCCGCCATCTGTCCATCGCAAGGTAGATATGCCGAAACCAGACACAAAGGTTTCCCTTTCTGCTGATTCCAATCGCATACCACTACTGTAACAACCTCAGAACTGTAATTTTCCAAAAGAAAAGCTTTAACTGTATTCTTCAATAGGATACAAGTTCTGACTTTCCCTTCCGATTTTTTGTAGAAAAGAGTCTGTGGGAAGATATTTCCCAACTTGAAATTAATTAAAAGAATTTTACTAAGTTAACCTCTCTAGCCGAGAATCTATATTTTTCTAAAACATTTTTACAATTCTTTTATTTTTTACATTTTTCAAAGGTTACTATTTTAATTTAATCAAAAATATGAAATTTACAATTAAGTAGTTTTAATTTCAAATGCCTACTTACTAACCAAATTCCAACCAAAAATAACATAAGGTGTAGCACTCTACAGTACTCCCCTTTTAGTTGATACTAGGTAGGGTAAATAGTTCAACGTAATATTCATTATGTTATTTTTAATTAAAATTTATATTAAAAAACTTATTCTAAAAAAGTACTTTTCAATTAGGGTTTAATATACACTGGTCTTGAAATCTGACTTGTTTTCTTGATCTGGTATTTGGATAAGCTGATGGCTGTGAAAAGCTGTTGGCTTTTTGTAGCGAAGAATTCTTAACTTCGGTTGGTGAAGTGGTGAAATGAGCTGCTTTTAATCGATCGATAGTTACTGTGACTTCCTTGTTATTAACTAAAAGTTTAAAGAATTTTTCGCCTCGGTGAACAATTTGAAATGGACCATCAAACGGCGGTGTAAGTGAACTACGTACAGTGTCATTACGCAGAAATACATGAGAACACGTTTCTAACTCTTTCTGCACAAAAACTTTTTCTTTACTATTATTTGAAGTAGCTGTTGGACGAATAGATGTCATATGATCTCTTAGCGTCTTGACGAAGTCAGATTGAACAATCTCCATTTTGTCTTCTGTAAAAAATTGACCTGGTAGCATAATTGTAGTTCCATAGACCATTTCAGCTGGTAAACAATTAAGATCTTCCTTAAACGATGTTCGTAAACCTAAAAGTATAGTTGGTAAAATGTCATACCAATCCTTAGTCTGATATGCCATAATTGCTGCCTTTAATACTCTATGCCAGCGTTCTATTAACCCATTTGACTGAGGGTGGTATGCAGTAGTGTGAATGTGTTTAGTTCCAAGGGTCTTCGACAATTCTTTAAATAGTGTAGATTCGAACTGTCTTCCTTGATCTGTTGTTATGCGTAAGGGTACGCCAAAACGGGCTATCCAGCCAGACATGAGTGTTGATGCTACTGTTTCTGCCGTTATATCGACCATTGGAAATGCTTCGGGCCATCTTGTGTAACGGTCAATACAGGTAAGTAGATAACGATAACCCTTAGACACAGGTAATGGACCAACTATATCCACATTAATGTGTTCAAAACGCTTATTAGGAAGCAAGAAAGTAGAAAGTGCCGTTTTGTTATGTTTGTGAATTTTTACTTTTTGACAGGAAATACATCGGCGAACAGTCTCAATACAGTCTTTGTTGATACCTGGCCAAACAAAGCGCTGTGTAATTAATTTAGTTGAGGCTCTACTACCTGGATGCGAAAGCTCGTGAAATTTTAATATTATGTCTTCACGAAATCTTTTTGGTATATAAGGTCGAATAATGTCATTTGTAATGTCACAATAAACCTCTGAAGATGAATCAAACATTTTAAATAATTTTAAATTTAAAGAGTGTTTACCGCTTTTAAGTAAGTCACTTAGCTCCGGATCACTTTGTTGTTCAATAGATATTCCAGGATAATCAATGATGATGTTTTTACCCACAGTACTAATCCTAGACAAAAAATCTGCAACTACGTTGTCTTCTCCCGCTACATAGCGGATGTCATGAGTAAATTGACTCACAAAATCTAAATGTCTTAATTACCTAGGTGATGCTTTGTCAGATTTTTGATAAAAAGCGAATGTAAGTGGCTTGTGATCAGTATTGACATAGAAATCTCTGCCTTCCAGCATGTGACGAAAGTGTTTAATTCCTAGGTAAATAGCCAATAATTCACGATCATAAGTACTGTATTTATTTTCAGCAGAAGATAATTTCTTGGAAAAGAAACCGAGTGGCTGCTGAACGTTGTCAACGTATTGATGTAAAACAGCACCAACAGCTATATTTGAAGCATCAACTGTTAGGGATAATTGTGCATTCGTTGCAGGGTGAGCCAGAAGCGTCGCATTAGCTAAATCAGCTTTGCATTTTTCGTAAGCTACAACTGCTGCTTCATTCCATGCGATCCTCGTATTGTCATTCTTCTTGTTGCCAGGAATTAAATCTTGTAGGATCATTTGGTTATCGACTGCATGAGGAATAAAGCGACGATAAAAGTTAATCATTGCTAGAAAACGCTTTAATTCCTTAGCTACTGAAGGCTGAGAAACATTGTGAATGGCTTTAACTTTAGTTTCAAGTGGAGAGATGCCGCTCGATGTAATATGGTGTCCTAGAAAATCTAGCTCTGGTTTACCGAATTTACACTTCGAAACGTTGATTGTTAAGGCATGATCTCGAAGACGTTGAAATACTGTTCGCAACTGATGCAAATGTTCTTCAATATCTCTTGAAGCAATAATTATGTCATCTATATAAACAAAAACAAAATCTAAGTCAGCTAAAACCTCATTGATGAAGCGTTGAAATGTTTGGGCCGCGTTTCGAAGCCCAAATGTCATAAACTTGAATTCATACAAGCCAAATGGTGTAATTATAGCCGTCTTCGGAATATCATCTGGGTTAACTGGTATTTGATGAAAAGCCTTATTTAAGTCTAATTTTGAAAATATACTTTTTCCATGTAGGCAATGGGCGAAATCTTGTATAAATGGGATAGGGTATCTATCCGGCACTGTAATAGCATTCAGTCTCCTATAATCACCACATGGACGAAATGAGCCATCAGGTTTTGTAACTAAATGTAATGGACTGGCCCAACAGGAACTAGAAGCTTGACAAATACCCTTCTTAAGTAAATGCCGGAATTCCTCTTGGGCTGCTTTTAGCTTATCTGGCGGTAATCTTCGTGGTCTAGCAAAAACAGGTGGGCCTTTCGTTTCAATAAAATGTGAAATTTTAGACGATTTAGCTGATAGTGTATCAGGATTCAATGTTGTAATTTCTGGAAATTCAGCCAGTAATACTTCGAATTTATTTCGAGAATTATACATCTTTAACGCATCGACGGTAGCAACGGATATTACTTTACATTGTAATGCAAGCTGCGTCTTAGCGTCAATTAGCTTATTACGTTTAATGTCGACTAATAAATCATAATTCCGGAGAAAATCTGCACCCAGAATTGGTATATTAACGTCAGCTACTATGAAAGTCCATTGAAAATTTCGTCGTAATCCCAGATCAACATTGATTGTCTGCTGTCCGTAGGTTTTTATGCGAGTACCATTGGCCGCATACAAATCTATTGGAAAAGAAAATTGTGATGCAATTTGCTGTGTTTTTTGTTTTGCAGATGGTGGAATGGCGGAAATGTCAGCGCCAGTATCGACTAAGAATCGTCTTCCAAATTTTTTCTCGGTAATATAAAGTCGATTCACCATCTGCAAGTTATTTAGTTTTTTGATTCTTGTAAAAATGAACAAGGCTGGTTACACTTAGTGGCATTCTGTCCAAACTTATAGTGATACCAGCATAATGGACGGTTGGTTGCTTCATTAGTTGCATTGTTTGTTGGATTATTAAATTGAGTTGTAGTTCGGCGTCGTGAATTGCTTCTCGCACGAATTTGAGATGACAGTTCCCGAACTAAGGTTGTTAATGATTCAACATCCTTCTTTAGATCAGCTATTGAAGGATCTTGTACAGTTGAAACAGCATTAGTTGATTGTGCTGGAATGGGTTGATTGCTGATGCTAGAAATGTCTGCAACTTCGACAATCCTGTCAGCTAATGTTGCTAAAGCCTTTAAGTCGAGATCACTAACTGACAAAATTGTTCTTGCTTGGAGTGGCAAACACTTTAACCAAATCGCCTTCAATAGCTCCATTCCTACCTTATTGCCACCTAACTTTCTCATTTCATTCAGTAATTGTGTGGGTGTACGGTCGCCCAACTCTATTTCAGAAAGCAGTCTTTTAAGCTTCCTTTGTTCTGATTCCGAAAATCTTTCTATTATCTGTCTTTTTAGATTCTGATACTTATTTTCAACAGGAGGGGTTAAAATTGCTTCACTAACCTGAGTGAGTATCCTACTCTCAATGGCTGCCACCACTGTATTAAATTTTGAAACATCTGTTGTAATTCCTGAATTTGAAAATTGACTCTCCACCTGTGCAAACCAGATCTCAGGAGATTCCTCCCAAAATGGTGGTACTTTCACAGCAATGCGAGTAATCTCAACAGTTTCCTTACTTGGTTCGGTTGACATATTTTTAATTTCTTTACTAAATTAGCACAAAAAGTTCAATGTTTCTGTTTCTATAAATTTTCACACTTTGGTTCACAAAAAATTTTCTTTCCAATATTATATTATAAATATAAATATTATATTTCAGTTTTGTTCACACAAATTTAAATACACACGCGAAACCGTACTAATGTCATTAAATGTAACACATATAGAGAGTTGAAAATTTCTGTTTAGGGAACAAAATATTGCGTAATTCTTTAAAAACTAATTCTTGTAATTTTCAAATTAGCTAGCAATACAAGAATCAAATATATATTTCTCCAAAAAAAAAATGGCGTCAAAGTCTCTTTTTTCAGTGTGAAAATCGATTTATTCCGATATAAATTCACTTTTCACTAGATTAATTTTGCCGTAAAAAAGAACAAAAAAGATCGAGAAAAATTAAGACTTTTACACGAAAGAGCTTTTTTAAAATTAACGGATTCTTATCGGGGTCACCAATGTGGGAAGATATTTCCCAACTTGAAATTAATTAAAAGAATTTTACTAAGTTAACCTCTCTAGCCGAGAATCTATATTTTTCTAAAACATTTTTACAATTCTTTTATTTTTTACATTTTTCAAAGGTTACTATTTTAATTTAATCAAAAATATGAAATTTACAATTAAGTAGTTTTAATTTCAAATGCCTACTTACTAACCAAATTCCAACCAAAAATAACATAAGGTGTAGCACTCTACAAGTCTCTTACCTTTAGTCCTGATAATTGTTTCCTGCTGTTGATCCAGGGTTCCTGGATTAAAGCCACTGTGATATTCTGGCTAGAGAGTAGTTCTGCTAGGCAGGCAGTAGCCGTTCTACTGTGATGGAGGTTGATTTGTACCACCTCTATCACAGGTTACCGGATCCTCCTCTTCGATTCCTTTAGTGTGGGCAGGTGGTTTTATTATCACCCTGCCCAAACTGTATCTTACCATCCCTTTACACTTCTCCAGATAGGGAAGTGATTCACGGCTGTGTGATAGAAGGTAATTCTGTCCGTGTTCCCTCTGGGGTCCCACCTTCAGCACCTTCCATCCCTCAGCCTTCATCTTCCTATTCTGATTTCTTAGTAAGGCTAAGAACCTATCTGGGGTGGTGTAGGGCTTGGAAACACACACCCAGGCCTTCAGTATTACGTATTTGTGAAGGTCCTTCACAGCTACTTCTGTGATTTTGGCACCTTCCCAAATACCACCAAGACCGCCAACGAATTCTTTAAAGAATTTTGCCGAGGCATCATTCCCACAAGCGACAATCTTATGTCCACCCTCCCAGCCAGCGCCATCGAATAGCAATTCCTGGTCTTCGGCAGCTGACTCGTAAAAAGTCAGCATAGCCACCTGGAACCTCTCCTCGATTTTCTGCCACTGGTCGAGGGTTAATCGGCCATCCGACTGCTGCTCGTTAACTACAGCCACACGCAACTTGTCCAGCTCTGCAATCACAGGCCTGTTGCGTGTGGCTGTAGAAACCTTCTGTTTAGGCTTCTTAGCCTCGCCTTGCGTGACGTCGTCCCCCGACCTGTCACGTTTGCCCAAGAAACGGTTACGTTTTGTCATAACCGTTACGAAGCCATCCTCGTTTGATGATCCCACAATGGGATCCCGAGGAACAGCCTCTTTTTGCTCCACCACCTTAGCCTGATGACTGGCAAGAAAACTCTTCAAGCTAGCATCTCCAGCTACCACTTTGGCCCTTTCATACTGCTCTTTCTCCCAGAGGCTGAGCACACTGGGATCCATTGCACCGTACTTCTGGACCTTCCTGATGGCAGACCGGAGACGAATCCTAGCCTGCTGATAAGCAGTCCTCTTACCAGTGTCCTTTTTATTTTGCTCAGGTTCGAATGACCTGGCAGCTTCCTTGCTTCTAGAGCGGATGGCATATTTCCAACCACGGTTGAAGGGTTGGTTTCAGCAGAGCCAGACGGCATATTTCCAGTCTGAGCTACTGCTTTAACCACTTCCTCTTTCGCTTCTAAGAGCTCATCCTCCTCTTCAAGAGTGAGCGTTCTGCTGAAGATGACCTCCATCGAGCGAGTCGAATCGACCTCGCTGTTCCGGCTGCCATCTCCAACAGAAGACTCACTCTTCTCAACGTCTGTTTTTTTTAAATTTTTGTTGTCCATATTTGGTCCCACGAATATGGCGAGAATTTATAGTCCACATCGGCAGAGCTCCCTTACCGATGCAAGGCACTTTTACACTCAGAGGTTGCCTGTTATCTGAGGCCTCCGTTCATGACGGTATATCCCTACTGCCATTCATCCCATCAGCACGGATCGGTTAACACCTTCCGATTGGGGTTGTTTATCGAGGTTGTCTCCTCTAGATCCACAAGATTTAGTATAAGCAGGGGTACCACGTGCAGGACGTAGCTCTTCACTGCGCACAAGATGTTTCCATACATCCTGAATCTAGTCGGTCTTGGAACACTTCCCTGGTGATAACCTACTTTCACCTTGCCCTCCCCCGGCTTAAATTTTCTATATTTGCCGGGTTAAATGTGCATACTTATAGGAGCTCTTTTGAATTTTTCCATTTCTTTAAAGTAACAGGAGCAAAGAAATTATAGCAATAATTATGCTGACTATTAATCCACCTGTATTTGAAGGAAAATGATAGAAAACGATTGGTTACGAATAACACAAACAAATTTTATAGAAATTCAGAATATTTACTTATTGTATGATATTCTATTTTGGTCAAAGTCAAAATACCATTTTATTTGGTTCTCGGTCAATGATGGTCTCAAATGTTTCAAAACCTCTTGCAAATTCTCTGATTTTATTCATTTCGCATTAATATCTTTACTTAAAGCATTCAATGCTGCTTCACTGTACAAATTACATAAATCCGCACCGGAAAAATTCCCAGTTTTCTCAGGAATCTCATCAAAATGGCATTGATTTTCGAAAAGTCTTAATAATTCCAATCTGGCTAATCAATCCGGAGCGGGAACATGAACAAATTTATCAAATCTGCCAGGACGCAAAAGAGCGCCATCAATTAAATCCTATCTATTTGTTGCTGCTCTGGCTATAGTATTAGAATTCTTGGCGGATGTCGATGAGGTTTGAATTTTTGCACCTATTCCATCCATTTCGGTCAACAAAACAGACAGGATTCTTGATTGAAGATCATTCGATGAACCAATTTCAAGATTTCCAATTAAAGCATCTGAAAGCCTATCCGAATAAAAACTAGTTTTATGATAAATGGAAAGAGACAGACCGATTTCATCGAAAAATATTATACATGGTGAGTTGGTTCGACGAAGCGAAAATATTCTGGATATAAATTTCTCGGAGTTCCCAACATACGCGGAATAAACTTCACATGTTGAAACAAAAATCAACCGCATTTTAACATCGGCAGCAAAATATTTTACAATACCTGTTTTGGTACAACCTGGCGGTCCATACTGCAGGATTCCTTGAGAAATTGAAAAAAAAAACTTTAGTTACTTCCAAATTATTGTACATCTTTTCCTTGATTTACAAAATAGAACAAGAGTTCCAGGAAAATATAAAATACAAATATTACCTTTTGGACATTGAACTGAAAACCTTTTATACGATTCCTGCTATTCTAAAGGAGCTCATATTGAGACTTCCAGTAGTTTTTTCGGTTTTTCTATTCCAGCAATATCGTATAACGAATATCCTTTTAGATTCGTAATTAATTCCGTGCTACGCAGCGAAATAGGCACAATCTGTAAATATATCTTTTTATTATTAAAATTGAGACAGGTTTAACCAGAATAGTGGAGTCTACACACGACATAAATTCAGTCAGAACAGGTGTTATGTCTGCTGTTCGTTCCTGTGGAGATGAAATATTATGACAAACTCGACCCACTAACGCACCTAATTGGCATTGACTAACATAATATCTGACTGAATTTATGTCGAGTAGAGATGAGACGTTACGAAAATAATGGAATATGTTGGAAAGGAATCCTAGTTCAGTGTTTGAAGACATGTATTAAATTAAAAAAAAAAACAAATTAGCAATTGTGCACAGAAAAATTCTATTTTTTTTGTCCACCAACCAATACAATAATAACACAATATTATTAGTTAATCCTATATAACTGCGCACTCAGTTTTATTGATTTCACAAAAAATTCCTACTGATTTTTCTCTATGCGCCTGGTTTTTGGTTCAATTTTTGTTTGTACATGTTTTTTGTTAAACGGTAAAATAAAAACAAAATGCACGCTTTTTTTTGCTTAAGAAGAGAAGAAAGGAATCTGCGATTTTTTAATTTTCATAGAAAAATAGTTTTTCGTTATTTTTTTTAAATTTTACTGGTTTTTCTTTCCGAAAATTTAAGAAATCACGATGATCAGATGATGCCTTGAAAATATGATGGTCGAGAGATAGAGTTGGTTCAGGATCTCTGCGAGAAACCTCGCTTTCTCTTTTGAATATTTGAATTGATTTTCGGTGTTTTTTTTTATAACAAGACAAATTGTTCAAAAAGAAAAAGTAAATTCGGTTCTTTTTTAAAGTATTGTCCATCGTCAATAACATATTTCCCATCTTTCAAGCAGCAACTAGTGAATTCTGCCAGAGATGAATTTTTCTTGCTTTGAAGCAATTCATTCATTGAGCCATTTTTTGTTTTGTTCCTAAGCCAAATTCGGGTAGATTTCCATTAAACGCAACCCAGATTGAACATGTAACAATGGGTTTTGCATATCTATTTTAGTGTGTAAAACACATTGCAATGGGGTTTAAATGAAATAGCAAATCCCCAGATGATCTTTTCAGCACATCTTCTTCCTTGCGAGGAGAAGATATGAGATGTTGCAGCAAAGTGAGCAACTAAAGGCTTCACGCCTAGCGGAGTTGAACAAACTATCTCGGCGGAGAGGTGGGTCGTTGCTCGCCACCATATATCATCATATTACACATATATTTTATGCGTGAATATGAATTTTAATGTCACTAAGAGTTTATAGTGATTGCCTATGCTATCAGGCAAGGAAATTCGGTTTTCGCGAGAAAAAAAAAGCGAATTAGTGGAATGGTTCGTTAGATTTCCGGTCACCAAAACTGACCGAACTTCCGCGAAAGCATTGCGAGGCACGTCGGGGCCAATTGGCGAAAGATGTTATTGCCAACCGGACTTATTTGGGGCACGTCCCACTCGATAGGGCCAACAGCAGAATGCTGGTCGCCTTTGTCCATAACCGCCCCTGTAATTGGTTACGGACCCTTCTTATATTTTTACTATGAATTCTTATCAAAAAAAGACTTTACTGTTACCACTGTAGCTTTCTTTTCCTTTCCTTTTTTTTAACTGAATTAACAAAACCCTATTTAAATAATTTTATGTTTTACCGATATCTCGTTTTATCCAGTTTTGCAAATTTAACTAGTTTTTTTTTATTTATATTAAAATTATTAATATTTAGTTTGTTTTTCTTTCTCCTGTAAAAATCTAAACTTGGAAGTCTGTCTCTCCTACCTTAATCTGTGGAAAACGACCCCCTTCTTTCATGATTCAGACCAGACTCTCATCATCGACAATTTTTTCTTTATTCCCTATCTCCCGCTCGCAAAATTTTTCAATATTCAACCAAAACCGGTATTTCTTTTCTAATTTTTTGTGATCTTTCGGTCACACTTGCGGGTTTAATTGGTTCTATCTCACCTCAAAACATTCGATATTACCTGGCATTTTTTCCGTTTTTTTGCGTTTCTTCTTTCTTCTATATTCTATTTAAGGTTACCGGGATATATGCGTTGGAATGATTTTCCGAGAATTAATTGTGGAACGAAGGTGAAAGTTGAAAATCAGATGGCACAATGGTAACTCAATAGAAACACGCGATTTTTTGTGGTCGTGAAGAGAAAAATGTAAGTATAGAAAAAACCCACCGTTACAACACAGATGCGTCAGGGATTGATATATCAACCCGGACGTAACTGAAAAGCGTGTGGGTGTTTGGAGTGGTGCGTGAAAGCTTGTACTTCCCAACGTGGGACTCGACCACACTCCGAGAAAAGAGTCTCGCGTGCTCTCGACTGAACTAGCCCAGCACCAAAAAAAATTTAGAGAAAAACAAATTGATCAGATTTAGATCGCGATAGTAGATATTTGCTCCTACCTAACTATGGTCTCAAATCTTTCGCATGGTAAACCCCTATGGGTCTACCCTGCATATCCTTGACTTCATAGAGGGAACCGCCAATCGCACGAACAAGCCGACAGTTCAGAAATTTACGGTTTAGCTTAGCATTGACGTTTTTTGCGAAATCGCTAAGCATGAAATTTTTTCGTAGAATACTTGTCCGGCAATAAATCGCTTTAGCTTTCGACAAATTATTTTTCATGCGTTCGAGAATTAGTTCAAGGTGGTCCTTTTTCGAAGACACAACCATTTCACCATCATTTAAACCATTCAGATTTCGCATCAGTTCGTAGGTGGAGCCATATGTGATCATGTGGGAACCGAACACAAGAAAATATGGATCAATCCCTGTAGATGCATGGATTGTACTCGGAAAAGCACAAGGGATACCTCCAAAGTTTCGATCCCAATCCCTATGATCGGTGCCAACATAAGAGCGGATGGCCGCCAGTAATGAACAGTTTGCACGTTCTGATGCGTTAGCTTGTCGTCAGTAGATGGCTGTACGATTGTGTTTAGCACCATACACTTCAACCAATTTGCGAAATTCTTTTGATATAAATTGCGGTCCATTGTCTGAAAATATAATCTCGGGTACGCCGAACAAATTGAAAATGTTTTCCTCCAAGAAATCTGTGATCTGCACGGCGGACGCCTTCTGTAGCGTTTTGAACAAAACAAATTTCGAAAATTTGTCCAAAACAACTACAAGAGTGGTGTTACCATACTTAGACCGAGGGTAGGGTCCTAAAAGGTCAATATGCAAGTACTGGAATGGTCTGTCAACTTCAATTTGTTTGCCCATTGGTGGCCTCAACACACTATTTGGAGCCTTACACTCTTTATAAACGATGCAACTTGCGATATATTTACGGATTTCGCAAGCCATACCAGGCTAGAAGTGTCTTTGCTGCAAACGACGATCATGCGCCAGACGAACTACCGCGTCCGTACGGCTAGACGGAACCCAAAGCATCCACGATTTATCTTGCCTCAGACAGCCTTTCCGCGTTGCTTTGCACTGTATCGATAAGGTCGAGATATTCCTTTGATTTGAAGGCTTCGGGATTCAAGCTTATGCTAGGTGCCGAAACTATTTCCGAAATCGCATCCACCTAAACACGTCAGAGCGTATCTGGCACCACATTTTCTGAACCTTTTCTGCGTTGAATCGCGAAATCAAAAGCTTGAAGGTTTAAGCTCCATCGAGCCAAACGTCCGGTCAAATCGCGCTGACCCATGAGCCATTTTAAACTCGCATGGCCGGTGATTATGTTGAACGGCAAACCGTCGACATAGGCTCTGAACTTTTTAACGCTCAAGACCGCGGCGAAACATTCCAATAACGTCGCGCTGTGGTTGCGTTGTGCAAAGTTCAACTTTTGAGAAATACATGCGATGGGTTTCTTAATGCCTTCGTCGGCGCTTTGCGGCAAAACACCTCCGACACCAGTCTTACTCGCGTGGCACTGTATAATAAAGGGTTTTCAAGATTACAGGAAAGTTCCACGCGCTGACAATTTCTTCAATGGCACCCAATTCCAACATATCTTCCAACTCAGTATACATGAGGGATTGTACCGCTCGAAAAACAGGGTAGTGGCATTGCTTTACAGGCTCCGCGTTTTCTACCTCAATAATATTTTGTTCTAAATGTGTTTTTCCTAAACCGACTTGGTTGAAGGAAGGAAATAAAGCTAAGATGCTTTCGAGACGCGTTCGTTGTTCCGAATTTAGAGCGTGTTTGTTGGGTCGCCAATTGACAAACAATCTAAAGTGTCAGTTTTAGAAAATATAGTCGGACCTATATTGAATTCCTTCCAAAAATCTACACCTAGATATAGATTTGGGTAAGACCTGGTACGACGTATAGAGAAAGTGTTTTCGTAATGTTATTGTAACTAACTGGAATCGCTATTTGACAGTGTACAGGCTGAGCTTTACCATCAGCCGTTTTGACTGAGGTGGGACGACCAGTAATTAAAATTTCATGATTTTCGAGGAAATTTAATGCGCCAGCGCCTAGACAGGACTTGCACCAATAGGCCAAAAAGGGATCCGCCGTCGATTTCCACTTTAGCATATGGTGGAAGATCATGCTTCAGTTTTGTAAAAGCGGATTCCACCGTTGTACCCAATAACTACTTTTGTTTGCATCTTTCTCTATACCTACTAATTTTACTCGGTTTTAACACAATACCGATTTTTCTAATTCTAGCTTCGTCATATTCCATTTGACGTTGATGCAAAGTTTTGTTTGACCTTTCCAGTATTTTAATATCAGATGTATTTTTATTTGTCGTATCGCGTTATAAAATTTTAATGGCAGACGGAGAATTTGGTTGCAATGATAGATCAGGACTCAAGTTTGGTTCTATTTTGATTGGTCCGGGGGCACTATTGGCAACCTGGAGTTCTCGTGCGTCTCTCGGTACCTCTGTGCGCTTCCCGGATTACATTTTGGGCACATCGGTAACGACACACCTTTTCTACCACAACGATAACAAAAGAAGGACCGTTGAGGTATTGTGCACTCGAAAAAACCATGACCGACATTGTCACAGTTCCAACGCTTGATCTTGGATTCCGTTTACCCGCATATTTTCAATTGCAAACCCTATTTCGGTAGGTGGATAAGGTAAACTATTACCGAAAAGAGATGAGTTTATGTTGTATTGATTCGTTACTGGTTCGCGAGAAAAAGTTTGGCCAACTCTGATATATTGTTGGTGGTTGTACCAATAATTATTTGGGTCAAAATCATTTTTAAAGTCTTTGTGTGGGAGATGAAAATCATTATCTTGCTGGAGACGAGAGTCAAGTGTAAAGTTTGTTCTAGCAGGTGAGTTATTTGAAGTTAATTCGTGCCTAGTCCTATTTTGGCGAAAATCAGTGGTGTTGTTGGGTCTAGGGTTATCATCACCAAAATCAGTCCTATGATTTACCGAATCTGGTCCATATGAGAAGTTACGTTCGTCAAGATCATCTAATTCATTGACCGGCGGTCTTGGGTTTTGCCAAGTTCGTCTTGGTTCCCTTTCAGAAAGATGGCTTTCCGCTTTGTGGCATACTTCATGAAAACGACTTAAACTCATGGCAGGCATTCCGAAAGTAAGATTTGCGATCTTATCTTTGACGTTATCTCTCATAATATCGGCCAACTCCATTTCCGTCATAGGAAATCTTAACCGATGGCATAGTGACAAACTGAATCGTAAAAGTCATCGACAGGTTCGCCATTTGATTGCCTCCTTTGTAGCATTCTACGCATAATCTCGTGGTCAGTGTCAAGGCTCTTAAATTGATGGCGAAGGGCCGACTTTATGCCATGCCAATCAATATGGGTTTCTCTTTTCAGTAACCGCCAATATCACTGCTCAGCCTTATCGGAGAGCAGGGTAAGAATTTGTGTACAAATGGCGTCCCACGAATTATCCCCACGCGATTGCATGGTTTCTATGCGGAAGATAAATTCTTCCACCGACATGTCATGAGCCTTCCCACTGAACTTGAAAACCCATTTTTCGATTCGGGTTTCATGTCTGAGAATTGCGTGTCGAACTTCCTGACCATTACGATTCGTGCCTGGGTTAAGATTTGAATTCCTACTTGGGGTACGCCTTCGGTTGTTATTTGGATTAAAAGGCATGTTCGGATTCGGATCATAATTGGGCTCGACCTGGTGATTATCTGACGCTGTAATAACGTATACGTTGTATGGTTCGTTCTGATTGATAGCACTATATGGAGGTGGTGGTGGTTAATGAATATTATGGTTCATTATTGATTGACCTCGTCTCTGAGGAACGGTTAAGTTATATTTTTCGTTCAAATAATTGAGGTGAGCGGACTGGTCAACGGGTTTTGATGGAGCCACTGTATCTGGTGCTTGCCGTGGTGCATTTAAGGGCATGCGTTTCATTTGATTGAGCAAATTGCTTTGAATTTTTGCCATCTGACTACTCGCAGCCGCCTCGATCATTGTGCCTATATTTTCCATTGAGGCACTTGGATCTGACGGAGGAAAGACGCACCATCACTAGAATCCCATCGAGTCATAGTTTGGTTTGGCGCACCTCTTCCTCCAACACTACGATTTCGAGTGGTCATTGTAGCCGAAGCTACGAATTTTGAAGCTTGTGGAATATCCAACGAAAGCTGTGATTGGCTATGCGGTACGCGAGATTCGTTTTGACCTATCAATATATTCGCCATAGCACTCTGATCATTTGGGTTCCATTCGGACTCTACGATTGGATCATTGGTTGGGTTTGTTTTTGAGCTGGCACTTGTAGTTGCATTCACCATTTTGAAATCACACCAAAAAATTAAGAAAAAGAAACGGATCAAATTACTTTAGGTGTAACCAGAAATCGGTTATATATAGAACCAAAATCAGATGTCCAAATGTCACTGCTCGAATTTACCAAAACAAACAAAATCAGATAAAACTATCAGAACGACTCAAATTTAAAGTTTCACGATCAGACTAACAATTGATAGGATGTAAATGTGTCTTAGGTACAGTCCGAACTCAGGACAATATGGTCAAATCTTGTAATTTTGAGGGATTTTTCTTCCGAATATGTTTTTAATTTTTCAGGGAATAAAAAAAAATGGACAAAAAAATAGTAAAGACGTGATAATAATAATAAAAAATAAAATATTGAAAAAATGTCGATAATAAAAAATATGATAATAAAAAAAAATTTTGATAAAAAAAAATTTAATAACGAAAAAAACTCCCGCAGCAAAATTATTTATAAAATGAAAGTAATGAAATCGAAAAATGTTCAAAATATGATTTCAAAAAAAGATAATAAATTCCAAAAAACATAACCTAAAACTGAAATAAACTAAACCTAAATTCAAAAAAAACCGAAAAGAATAAAAAAACCAAACCGAAAACGTGATTGAAAAAAATTAAATCGAAATGAAAAAAAAACTAAAACAAACTCAACTAAATAAAACTAAACTAAGCTTACATAAACTAAATATAATAAAAGAAAAACTAAACTAAAAAAAAAACTAAACTAAACTCAACTAAATTTAAAGAAAAAAAAAATTCCCTTCAAAAAAAATTTCCCAACAACAATTCTATAAGGAATTTCCAAAACTATTTGTCAACATCAAATTTAATTTAATTACCCCGAAATATTTGCGAAAATAAAATTACTATATTATTTCCCAGATGGTAATATTCGCAAATCAAACGTATATGTCACGTAAGAGCGAGAAAGAGAGACAAAGCAAGTGGACGACACGAAGAAAACATACCCGACATACCTTCACGAAACGAAAATTGGATGTTGTTGTGTGGCCCGCGAACTGTACCGAGTCGAGTGATCGGACGCGTGCAAGAGCAAGCAAGGTCGAAGCATGTGATCCGGTCCAAATGACTAGCACAATTCCAGACCACTACGTCTGATATGGTTGCATGACCCTCGTGTTCTCACCGCATTATTCATAGGCTTAATTAAGCACGAGAATGTGAGAAAAGTCGCACTAAAGCTCATACATCTCCACCCATAGCATTTCCTGTAGTCCAAACTGCATTGAAATGTGAAGCGTTTCAATGACTACCACATTCATCTAGCACTTAATCCACATTTCGGCAAGCGGCATATTCAATAAAAAAAACCGAAGTTACTGCTATGACGCAACCGTAAATAAAACGTGACGACAGCCGGACTCTATATAATCGCAATCGCGAAAAGTCAGCCCGATTCTGAAAACCAAAAAATGTTTGTTTACTATAAAGTAACAACAAAACACCATTTTCATGCATCAACTCGTTTGAAAACGTGCCAAACCATTTTGTTTGGACTCCATTTGTAATTTCAACCGAAGTTGAAAATACAAATAGTAAACAAAATTAAAATCCGCTGGCAGAACCAACGAACCGTTGGGCGCCATTTATGTAAGAATAGAGTTTACATATATATTGCAGTTTGTAAAACACATTGCAATGGGGTTTAAACGAAATCCCCAGATGATGTTTTCAGCATATCTTCTTCCTTGTGAGGAGAAGATATGAGATGGTGCAGCAAAGTGAGCAACTAAAAGCTGCACGCCTGGCAGAGTTGCACAAACTAGCTCGCCAGAGGGGTGGGTCGTTGCTCACCACCATCTATCATCATATTACACATAAATTTTTATGCGTGAATATGAATTTTAATGTCGTTAAAACTTTATAGTGTTAGCCTATGCAATCAAGACAGGAAATTTGGGTTTCGCGAGAAAAAAAAACTGTATTAGTGGAATGGTTCGCTAGATTTCCGGTCACAGAAACTGACCGAACTTCCGCGAAAGCATTGCGAGGCATGTCGGCGCTGATTGGCGAAAGATGTTATTGCCAACCGGACTTATTTGGGGCACGTCCCACCCGATTGGTGCAACAGCAGATTGCTGGTTCACATTGTCCATAACCGCCCCTTTAATTGGTTACGGACCCTTTTTATATTTCACTATAATTTCTTATCAAAAAAACTTTACTGTTACCACTGTAGCTTTCTGTTCCTTTCCTTTTTTTTAAACTGAATTAACAAAACCCTATTTAAATTATTTTATGTTTTACCGATGACTAGTTTTATCCAATTTTGCAAATTTAACTGGTTTTATTTTTTTTTTCATTTATATTAAAATTATTAATATTTAGTTTGTTTTTCTTTCTCCTGTAAAAATCTAAACCTGGAATACCCGAAGTCTGTCTATCCTATTTTAATCTGTGCAAAACGACCTCCTTCTTTCATGATTCAGACCATCATCGACAATTTTTTTTTATTCTCTATTTCCCGTTCGCTAAATTTTTCAATATTCAACCAAAACAGGTATTTTTTTTTTTAATTTTTTTGTGATCTTTTGGTCACACTTGCGGGTTTCATTGGTTCTATCTCTCCTCAAAACATTCGATATTACCTGGCATTTTTTCCGTTTTTTCGCGTTTCTTCTTTCTTCTATATTCTATTTAATGTTACTGGCATATATGCGTTGGAATGATTTTCCGAGAATTAATTGTGGAACAAAGGGGAAAGTTGAAAATCAGATCACACAATGTTAATTAAATAGGAACACGCGATTTTTTGTGGTCGTGAAGACAAAAATGTAAGTATAGAAAAAACCCACCGTTACAACACAGATGCGTCAGGGATTGATCTATCAAACCGGACGTAACTAAAAGGCGTGTGGGTGGTTGAAGTGGTGCGTGAAAGCTTGTACTGCCCAACGTGGGACTCGACCACACCCCAAGAAAGGAGTCTCGCGTGCTCTCGACTCAACTAGCCAGGCACAAAAAAAAAATTTAGGGAAAAAAAATTGATCCGATTTAGATCGTGACAGTAGGTATTTGCTCCTACCTAACTATGGTCTCAAATCTTTCGCATGGTAAACCCCTATGGGTCTACCCTGCAAATCCTCGACTTCATAGAGGGAACAGCCAATCGCACGAAAAATCCGACACTTCAGAAATTTAGGGTTTAACTTAGCACTGACATTTTTGCGAAGTCGCTAAACGTGAAATTTTTTCGGTAGACTACTTGGCCGGAAATAAATCGCTTTAGCCGGGTTCGACGATTATAAATCCGCTCATGTTGTTGGTGAGGTCTCGACAAATTTTTTTTCACACGTTCGCGAGTTAGCTCAAGGTGGTCCTTTTTGGAGGACACAACCAATTCACCATCATTCAAGCCATTCAGCTTTCGCATCAGTTCGTAGGTCGAGCCATGTGTGATCATGTGGGGACCGAATACAAGAAAATATGGATCAATCCCTGTAGATGCATGGATTGTACTCGGAAAAGCACAAGGGATAGCTCCCAAGTTTCGATCCCAATCCCTATGATCGGTGCCAACATTAGAGCGGATGGCCGCCAGTAATGAACAGTTTACACGTTCTGATGCGTTAGTGTGTGGTGCGTAGATGGCTATACGATTGTGTTTAACACCATACACTTCCACCAATTTGCGAAATTCTTTTGGTATAAATTGCGGTCCATTGTCTGAAAATATTATGTCGGGGACGCCGAATAAATTGAAGACGTTTTCTTTCAAGAAAGCTCTGGTCTGCACGGCAGACGCCTTCCGTAGCGTTTTGAACAAAACAAATTTGGAAGATTTGGCCAAAACAACTAGGAGAGTTCTGTTACCATGCTTAGACCGAAAGTAGGGTCCGAATAGGTCAATACACAAGTACTGGAATGGTCTGTCAATTTCAATTTATTTGTCCGTTGGCGGCGTCAACGGACTATTTGAAGCCTTAGACTCTTTACAAACGATGCAACTCGCGATATATTTACATACTTGGCTAGCCATACCATGTCAGAAGTATCTTGACTGCAAACGATACAAGGTTTTGGTAATACCGCCGTGCGCAGCTTGTGGAGAATCATGCGCCAGAAGAACTAGCTCTTCCGTAAACCCAAACGGAACCCAAAGCTTCCACGATTTATCTTCCAGAAAGATATTGCCAGTGCTAAAGCTTGTCGTGAAGTACACGTAGCCATCTGACATTTGCAACTCAGGCAGCCTTTCCGCGTTGCTTTGCACTGTTTCGATCAGGTCGAGATATTCCTTGGGTTTGAAGGCTTCAGAATTCAACTTTAGTGCTTTCGCATTAATATCTTCGCTTAAAGCATTCAATGCTGCTTCACTGTACAGATGGCATAAATCAGCACCGGAAAAATTGCCAGTTATCTCAGAAATCTCATCAAAATGGACTTGATTTTTAAAAGTCTTAAGATTTCCAATCTAGATAATCGATCCGGAGCGGGAACGTGAACAAGTTTATTAAATCTCCTAGGACGTAAAAGAACGCCATACATTAAATCCGATCTATTTGTTATTATCATAACCAAAGTAATAGAATTCTCGGCGGATGTCGATGTGGTTTGAATTTTTGCACCAATTCCAACCATTTCGGTCAACAAAACAGACAGGATTCTTGATTGAAGATCATTCGACGAACCAATTTCACGATTTCCAATTAAAGCATCTGAAAACAAATCCGAATAGAAACTAGTTTTATGATAAATTGAAAGGAACAGACCGATTTCATCGAAAAAAATTTTTTTTTTCAAATTTTACTGGTTTGTTCTTTCGGAAAATTAAATAAATCACGAAAAGCAGATGATGCCTTGAAAATATGATGGTCGAGAGACACAGTTGCTTTACGATCTCTGTGAGAAGCGCCGCTTTTTATTTTGAATATTTGAATTGATTTTCAGTGTTTTTTTTTATTACCAGACAAATTGGTTTAAACGGAAAGGTAAATTCCGTTTATTTTTAAATATTGTCCATCGTCAATAACATATTTCCCATCTTTCAGGCAGCAACTAGTGAATACTGCGAGAGTTGAATTTTTCTTGCTCGCAAACAATTCATTCATTGAACCATTTTTTTTGTTCCTAAGCCAAATTTGGGTGGATTTCCATTAAACGCAGCCCAGATTGAACAACTACAGAATAGCTTCTTTAGGAGACCTAGTAAAAAATTAGGAAAAATTTTATGAGTAGCCATTACCTCTGAATTATCAGTTAAAAGGAACTGATCTCTTTTTGCGCCCTCTAATAGACATATTGGACAGGATACGCTCTAAGCTGTGGTCAGTGTTATTGCTTTGAATTAAAAAAATGAATCCGTTTCTTATTGTATTTTCTGTCGTTTTAGCTCACAAGATCCTGGTATGTCTTCAACAGTACCAAAGTTTCTCTCGTTAAGAAACACTAAACGTTTTAAAAGTATTTTTTTAGGAAATGTAATTCGTAATGCAGCTTGGCTGAGGGAATAGGAAAACTGTGGGCAGCCGTGGATCTTGTGGATGTTCTAACTAAAACGTGAAGGACTCAGTATGGAGCACTCTTGTAGGATTAAAATGATCTTTAATGTACAGATTGAATCGAAAAACAGTCCTTATTAGGCCCACAATTTCAAATAAAAAGAGCAACTGAATAAATATATCAAAGAGTAAAGAAATGTAATGAATCCTTGCAAAATTCCACCTTGCTGCTATTTCTGGGCCTCTAAATCAACCAACGAACAGAATTTTACAAGAAAAATCTTGAATTTTTACTATGCTGAAATACCAGCCGATCAGAAATAATAGCAACGAACATTTTGCATTTTATATAAGAGCAAATAGGATATGCTTTTGATTGTGTGCGTGTTTAATATTACGCAGACCTACAGAACATTTTACAGAACTTTCTCCTTGCTATATCTCCTGATTTCTGGGCTCCTTTTACTGATATCCAAAATCGGGGAAAAACGGAAATTTTGTCGATTTTGGCGAATATCGAGATTTAGTATCCGGCTCTCAGGGATCAGAAAAATAGCAAGGAAACATTTCAGAAAATATTTAGTTTTCCCGGAATAAGTGCGCATATTTATAGGGCTTAAATTTTCTATATTTTCCGGGTTAAATGTGCACACTTATAGGAGCTATTTTGAATTTTTCCATTTCTTTAAAGACACTGGAGCCCAGAGATGACACCTGCGCATTCAGTTTTATTGATTTCACCGAAAATTGCTGTTGAGTTTTTTCTATGCGCCTGGTTTTTGCTTCAACTTTTGTTTGTACATGTTTTTTGTTAAACGGTAAAATAATAAAAAGTTGCAGGCTTTTTTGCTTAAGAAGAGAAGAAAGGAATCTGCCTGTTTTTAATTTTCATAGAAAAATAGTTTTCGTTATTTTTTTTCAATTTGTACTGGCTTTTTCTTTCGGAAAATGAAATTAACCACGAAAAGCAGATGATGCCTTGAAAATATGATGGTCGAGAGATAGAGTTGGTTTAGGATCTCTGCGAGAAACCTCGCTTTCTATTTTAAAAATTTGAATTGATTTTCGGTGTTTTTTTTATGACAAGACAAATTGTTTTAGAAGGAAAGGTAAATTCCGTTTTTTCTTAAAGTATTGTCCATCTCCAGTAACATATTTCCCATCTTTCAGGCAGCAACTAATGAATTCAGTAAGAGATGAATTTTTCTCACTTTGAAGCAATTCATTCGTTGAGCCATTTTTTGTTTTGTTCCCAAGCCAAATTCGGGTAGATTTCCATTAAACGCAGCACATATTGAACAACTACAGAATAGCCTCTTTAGGAAACCTAGTAAAAAATTACCAAAAACTTTATGAGTAGCCCTTATCTCTGAATTATCAGTTAAAACGAACTGAGCTCTTTTTGCGGCCTCTAATAGACATATCGGCCTGGATACGCTCTCAGCTCAGGTCAGTATCGGTGCATTGAGTTTATAAAATGTGTAACTTAATGATAATTGTTTTCGAATTTCATGTGAAGTTTCGCAAGTACCCTTATACTTTGCCGGGTGTCTCAGTGAACATTTGCCAGGAATCTGCCTGCAATTCACATGCTTGCTGTGTATAAAAAAAAATTAATAATATATTTGGGATCTGTTTGGGTGGAACATGATTAAGAAGATACAAAGATCCTTAACCATTTATTATCCTAATGACAATTATGAATAAGCTTTGCTGAGATTATTTATATAATACCATCCCTCCAATAACCATCGTCGTCACGTCACATAATCGTCCCGCTCTACTGATCAACCCTTATTAGGAAGGATTTAGTGAATCATTATTCCTTCTTTAATCATTCACCACAAATTTGAATAAAAATAAAAAAAAAAAAAGAATTTAAAAAAAAAACTGTTTGACACCCCTGAAAAAATAAAATGTTAAAGAAGAGACAAAAATATGGTAAATAAAAAAAAATCAAACACAGTCATCCAAAAAATGATACTATAATTGTAATTTTTATTTAATTAAAAAAAAGGATTTTTTTAATAGAATTCATGTGGTTTCAAACTCATTTTACCAAAAGCAAACAACAACAAAAATAATGAAACTTCAAAAAAAAACAACTGTCAAATAATTTTTAAAATTTATCAACACTTTGATTTCACCTTCCAAAATTCAATTTGGATTTTTATTTTCAAAATTAATAATAATAAAAAAAAATCAATAAAAAAGCTTCGAAAATATTTGCCACATCATTTTTAACACTTATCAGATCCTTGTTACCCCAATTTGAGAATCTTGCGCTAGTAATCCAAAATATGGTATAAATTAATAGCTTTGACACTTTAAAAATGTAAACAAAGGCGATAAATTGAATAAAAAGAACGTTTCGCGGTTCTTAAAATATTCTTCACCGGCGGATTAAACTAGTTAATTGTGTCAAATGTGCGCGATTTACTGTGCGATTGAGATATAAATAATATAAAAAAACTATTTTATGTTTATATAAATTTTTTGAATGGCATATTTTGCATAAAATAAAAAAAAATGTATGTAAACAATACTCAACTTTGCGTTAGTGCCCTTGTATCAAAGTGATCCTCCTGTTTTACGTGTGTGTGTTTGTGCAGCAATTGTGACCTTCAACAAAATATGGTTAATCGTTGACCTCTTTTTTCTCTGTCACTTTTATATGATTTTTTTTCTTTTTCTTTGGATAAATAAACTTAAATTATGAAATGCTGCGTAATTTTATACTATAGAAAATATCAGAAAAAAAAAAAGAACAAAATTTTCTATATTTTTGCCCGTGGTTCAACGTTCCTTCAATGTTCAAACTTAACTGCCCCTTTTCTTTGTCAGGGACCCCCTTTTATGCTTTTGAAGCTAACAGGACACGTGGCAAAATTTCGCATTTTTTTGTATTTACATGAAATTTTCGATATATTAATATAAAATGTTACATATATCATATTCGAAATCATATTTTTCATGTTTCAGATATATTCCCAGCTTATTTGATTTAATATTTTGTGTTTTTTTTTCAAATACTGGTTTATTTTCACTAGGGCGCTGAATTCGCTTAGGCAAAAAATGAATGATCTTTTTTTTCGCCGCAAAATTCCACTTTCAAAAAAATTATTTGTTTTTTTAAAACAATTAGGCTTTTTATGAGTTTCCGATAGGTTTTCCTTTTATGCACCTAAAAAAATTGGAGTTTACAAAATTATTTATTTTATTAAGGAAAAAAGGATTGATAAGTTGCATTTTTCACAATTTTTTCTTTTATTTTTTTTTTATAGAAAATCTGAGTATCCGGATATGTAGACTTCCTTCATCGGTGAATCCCCTATGTGATGCGACCACGATGGATAAAACTCGTAAGTATCAACGTCAGCTGAATCTATCCTAAAAAAGAATATTAAAGCAGTAATTCATCTACATTTTAGATATCAACATTCAACATATATTATACAACACTCGGCTAAAACACCATATGGAACACTCTTGTGTAATATATCCCTTGAGACAGCTCTCGTGGCTCTCTCCGGGAGATTGCTTTGAAAATTCTTAAAGACGCGCGTTGAGGAAGAAAGAAATCGTAGTTAAAAGCTTCATTTGATCGTTGTACAGAGTTGTGTATATAGGTTGATTCAAGTTGTTGAGGGGTGGATGCAACGTATTTGGTGTAATATATTGATAAAAACAAAAACACTTACTTAAAACCAAGTTCTGCTAAGCACTTCTTTTTATTTTTGGAATATCAATATAAACTCTTCTGTTTGACACAATGTAACAAAAATTCTTTTTTCTTTTTTAAATTAACTTGTTCTATTTTAAAGTAATGTAACTTTGTAACTCAAATTTTATTTCAAATTAACTTTTTTTATTTTAAAGAAATGTAACTTTGTAACTCAAATTCTCTTTCAAATTAACTTCTTTTATTTTAAAGAAATGTAACTTTGTAACTCAAATTTTATTTCAAATTAACTTCTTTTATTTTAAAGAAATGTAACTTTGTAACTCAAATTTTATTTCAAATTAACTTCTTTTATTTTAAATAAATGTAACTTTGTAACTCAAATTCTATTTCAAATTAACTTCTTTTATTTTAAAGTAATGTAACTTTTTAACTCAAATTTTATTTCAAATTAACTTCTTTTATTTTAAAGAAATGTAACTTTGTAACTCAAATTCTATTTCAAATTAACTTCTTTTATTTTAAAGTAATGTAACTTTGTAACTCAAATCTTATTTCAAATTAACTTCTTTTATTTTAAAGTAATGTAACTTTGTAACTCAAATTCTGTTTCAAATCAACTTCTTTTATTATTATCCGTACCGTTCTTAGGTAAACCAATATTTAATAACTAACGTAATTTTATTTTAAACCTTTTTTAAAACTTAACGGCTTATGTCTAAGTCGTTCGCGTTTATCCGATTGTAAGAACACTATTCATGGCTACCGGATATTTTAGAACTCTACGTGTATCCGATATTTTTTGAACTGCCTTTTGATTATTCAAAGCAGCATTTTTATAGCTAGAAAATTACGTAATTTGAACCTAGTGTTCCAATTAAGTTGCAGAAACGTTGCTGTGTTAAGCAACCGTCCTGATTTACTTTCGATTTGGAAACTTTCCATCATCAATTTCGAAATGCACCAAATGATGTTAATGCATTTCGCAATTGGCTATTTTCCGTTAATTTTATTGCTGATAGTGCAAAGTACAATTTTCGCTGAAGAAGTAAATAATGTTCCTAGACTTTTTAGTTTACAAAAAACATTATTGCTCTCAAAAATGTTGCGGAACATTTTTGGTTTACAACAACATTTGAGGTTTCAGAAACATTATAGTTTCGAAAAACATGTTGTTGCGAAGTGCGTTACTGTTTGGAAGATATACGTAATGTTTTGTTACATAACAACACCTAAGTATACCATTTCATATTTACATGAAAAATTTCTTCACATTTATTCCAATTTCAGATTTTCATCAACAAATAAAAAGACGGTCGTTACAGGGCAGATTCGTTGGCCCAAACTAGCATTGGAACAGCCGGATCTGAGAAGACAAGCAAGTAGCTTGTATGGCCGGGTTTTGTTTTCTTATCTATCTTTCTCTCTTTTTCCTTCCTTTCTTAAATCAAAATTATAGAATGACGAAAGTAAAAGAATAAATGTACTATAAAAAAAAAAAACCAGTTAAATACGTATATCCTTCGCATGGTAAATTCCAATGATTTTTCCTTCCTGGTTTGCCAATTCGTAATTTACGTAACCTATTTTCCGAGTGACGGTCGCTTTATTAAATTTAGGTGCAAGTTTAGCCGAGAATTTCTCTGACGCATCGCTCTGAGCAAAACTTCTTACAAAAACAGATTGTCCCGGTAGAAATGTAACTAGTCTCGATCTTAAATTACATAGCTGCTCGTTTCGACTGTAGGCTTCGGTTATATGATTCTGTACCTGTAATCTCTTGGCAGTACTTCTATGTCGTTCTCGCTCACACAATGTAGATTTCTTAATAAATTATATCCATCGCCGTGTAATAGCATATGTTGCCCAAACATTAGAAAATGAGGTGAATTCTGTGTAGTTTCGTGGAACAAATTGCACAACGAACAACCAACAGCAGATAGGTTTTCATCCCAACACCTATGATCCTTTTTCATGTACGACCTTATTGCAGCTAGAATTGAACGATTCACGCGTTCTGACGCGTTGGACTGTGGGGAATATACAGCAGTATAAACATGTTTGACACCATGAGTTGCCAACAAAACATTGAACTCCTTGGAGATGAATTGTACACCATTGTCCGTATGTATAAATTCAGGCACCCCGCATACATAGAATACTTCGTGTAGAAGATATTGCGTGATTTTATTAGCGTCCGCCTTTGGTAAAGCCTTCAATAACACAAATTTCGTTAGTTTGTCTAGAATTACCAGGATTGTAGTATTACCGTTCGTAGAGCGTGGGTACGGACCTAATAAATCTATATACAGCCGTTGCCAAGGATGTTCTGCAAAAGATTGTTGCCCCATTGGTGGTCTTAAAGTTTTATTTCGAACTTTTATTGTTTTACAAACCTCGCAATTTTGGACGTACTGACGTACGCGTTGACGCATTTTGGGCCAATAGTAGTAGTGTCGAAGGCGTTCCAACGTTTTGGTGATCCCTCCATGAGAAGCTGCCGGTACATCGTGTTCTTGACGTAGAAGCTCGTCTACTAGGGGTTCTGGTACCCACATTTTCCATAGCGGGATACCTGACACCTTATCTTTCCTTAATTGCTCAAGACGAATATAAATATGTTCGTCATGTATCTTCAAGTTAGTGTATACCTCTGGTGAATTTATAATTGATTCTTTCAAATTAACATACTCCGGATTTTGAAAATCAGCCGACTGTAGATCAATTGCTTCAACGTTAAACTTTTCTATTTCTCGCGTGAGTTCTTCGGGTGTTTCACTATAAACTCTGGAGAGTGCATCCGGTACTACATTTTGACTACCCCTCTGGTGTTCAATGTTGAAGTCAAATGGTTGTAACTTTAAGCTCCAGCGCGCTAGACGACCACTCAATTCTTTCTGGTTCATCGACCATTTCAGACTGGCATGATCTCTAATTATCGTGAACGGAAAACCCTCGATGTATGATCTGAATTTTTTCACAGTTAGAACCACTGCCAAACACTCCAATTCTGTAACGCTATAGTTCTTCTGGGCTGCGTTTAATTTTTGGGAAACGAACGCAATTGGCTGTTCATTCTCATCACAGGATTTCTGAAACAACACACCCCCTATTCCAGAAGTACTGGCATTACAACGAATGAAAAAGTGCTTAGTGAAGTCAGCATTTGTCAAAACTGGTTTGGTGATTATAGCTTTTTTTAATTTATCAAACGCATCTTGAGCTTCTACCGTCCACGAAAATTTTATGCCCTTTCGTAACAAATCTGTTATGGGTGATGTGATCGCTGCGTAATTAGGAATAAAGCGTCGGTACCATCCAGTCATTCCTGATAGTCGTCTGGTCTGCTTCACTGTTGTCGGAGCTGGAAAGCTGACTATCGCTTCCACTTTACCAGGATCTGGCCGCACACCATCTTCTCCAACTATGCGTGCCAAATAGCGAATTTCCCTCAGCATGAATTTGCTTTTCTCGATGTTGACGGTTAATCCTGCTTGGCTTAAGAAGGTCGCAACCTGTTTAAGCAGTGCGTTGTGTTCTTCAAAAGTCGCAGAAACAACCAGCAAATCATCGAGATAAACAAAAATCCTATCGTGAAATTTGTGTGGGATAACTTTATCCATTAAGCGGCACATACGTTGTGCTGCATTACATAACCCGCAAGGCATAACTTTAAAATGGTACTACCAGGTACTGTGAACGCGGTCACCTCCCTTGAAGAAGTTGGAAGAGGAATCTGCCAAAAAGCATCCTTCAGGTCCAAACTGGAAATAAATCTGGTGTCTTGTAGTCTACTCAGTAGACCCTCGATGTGTGGAAGAGGATACGCATCCTTTTTTGTGACTGCGTTGACTTTCCTGGAATCCAGACACATTCGAACCTTTCCACCTGGTTTGTTTACTAGTACTACCGGAGAACTCCAGGAGCTTTGACTTACTTCTATTACGTCGATTTCCAACATTCGGTCTAGTTCTGCATAAAGGTGCTTTTGGACTGCCGGAGAGATTGGATAATGACGCTGTTTAATTGGGTTGGCATTGCCTACTTCAATCTCGTGTTCTTCAAGCTGCGTCCGTTCAAGTCAATCCTTGTTCAATGATGGAAACAGCGCAATAGTTTCGGCTAATTGTTGCTGTTGCTCTTCGGTAAGTCTATGTTGTGGAGTCTCTTCGATGTTACCCACTTCCAGTTCTTCCACTATCTTTGGCTCAATTCCAAATGCTTCCCAGAAGTCTACCCCCAAATACAACTGCTCCTTCAGGATAGGCACTATAGAATGCCGGATGTTTCTCGTCTTTCCGCAATACTCCGTAGGTAAGTCCACATATCCCATAATCCTGTTAGCTCTTCCGTCTGCTGTTTTTACCGTGGCTTGTAATTTACGCACATTTATTTTCGCTTCTTTTAGGAAAGCTTGAGAGTTTGCTCCCAGGATACTTACTGTAGCTCCACTATCTAAGAGCCCTGTAAGCTGCATGCCACCAAATTTAACGTTGATGAATGGACGTCGATCTTTTGGTGTACAGATGGTGGATACCACTGCATTTTTAATTATTTTCCGCAAATGCCGGTATTGTTGAGTACGTAAATTGTTATTTTGATAAACGGGAATTCAGTTTGGGTGCTGATGGTCTTTTGGTTTGGTGAGATTGTTAGCGGTGGGTTGATGGTTCGGTGTTCGTAGCTGAATCTATTGTATTGCCGGGCTTTCTCAGAATTTGATGCGAACGCGATGTCCCAACTCCTGTCGCATTCGGCCTCCGGTTTACCTGCTGCTTTTGATTTTGATAAAACGTACAGTTCGGCTTGACTATACCGGTCCGCCCGCATCAGTAACAAAAAATATTTCTTGTTCCACTAGTGCAATCTTGGTATGTGTGGCCAAGATCTTTGCAGTTCCAACATATACGGAACTCATTGTTCGAGACAGTAGGAGTCGACACTCCGGGACGATGTTGATATTGATGGTGATTCACCGTATCCAGCTGAAAATTTCCTGGAACTCTACCGGCTTCCTGGACATCTATTTTGTGGAATTCATCAAGAGCTTAGAAGCCATGAGATCTTCGATAATGAGAGTCACATAGTTGACGGGGATCGTAACCAGAACTTGACCACAGTCTTTCTAACCGGGTGCATACAATTCTGAGGTCTTCAGTTTTGAAATATAGCTGAGTGATGGTAGCGCTTTGGAGGGCAGTATTAATTTTTCTCGAAATATTTGGAGCAGTTCTGCTTCGGAAACTGGACGGAGTAGCCTACCGTTTATCCTTTCCACGTCAACCAGAAAATCATTAAAACTTTCCTTGTTCTTTTGCTTGCGTATTTCTACTATTCTTCGCGTTTCCCTCTCTGTTTCATAGCTGCAAAAACGGCTCAAAAAGGCAGATCTTAATTGTTCCCAGGAAGCTTCCGGAAATTTCCTGGAATACACCCAAAACCATTCATTCGCTGGGCCTGTTATGAAGTTTGAAAAGACTGCAGTCAGGTTCTCGATCCGGTATTAATCTCTTCTTGCCAGAGTTTCTAGCTTGTATAAAAATTCGTTTGCATCCAAACCTTGAGTACCTCCATTGAAAGATATATTCCATTTGGTGTCCTGCGATATTCTTGTGGCGTGTCCATCAAATCATAGCGTTGATATTGTTGTGGGTGGTGTGTCTGCATTTGATGAATATGAGCATTAGATGCTACATAAGTATTTGGAGGCAACGTCGCGGCAGGCCATATATGTTGTTCTGGTTGCCCGAAATTGCCGGAACGTGTTTCGTTAAAATGACTTGTACCGTGTGTCATATCTAATGAAGACCTTCCACTATGTGCAGGACTAGGCGTATTATTTCCCTCCTCAAATGTTGTTGCTCCTGAATCCGTTGGATTTTCATAATGAACGTGATCTGAAATCTTTACCTGTTTAAGCTTCTTATCCTCCTTGCGTTTCTCCAGCCGCTTCCAGATGTCTTCCAGTTTCGTAATTATCTTTGCTGCTTCATCACCACTGGTTGATGTACCAACTGACATACGCTCGGCTCGATCATACCAGTGTTTGAGTCGCGACATCATCTCGGCTATTTCGTCTCCTTGCAATTCTTCTTTAGAAGCCTTTAAATCAATTTTTTGACACGCTCTTCCGCATGCTTCTAATTCAGCTCCTGTATTTCCTCTGTTATGGGACTTTGTTGGCCGTAGGGATGGATCTATTTCCTCCCTGTTAATCAACTATTATTGAGCGTCCGAATCGTTATAGGAAAGTTTCCGCAGCTGCATTTCTACACTTACTTCCGCGGGATGGCACCCTCTCTCTAAAAAAAATTCAAGAAACTATAATAAAAAATAGCATATACTCCGAATTTCGAGTAGTCCAAAACAGAATCTTCAATACTACACTACTCTCTGTCTCACTTCAACTCTTAACCAGCTTTTGTGGAGGTGCCTATTCTAACCATCATCAAAACTATTGGAAGAATCAACTTCCTCTACAACACTCTAATAATTTGTGATAAAAGGGTCCTTTCCAGCTGTAAGAGGATAGAAGTCAATTCCATAATTAAAAACAAAAGTCCGTTCCGTACTTGCGGCGAAACATCTAACCACTGCTTCAACACGGATAAGCAGATTCACTACTTTCGACGTGTGTATACAGTAATGAAGTCCAACCATCGGAACTAACTAACAAGAAATTTAAATTTGTCTTCAAATGAAAATGAGAATGAGTTTAAATTAACTTAGGTTCCTATACAAAAATAACTACAGGCTTGTATAGTTAAAATTGAAAAGTGAAATGGATAATAAAAAAATTTTATAAAAAAACGAATGAGAAGAAAGGATTATATCGAGAGAAGAAAAAGAGAAAAAAAATAAAATTTAAAAACAGAATCTAGATAGCATATGTTCCACTCCTTCAAGTCCCTGCTCGGGCGCCATTTCGTAACTTAATGATAATTGTTTTCGAATTTCATGTGAGGTTTCGCAAGCACCCTTATACGTCGCCGGGTGTCTCAGTGGACATTTGCCAGGAATCTGCCTGCAATTCACGTGCTTGCTGTGTATAAAAAAAAATTAATAATATATTTGGGATCTGTTGGGGTGGAACATGATTAAGAACATACAAAGATTTTTAACCATTTATTATCCTAATGACAATTATGAATAAGCTTTGCTGAGACTATTTATATAATGCCATCCCTCCAATAATTATCGTCGTCACGTCACATACTCGTCCCGCTGTACTGATCAGCCCTTACTAGGAAGGATTAAGTGAATCATTATTCCTTCTTTAATCATCCACCGCAAATTTGAATAAATATAGCAAAAAAAAAAAATTTAAAAAAAAACTGTTTGCCACCCATGAAAAAATAAAATGTTAAAGAGACAAAAATATGGTAAATAAAAAAAAATCAAACACAGAATTCCAAAAAAAATGATACTATAATTTTAATTTTTATTTAATAAAAAAAAGGATTTTTTTAATAGAATTCATGTGGTTTCAAACTCATTTTACCAAACGAAAACAACAACAAAAATAATGAAACTTCAAAAAAAACAACTGTCAAATAATTTTTAAAATTAGTCAACACTTTGATTTCAACTTTCAAAATTCAATTTGGATTTTTTTTTCTTTTCAAAATTAATAATAATAAAAAAAAATCAATAAAAAAGCTTCGAAAATATTTGCCACATCATTTTTAACACTTATCAGATCCTTGTTACCCCAATTTGAGAATCTTGCGCTAGTAATCCAAAGTATGGAATAAACTTAATAGCTTTGACACTTTAAAAATGTAAACAAAGGCGATAAATTGAATAAAAAGGACGTTTCGCGGTTCATAAAATATTCTTAACCGGCGGATTAAACTAGTTAATTGTGTCAAATGTGCGCGATTTACTGTGCGATTGAGATATAAATAATATAAAAAAACTATTTTATGTTTATATAAATTTTTTGAATGGCATATTTTGCATAAAATAAAAAAAAATGTATGTAAACAATACTCAACTTTGCGTTAGTGCCCTTGTATCAAAGTGATCCTCCTGTTTTACGTGTGTGTGTTTGTGCAGCAATTGTGACCTTCAACAAAATATGGTTAATCGTTGACCTCTTTTTTCTCTGTCACTTTTATATGATTTTTTTTCTTTTTCTTTGGATAAATAAACTTAAATTATGAAATGCTGCGTAATTTTATACTATAGAAAATATCAGAAAAAAAAAAGAACAAAATTTTCTATATTTTTGCCCGTGGTTCAACGTTCCTTCAATGTTCAAACTTAACTGCCCCTTTTCTTTGTCAGGGACCCCCTTTTATGCTTTTGAAGCTAACAGGACACGTGGCAAAATTTCGCATTTTTTTGTATTTACATGAAATTTTCGATATATTAATATAAAATGTTACATATATCATATTCGAAATCATATTTTTCATGTTTCAGATATATTCCCAGCTTATTTGATTTAATATTTTGTGTTTTTTTTTCAAATACTGGTTTATTTTCACTAGGGCGCTGAATTCGCTTAGGCAAAAAATGAATGATCTTTTTTTTCGCCGCAAAATTCCACTTTCAAAAAAATTATTTGTTTTTTTAAAACAATTAGGCTTTTTATGAGTTTCCGATAGGTTTTCCTTTTATGCACCTAAAAAAATTGGAGTTTACAAAATTATTTATTTTATTAAGGAAAAAAGGATTGATAAGTTGCATTTTTCACAATCTTTTCTTTTATTTTTTTTTATAGAAAATCTGAGTATCCGGATATGTAGACTTCCTTCATCGGTGAATCCCCTATGTGATGCGACCACGATGGATAAAACTCGTAAGTATCAACGTCAGCTGAATCTATCCTAAAAAAGAATATTAAAGCAGTAATTCATCTACATTTTAGATATCAACATTCAATATATATTATACAACACTCGGCTAAAACACAATATGGAACACCTAAGTATACCATTCCATATTTATATTAAAAATTTCTTCACATTTATTCCAATTTCAGATTTCCATCAACAAATAAAAAGACGGTCGTTACAAATGAATCCGTTTCTTATTGTATTTTCTATCGTTTTAGTTCACAAGATCCTGGTATGTCTTGAACAGTACCAAAGTTTTTCACGTGAAGAGACACCAAACGTTTTAAAAGTTTTTTTTTTTAGGAAATGTAATTCATAATGCAGCTTGACTGAATGAATATTAAAACTGTGGGCAGCCGTGGATCTGGTGGATGTTCTAACTAAAAGTTGAAGGGCTCAGTATAGAGCACTCTTGTAAAGTTAAAATGATCTTTAATGGACAGATTGAATCGAAAAACAGTCCTTATTAGGGCCACAAGTTCAAATGAAAACGGCAACTAAATAAATCTATTAAAGAGTAAAAAAATGTAATGAATCCTTGCAAAATTCAACCCCGCTTCTATTTCTGGGCATCTAAATGAACCGACGAAAAAAATTTTACAATAAAAGTCTGGAAAGTTTACCATGCTGAAATAGCAGGCGATCAGAAATCATAGCAACAAACATTTTGCATTTTATTTAAGAGCAAATAGGATATTATTTTGATTGTGTGCGTGTTTAATATTACGCAAACATACAGAACATTCTTAAGAACTTTTGCCTTGCTATATCTTCTGGTTTCTGGGCTCCTTTTATTGAAATCCAAAATCGGGGAAAAATGGAAATTTTGTCGATTTTGGCCAATATCGAGATTTAGTATCCGGCGCTCAGGAATCAGAAAAATTGCAAGGCAACATTTCAGAAAAAATTTAGTTTTTCCGGAATAAGTGCGCATACTTCTAGGGCTTAAATTTTCTGTTTTCCGGGTTAAATGTGCATACTTATAGAAGCTATTTTGAATTTTTCCATTTCTTTAAGGTAACAGGAGCCCAGAGATTATACCTGCGCACTCAGTTTTATTGATTTCACAAAAAATTGCTTCTGATTTTTTTCTATGCGCCTGGTTTTTGGTTCACTTTTTGTTTGTACATGTTTTTTGTTAAACGGTAAAATAAAAACAAATTGCACGCTTTTTTTTGCTTAAGAAGAGAAGAAAGGAATCTGCCATTTTTTAATTTTAATAGAAAAATTGTTTTTAGTTATTTTTTTCAATTTTTACTGGTTTTTTCTTTCGGAAAAAAGGCAGATGATGCCTTGAAAATATGATGGTCGAGAAAAAAAGGTGGTTTAGGATTTCTGCGAGAAACCTCGCTTTCTATTTTGTATATTTGAATTGATTTTCCGTGTTTTTTTTTCATTACAATACAAATTGCTTTAAAACGAAAGGTAATTCCGCTTTTTTTTGAAGCATTGTCCATCGTCAATAACAGATTTCGCATCTTTCAGGGAGCAACTTGTAACGTGAGCAATTTGGTTTTGCCACCACTGCATTTTGGGCTTTATTAAAAGAATAATAGCGAATGGCAAAATTGAATTGCTTTACAATTATTCAATTTTTTCAATTTTTTTAAAAAAAATTAGAAATAGCGTTAGTTGCAATTGAAAAAATACAAATCATTATTTTTGTTTTTTTTTTTTACAATTACAACTGGGGAAGTTTTTGTTTGAGGAATAAATGAAAAATCGAAAGATCCAACGGTTTTTTTTTAAAGTTGAAGAAAAAAACCAACGGGTCCTTTTTCTAAAAATTTTGATGGGCCGATTTTTTTTGAGAGAGTTGAATTTTGAATTTTAAATAGGTATGAAGTGCGGTTTTAAGAAAAATGTCCGAAGTTTTTTTTTGATTGGCAATGTAGAGCCTCGGAAAGGGATAAAAAAATATAGAATCGAAAATGAAAGGACGATAAATTTTTTTTTTAAAAGTAATTTTGTGTAATTTTACGTGTTCTTTAAATTTACGTTCGATTATGAAGGTTTTTTTTTTTATAGAAATAGTTTAGTCTCGTAAAAATTGTTTTTTTTTGTTTTGGATAGATTTCCAATAAGAAAAAAAAAATACCTACTTAAAATTTGAGTTAAAAGAAGAAAATATTTGAGAAAATCTAAAATTAACATATGTTAAAACATATAACCTATAACATAGAATACAATATAATCCATAAAATACACAACATTAATTATAATAATAAAGATGATAATAATGAGTGGAATAATAGGAATAATAATAATTGTAATAATAATAATAATAAAAATATTAATATTAATAATAATAAAGATTTAAATTTAATTTTAAGTGAAGTTATATTTAAGTGATCTAATTTTAAGTACAGACAAAAAAAAATTAGTATAAAATATAAAATGAACCCTAAAAAACATATAAATTTAATTAGAACAAACCATTAAGTTAAAATAAAATATAAAAACCCATAATCTAGAATAGTAAAATAAACTAAAATATAACCTATAACCTATAATCCAACATTTAAAATAATAAAGAACACCTATAAAATTAAAATTAAAATATAAATATAACTTAAAACATTTACATCGACAATATATAATTTAATTGAAAAACCTAAAATACATGTAATTTAAAGTTAAAACAAAACATATAATTTAATCTAAAAACGTAAAAACATACACAAACGTAAAATAAAACCAAAACCTGCACATACTAAGGAAAGAGAAACATAAATTGGCCAATAATTACAAAAAATTTTAAGCAACAATCAACATATTCAAATTAAGCGCAGGACATCATAATATATCTGACAACAAAAAGAAAACAACATAATTTTATTCAAGCAAAATTAATAAATAACATAAATATGCAACAAACAAATATATTACTGCATACACAACCCAACAATAAACATATAACAAGAAGCAGTGCCTACGAAGACATCGGACAACAACTACATATATAAAAAAAATAAATAACTAACAAAAAACCATATAATTTTATAAAATTTTAAAATATAAAACTAATTTTTTTGATTTTAAATGGGATCACTTATGCGAAGCAACTCGCAAAGTTTTCTCATATTATTAATTTTTCAAATTTTTACAGGGTGTTCCGTTAAGGCCTTGGCGAAACCTCTGTAAGTATTTTTTTTCATTATTAAAATTTTTTTTCTTACTACTTAAATTTTTTTTGATTATATAAAAATTTGTTTGACATTTCTTATTATATTATTTTTTCGGTTTACTTTGGTTTTCAATTTTTTTTATTTGACAAACTTGTATATTAACTTTCATTTGTTTTTTTTTAATTTTACTTTTCGCTGGATTATTTTATACCACTATTATTTTTCTTTATTACTGAGTTTTGTTGCCATAGAAATGGGGTTTTGTTTTTTTATTACTTCTGAGTTTTGAGTAAATACTTATAAATTATGTTTAAAACTTTTGGAAATAGTTTTATTTCTTGAATGTTTTTTCTGTTTCCTAATAGGTTGTGCACCCCTGGAATTGTTTTTTTTTACATTGAAATGAGGTGCTAATTTATAAAGTGAGCAGTGACGGCCGAGGATAATGGGGGCGTAGGATTTTTTTCTTTTTTCAGCTTCCACGTTTTTTTTGTTTTAGGTTGTGGGGATCGCACTTTTCAGGTGTATTTCCAGGGCCGGATGCGATCCACAAAGGGTATTATGTTGTGTATAGCCCTTTGGGTGGGATAAAGGCCTTGTTGGTAATAACATCTGCCGACACCAAGTGAACAATTTGCTTCGGATGGACCCATCTTCAGAATCTTCTGTCCATCCGTCTGTCATTTTAATTGAATTCCGTTTCGCGGGTTTTCAATGTAAAATTATCCTATTCAAAAATCTTGCCATCTCTTTTCTTTCTTCGTGACAATAGTCACAACTTTTTTCACTTTTATTTTTATTTATAACATTTTTACCCATTCCGCTAGAGACCTGAGAGGGTGTGAATTATTATTATCACATCTCCAGCCCTCTTGCTAGCCCAAACAATTTTGTTTACTGCACGCATAAAAATTATTTGTACGTGACGGCATATGGTAGAAGGTAACGACCCACCCCATCCGGCGAGCTAGCTAGTGCAAGCAGCTAGGCGTGCAATTTCTAGTTACCTCTTGCTATACCATAAAACGCACTTTCTGCCGCAAGATAGAAGGGTTTGTTTAATCAAAGTGTTGCTCTACAACACTTTGATGCCGAATTGTTACGGTTACAAACTAATGAATTCAGCGAGATAGGAATTTTTCTTGCTTTGAAGAAATTCATTCATTGAACCATTTTTTGTTTTGTGCCTAAGTCAAATTCGGGTAGATTTCCATTAAACGTAGCCCAGACTGAACAACTACAGAATAGCGTCTTTAGAAAACCTATTAAAAAATTAGGAAAAACTTTATGACTAGTCCTTATCTCTGAATTATAAGTTAAAACGAAATGAGCTCTTTTTGCGGCCTCTAATAGACATATTGGCCTCGATACGCTCTCAGCTCAGGTCAGCGTCATTGCTCTGAGTTTATAAAATGAGTCCGTTTCTTATTGTATTTTCTATCGTTTTAGCTCACAAGATGCTGGTATGTCTTCAACAGTACCAAACGCCAAACGCTTTAAAAGTATTTTTTTTAGGAAATGTAATTCGTAATGCAGCTTGACTGAATGAATAGAAAACTGTGGGCACCCGTGGATCTTGTGGATGTTCTAACTAAAACGTGAAGGACTCAGTAAGGAGCACTCTTGTAGGGTTAAAGTAATCTTTAATGTACAGATTGAATCGAAAAACAGTCCTTATTCGGGCCACAAGTTCAAATAAAAAGAGGAACTAAATAAATCTATCAAAGAGTTAAGAAATGTAATGAATCCTTGCAAAATTCCACCCTGCTGCTATTTCTGGGCGTCTAAATCAACTAACGAACAAAATTTTACAATAGAAATCTTGAATTTTTACACTGCTGAAATACCAGCCGATCAGAAATCATAGCAACAAACATTTTGCATTTTATTTAAGACCAAATAGGATATGCTCTTGATTGTGTGTGTTCAGAACCGCTGTGTTTAATTTGTTCATTTTTCACTGTAATTTAAACTTTTATTGTTTTTAATTATTTATAAAAAAAGGAACCCGGGTGAAAAATTATATTGTTTCAAAGACTTGAATTTTGATTTTGTAAGAGGCAGACATCCTTTTGTGCACAATAATTTTGATTAATAAGCTTTGTTAATTCAATAATTGCATTGCCTTAATCAATCGAATTCCAGATTAAATTCTCAATCTGTTTATTTTAAAAGGGTATTCTGGGTAAGATCTTAGTCCCTTACATTTTATGGCGACCGTGACAGGACAGATTTGAAAATGGAAAACGTGAACAAATTGCGTGTAGTTTTAAGGACCTCATTTACAAAACTCGTAAATAAATTGAAGCTGTTATGTCAAGCTGAACAGCAGGAATTATTGGAAATTCAGGTAATCTTTCAATTACTTTAGAATAAATATGAAGAAATCAACAAACTCAACAATGAAATCAGCAATTTAATATTGAAAAATGATTGCGAAACCAACGATTTGCAAGTTGAACTTGATATTTGTGAAGCGTATGAAGAAAGTTATACCGAAATGGGAATGATAGTGAAAAAGAAGTCTTTCGAAATCAAACGGGATGGAGTCAATTTAAAAAGATTCGCGATGATGATGACATTGTTGCAGAGAACAAATTTCAATATTTAATACAGTGTACAATGCCCAATACCAAAGCTAGAGAGTTAGTCGATAGTTTTCCTGCGACTCCTGAAAATTATGAAAACGTTATTCAAAGTTTGAAGTCACATTTTGGTAGAGACGAATTGTTAGTCGAAGTGTATGTGCGAGAATTATTGAAATTGGTATTGAACAATGTAGTGCAATCATCAGTAAAGATTCAAATATACACATTATATGACAAAATTGAATCTTATTTACGTGCTTTGGAGACACTCGGAGTAACGTCGGAAAAATGTGCGGCTATATTGTTTCCGTTGGTGGAATCTTGTATGCCAGAAGATTTATTACGTGTTTGGCAAAGGCAATCCGGTACTGTTGTAGCGAATCAAGAAGGCGATGTTTCTAAAAGCAAACTTGATTTACTTATGACGTTTTTGAAAGGTGAAATCGAGAACGAAGAACGGATTATGATGGCTGTGTCTGGTTTCGGTTTGAGAGATGATGAAAATAAAAATGGGAGATCTAGGAAGCATTCTCTAGTGTCAGAATTTGATAACAACGACAAAATACCATCCGCAGCCAGCTTATTTAATAGTAGATCTAATAATTGCGTTTTTTGTGAAGGACAACATAATAGTACTGAATGTTTTAAGGCGAAAAAAATGAGTTTTACGTAAAAACAGAAAATGTTATCAGACAAGCATTGTTGTTTTGTATGTATGAAGCCTGGACATGTTGCAGGACAATGCAATTTACAAGTGAAGTGCTATTTTTGTAATAAAAGCTTTTTCTGTAATGTGTTTCGATTCTAATAAAAATAATAAAGTTTCTCAAAATGAAGTGGCCAAAAATAATGTAGTAGAAGCCTCTTTTAATCCGTCAATTGATAATACTCTTACGAATCATACTACTTTTGAAGTTTTCTTGCAGACAATTGTTGTTGTTTTAAGAAGCCATGGAAATAAAGAACGAAAAGTACGAGCGCTGATAGACACTCAACGATCTTATATACTCAAGAAATCGGCTCTTGAAATGAAGTATGATATTATTGACAATGTAAATGTTATACACTCGTTGTTCGGAGTACAATCAGAGGTTTATGAACATGCAGTTTATAAGATTAGGTTAATGAGTTTAGATGGGCGGTATGCGTGTAATTCGCAAGCCTTGGATCAAGAAGAAATTTGCGGAAATGTAATGTCAATGTATGAAGGTCCATGGATGCAAGAATTAAGAAATGAAAACGTCAACATTACAGATATGAATTTGAGTGAAACTCCTATTGAAGTTCTTTTCGGTGCTGATGTAGCTGGGAAATTATTGACCGGATGTCGTCATATCTTGCATTGTGGTTTGGTAGCTGTTGAAACTCTGTTAGGATGGACTGTAATGGGTAAAATTCCTGTGCAAAAATCGATTTGTAATACGAAAATGAATGTAACATCATTGCTGGCGAAGGATGCCAGAATTTCTTATTTATGGCGTTTGGACACTATTGGAATTGGTGATACGGATGACAAGAGAGCAAAAGAAGATTTAGAATTGGCTGTGAAAGAACATTTCATGAAAACAGTTGCAACTGATTTTGAAGGTCGTTTTGAAGTTAAATTACCTTGGATGAAAGGTCATCTTCCATTACCAACTAATTATAATATAAATAATATAATAAATAAATTAAAACCAGATGGACATCATGAGTCTTATAATAATGTTTTCAAAGAGTGGTTGGCAGAAAATATTATTGAAGTAGTTCCAGATGAAGAACTTTCCCTGCAATGTCGCTATTTACCTCATCGACATGTTGTAAAAGAAATAGCTACAACAAAAATTCGTCCAGTGTTTGACGCGACAGCTCGAGAAAAGAATTCTCCATCAGTGAATGATTGTGTAGAAAAGGGTGTTAATCTGATTGAGTGTATACCGACAATTTTGTTGCGTTTTAGATTGGGAAGAATCCTTGTAATTTCAGATATCAAAAGGGCTTTTCTACAAATCGGTATATGTGAAAAGGACAGAAATTTTTTACGTTTCCTGTGGTAGACGATAATAATAAAATCGTTGTATTTCGATACAAGAGAGTAGTTTCGGTATTTCCTGTAGTCCTTTTCTGTTGGGCGCAGTAATTGAGCATCATTTGCAAAGAAGCATAGAAAAGTGTGATGTGCAATTTTCTAGGCATACTATTGAGAAATTACAGAACAGTTTTTATTTTGATAATTGTGTAACGAGTGTGGGTAATGAGAACGAACTTTATAAATTTATTCGGGAAGCGCGTGTTATTATGAACAATGCGAAATTTGATCTTAGAGAGCGGGAGAACACAGTTTTAAATTCAAGTGAATTAAATAACGATATCAAATCTCCCGTCTTAGATTTGACGTGGAATCGTGTAAATAACACTTTGGAAATCAGTTCAGAGATTTTTAAAAATTCTGATGGGACAGTTGTTACAAAAAGAACAATTCTCTCAATTGTTCACCGAGTGTTCGACCCTATTGGGTTTTCCTGTCCAGTTGCAGTGTGTCCAAAAATTTTATTGCAACAATTATGGGAAGAAAAAATTTGATGGGATACTGAGGTTCATAGTGATGTTAAAACCAAATTTTTAAGCTGGTTGAAGAAGTTACCATATTTAGTTGACATCAAAGTTCCGAGATGGTTTGGTACCAAAATTATCGAAAATAACAATTTGAGTGTGCAAGTTTTTTGTGATGCTAGTCAGGTTGCTTATTCTGCAGTAATATTTTTGCAAATCGAGAATAATTCAGGTGTGGAAGTTCAATTAATTCAAGCCAAGTCAAGAGTGGCACCTGTCCGAAAACTGACTTTTCCTCGTCTTGAATTATTATCTGCTACGATTGCTGTGAGGTTGTATTTATTTATAATAAAGAGTTTAACTAATCATGAAGTTCCAGTTTATTTTTGGAGTGATTCGTCAACGGTTTTGTCTTGGATACATAGAGAAGATCAGTGGGCAGTTTTCGTTTGGAATCGTGTACAAGAAATATTGATGATAATAATCTCGACTGCAAGCATGAAAACTTGGAAAAGGTAGAATCAGATCATCATTCAGACTTGCGACAGGTTGAATATAGTAATGAAGAAATTCCAGTTGCTTATACCCGTAGTGGTAGAAATATCAGAAGACCGATTAGATTAAGTTTGTAATAATGTTCAAGGTTTGAGTTGCTTTGCATCTCAAGGTGGGAGGATGTTCAGAACCGCTGTGTTTAAATTGTTCATTTTTCACGGTAACTTAAACTTTTATTGTTCTTAATTATTTATGAAAAAAGGAACCCGGGTGAAAAATCATATTGTTTCAAAGACTTGAATTTTGATTTTGTAAGAGGCAGACATCCTTTTGCTCACATTAATTTTGATTAATAAACTTTGTTAATTTAATAATTGCATTGTCTTAATCAATCGAATTCCAGATTCCATTTTCAATCTGTTTATTTTAAAAGGGCGTTCTGGGTAAGATCTTAGTCCCTTACAGTGTGCGTGTTTAATATTACGCAAACACACAGAACATTTTTCAGAAATTTTGCCTTGCTATATCTCCTGATTTCTGGGCTCCTTTTACTGAAATCGTAAATCGGGGAAAATAGAAATTTTGTCGATTTTGGCCAATATCGAGATTTAGTGTCCGACGCTCAGCAATCAGAAAAATAGCAAGGCAACATTTCAGAAATTTACAACGAAATGTTGATAATGATTGAACATATTTGTTTAGAAATCGCGAACAAAGTTCTCAATCAATTGGGCATGCCATCATCGAATCGACCCGCGGCTGCTTCGTTCGATGTAGAATTGCATCGTGAACGAAATTACAACACGGGTGATCTTTTGTCGTATGCGCAATCAAATGTTCCTAAGCTACCGCTTGAGAAAAAGGCATTTACGATCAGCAAACTATCAATAACGGAGTTGGAGAAATATTCTTTTTAGATGCGCCAAGAGTAACTGGTAAAACGCTCCTAATTAGATTGATTCTGGCCACAATTCTATCCCAAAATGACATAGCCTTAGCTCTTCCATCATCCGAAATAGCTGCGACATTGCTACCAGGTGGAAGAACGGCTCATTCCGCTTTGAAATTGCCATTAAACATTCGATTCATTGAAAATCCCACATGCAACATTTCCATGCACGCACGAAATTAAAAGAGCATCCTATTTCCTCTTAAACAAAATGCAAAATTTTTGTTGCTTAGCATTCCGATCGCCTGGTATTTCAGTTTGCAGAAATTCATATTCCGTTTTAGTAGTTTCTTCAAGAAGTCCACATTTGTGGAAGCAGGTCTTTTTCAATATTTCTATTATTTGTGGGAATTTCCGAAAGGTTTTTGCATTTTTGGAAAGAGAACAAAAGGGCGGAATTTAGCAATAACGCAAAGGAATACGACCGAAATGATGAACAAACACAATATTATTGGGCCCTCGCTTGCCTTTCTGAATTCTGCTGACTATTAATCCACCTGTATTTGAAGGAAAATGATAGAAAATGATTGATTACGAACAATACAAACACATTTTGTAGAAACCAATAATTTTTACATATTCCATGATATTCTATTTTGTTCAAAGTCAAAATACCATTTTATTTGTTGCTCGGTCAATGATGGTCTCAAATATTTCAAAACCTCTTCGAAATTCTCGGATTTTATTGATTTCGCATTAATATCTTTACTTAAACCATTCAATGCTGCTTCACTGTACAAATTGCATAAATCAGCACCAGAAAAATTCCCAGTTTTCTCAGCAATCTGATCAAAATGGAATTGATTTTTGAAAAGTCTTAATAATTCCAATCTAGCTAATTGATCCGGAGCGGGAACATGAACAAGTTTATCAAATCTCCCAGGACGTAAAAGAGCGCCATCAATTAAATCCGGTCTATTTGTTGTTGCCATAACTAAAGTAATAGAATTCTCGGAGGATGTCGATGTGGTTTGAATTTTTGCACCAATTCCATTCATTGCGGTCAACAAAACAGACAGGATTCTTGATTGAAGATCATTCGATGAATCAATTTCACGATTTCCTATTAAAGCATCTGAAAACAAATCCGAATCGAAACTAGTTTTATGATAAATGGAAAAAAACAAACCGATTTCATCGAAAACAATTTTTTTTTTCAATTTTTACTGGTTTTTTCTTTCAGAAAATTGAATAAGTCACGAACAGCAGGTGATGCCTTGAAAATGTGATGGAGGAGCGATAGAGTTGGTTTAGGATCTCTGTAAGAAGCCTCGCTTTTTGATTTGAATATTTGAATTGATTTTCGGTGTTTTTTTATTACAAGACAGATTGTTTTAAAAGCAAAGGTAAATTCCGTTTCATTTTTCAGAACTTTCCCCTTGCTATCTCTCCTGATTTCTGGGCTACTTTTACTGAAATCCAAAATCGGGGAAAAATGGAAATTTTATCGATTTTGGCCAATATCGAGATTTAGTATCTGGCTCTCAGGGATCAGAAAAATAGGAAGGAAACATTTCAGAAAATATTTAGTTTTCCCGGAATAAGTGCGCATATTTATAGGGCTTAAATTTTCTATATTTTCCGGGTTAAATGTGCACACTTATAGGAGCTATTTTCAATTTTTCCATTTCTTTAAAGACACTGGAGCCCAGAGATTATACCTGCGCACTCAGTTTTATTGATTTCACAAAAAATTGCTTCTGATTTTTTTCTATACGCCTGGTTTTTGGTTCAGTTTTTGTTTCTACATGTTTTTTGTTAAACGGTAAAATAAGAACAAATTGCACGCTTTTTTTGCTTAAGAAGAGAAGAAAGGAATCTGCCATTTTTTAATTTTCATAGCAAAATAGTTTATAGTTATTTTTTCAATTTTTACTGGTTTTTTCTTTCAGAAAAAAGGCAGATGATGCCTTGAAAATATGATGGTCGAGAGATAGAGTTGGTTTAGGATTTCTGCGAGAAACCTCAGTTTCTATTTTGAATATTTGAATTGGTTTTCGGTGTTTTTTTTTTCATTACAATACAAATTGTTTTAAAACGAAAGGTAATTCCTTTTTTTTAAGTATTGTCCATCGTCAATAACATATTTCCCATCTTTCAGGCCGTAACTAATGAATTCAGCGAGAGATTAATTTTTCTTGCTTTGAAGCAATTCCCTATTAAAGCTACAAGTTCAAATAAAAACGGCAACCAAATGAATCTATCATAGAGTAAAAGAATGTAATAAATCCTTGCAAAATTCCACCTTGCTGCTATTTCTGGGTATCTAAATCAACTAACGAACAAAATTTTACAGTAAAAATCTTGAATTTTTACCATGCTGAAATATCACGCGATAAGAAATCATAACACAACAAACATTTTGCATTTTATTTAAGAGCAAATCTTATATCCGTTTGATTGTGTGCGTGATTAATATTACGCAAACATACAGAACATTTCTCAGAACTTTCACCTTGCTATATCCCCTAATTTCTGGGCTCCTTTCACTGAAATCCAAAATCGGGAAAAATGGAAATTTTGTCGATTTTGGCCAATATCGAGATTTAGTATCCGGCGCTCAGGAATCAGAGAAATAGCTAGGCAACATTTCAGAAATTTACAACGAAATGTTGGTAATGATTGAACATATTTGTTTAGAAATCGCGAACAAAGTTCTCAATCAATTGGGCATGCCATCATCGAATCGACCTGCTGCTGCTTCGTTCGATGTAGAATTGCATCGTGAACGAAATTACAACACGGGTGATCTTTTGTCGTATGCGCAATCAAATATTCCTAAGCTACCGCTTGAGAAAAAGGCATTTACGATCAGCAAACTGTCAATAACGGAGTTGGAGAAATATTCTTTTTAGATGCGCCGAGAGTAACTGGTAAAACGTTCCTAATTAGATTGATTCTGGCCACAATTCTATCCCAAAATGACATAGCCTTAGCTCTTCCATCATCCGAAATAGCTGCGACATTGCTACCAGGTGGAAGAACGGCTCATTCCGCTTTGAACTTGCCATTAAACATTCAATTCAATGAAAATCCCACATGCAACATTTCCATGCACGCACGAAATTAAAAGAGCATCCTATTTCCTCTTAAACCAAATGCAAAATTTTTGTTGCTAAGCATTCCGATTGCCTGGTATTTCAGTTTGGCAGAAATTCATATTCCGTTTTAGTAGTTTCTTCAAGAAGTCCACATTTGTGGAAGCAGTTTTTCTACACTATTTCTATTATTTGTGGGAATTTCCGAAAGGTTTTTGCATTTTTGGAAAGGGAACAAAAGGGTGGAATTTAGCAATAACGCAAAGGAATACGACCGAAATGATGAACAAACAAAATATTATGGGGCCCTCGCTTGCCTTTCTGAATTATGCTGACTATTAATCCACCTGTATTTGAAGGAAAATGATAGAAAATGATAGATTACGAACAATACAAACACATTTTGTAGAAACTAATAAGTTTTACATATTCTATGATATTCTTTCAAAGTCAAAATACCATTTTATTTGTTGCTCGGTCAATGATGGTCTCAAATATTTCAAAACCTCTTCGAAATTCTCGGATTTTATTGATTTCGCATTAATATCTTTACTTAAACCATTCAATGCTGCTTCACTATACAAATTGCATAAATCAGCACCGGAAAAATTCCCAGTTTTTTCAGCAATCTCATCAAAATGGAATTGATTTTTGAAAAGTCTTAATAATTCTAATCTAGGTAATTGATCCGGAGCGGGAACATGAACAAGTTTATCAAATCTCCCAGGACGTAAAAGAGCGCCATCAATTTAATCCGGTCTATTTTTTGTTGCCATAACTAAAGTAATAGAATTCTCGGAGGATATCGATATGGTTTGAATTTTTGCACCAATTCCATCCATTTCGGTCAACAAAACAGACAGGATTCTTGATTGAAGATCATTGGATGAATCAATTTCACGATTTCCTATTAAAGCATCTGAAAACAAATCCGAATCGAAACTAGTTTTATGATAAATAGAAAGAAACAGACCGATTTCATCGAAAACAATTTTTTTTCTCAATTTTTACTGCCTTTTTCTTTCAGAAAATTGAATAAATCACGAACAGCAGGTGATGCCTTGAAAATGTGATGGTCGAGCGATAGAGTTGGTTTATGAAGTCTGCGAGAAACCTCGCTTTCTATTTTGAATATTTGAATTGACTTTCGGTCGTTTTTACTTTCCCGATAAACGAATGTTTATAGGAAAGTACTATAATCGTGCGAAAATCTAAATTTTGATCTAGAAGGGCTAGGAAGATGAAAATAAGTGCAAAATCCGTTTCGTCAAAAATAATTAGCCCCATGTCCGTCCGTCCGCTTTTTTAAATCATTTATAAAATCTGAATGGATGGTCCGATTTCCATGAAACTTCCACCATTTTGGCGTTGCATCAAATGCCAGATGGTGTTAGATTTTGGGCGAAATTAATATGTGGCAACACTATTTGGTAACGCTTTTTCTGTCTAAAAATGACAAAATTTTGTCCGTACGGTTCAGACTAAACTCTTGGGCCAATTTCGATAAAATTTACACAGTGCATGTACTTGATCCTAACTTAGATCTGATTAGTTTTTGGGCCATATTCGACTATGGCAACACTGTCTAAAAATACCTTTTGTCCAAATATAGTCTATTTTTGCACTTGTTGTAAGACGGAAACTGCTCGTCGAATTTTGATGAGATTTGCACAGTTTGCGTACCAAGATCGAAGTCAGAACATATTAGCTTTTCAACGCAATTTACATCTGGCAACACTAATGCGCAAAACTTTTTAAAAAAATGTTGTGGTGGAAATATAGAAATATCCCTAATTCCGTTAATAATATTCCGATTTTAATGAAACTTCGAACGTACGTTTGGGATGGATCAGGTGAAAAGATAAAATATGTCTCTCCGCGGTGGGGGGTTGTGGAGGGCTAAAAATGAAAAACTTCTATAATTCACTCCATAATGGGCGGATTTTCTTTAAAGTTGGTTTATAGATTCTGGATAGGCCAAGTGAAAAGATAGAATGCGACTCTTCTCGGTGGAGCTTGCGGGAGGGTCAAATATAAAAAGCTTAGTAATAGGGAAATATAGAAACTTCCTTAATTCGGCCAATAATAGTCGGATTTTAATAAAACTTCGAACGTACGTTTGGGATCGACCAACTGAAAAGATTAAGTATATCTCCCCCCGGTGGGGGGTTGTGGAGGCCTAAAATAGAAAAACGTCAATAATTCACTCAATAAAAGGCGGATTTTCTTGAACCTTGATGTGTAAATTCTTGATAGGCCAAGTGAAAAGATAGAATGCGTCTCCCCTCGGTGGAGGTAGCGAGAGGGTGATATCAAAAAACCTTAAAAATTCGGTCAATAACCGGCGGATTTTAATGAAACTTGGAATGTACATTTGGGCCGAGCAAACTGAAAAGTTGAAATGTCTCCCCTCGATGCGGGATTGTGGGGGGCTGAAATAGAAAAACTTCAAGAATTCATTCAATAATCGGCGAATTTCCTGAAACTTGGTGTATACACTTTGGATAGGTCAACTGCAAAGATAGAATGCGACTCCTCTCTGGAGGGGTTACGGGAATGCAAAATAAATAAACATTAATAATTCGGCCGATAGTAGTCAAATTCTGATGAAACTTGGATTGTACATTTATAATAGGAGAACTGAAGTGAATATTTTATGACATTATCGGGAAAGTTCCATAGTGGTCCGGCCGATATAGAGAAAATGTAAATTCACTACTATGGTTAGCTTTGCTCATTTTTTTGCTTAAGAAGAGAAGAAAGGAATCTTCCATTTTTGCTTTCCCGATAAACGAATGTTTATAGGAAAGTACTATAATCGCGCGAAAACCTAACATTTGATCTAGAAGGGCTAGGAAGATGAAAATAAGTGCAAAATCCGTTTCGTCAAAAATAATTAGCCCCATGTCCGTCCGTCCGCTTTTTTAAATCGTTAATAAAATCTGAATGGATAGTCCGATTTCCATGAAACTTTCACCATTTTGGTGTTGCATCAAATGCCAGATGGTGTTAGATTTGTCATTATCACATATGACACCTAAATGTCTAATAAAATCAACTCTCGAAATAGAGTTCCCCAACAAAGTGTAATCAAATAAGACTTTGCTACGTTTTCGCGTAAATATTATTGTTTGACACTTGTTAATATTAAGTGACAAGTCATTATTTTTACACCAAAGGGTAAATTTATCAAGATCAGCCTGAAGCCAGTGACAATCCCGTAAGGAGGAGATTACTTTGGAAATTTTGATGTCGTCGGCATAAATTTTAATCTCCGAATGCTTGATAATAGACGTCACATCGTTAATAGAGATGATGAATAAGATAGGTCCCAGATGACTACCTTGAGGGACTCCAGAATGGGCAATAAAAGGATCAGACTCGATCGCACGAAAAAGAACCCGATGGCGTTCACCAGAAAGGTAGGAATTTACCCACTTTATAAAAAGGGGAGAAAAACCTAGAAGTCGTAATTTTAGTAAAAGGACACTGCGAGACAACTTTTCAAAAGCTTGACTGAAATTAGTAGCAATTTCATCCAATTGTTCGACTTGCTCCATCGAGTTGATGGCGGTAGAGAGAAACTGGGTCAGATTAGTAGTTGTTGACTTAGCTTTAAGAAATCCCAGTTTTTTCGGGGATATAAATGGTTTGCCGTGAAAGTAAAATGATTTATAGAAAATACTTTCAAAAAGTTTAGGCGTGCAAGATAATTTAGCTATGGGCCTCTAATTACAAGTGTCAGCTTTATAACCTTTTTTGTGAACAGGGATAATAAAGGAATCCTTCCAAGCATTTGGAAATACACCCGAGGACAATGATTTTTAAAAAAGGGTCAAACAGTACCCATAAAATATGGCCACACTTCCTTAAAACTATAGCAGGCAAACTATCAGGACCCGACGTAAAGTCATCCTTTACCAGTTGGATCTGTTTAAGAACCGTCTCGGCATCAATGCTAATTGAATTAAGAGTGGTACACGGATAATCACCTAAATAGCTAAAGTAGTTATCAACTGGTGTAATATTGCTACCAGAAACAGCTTGTCCGAAAAATGAGGCGAACAGATTAGAAATTCTTCGGGCATCATTTGCCGAGCTACCCAAATACTTCATAGCAGAAGTATATCCATCAGTTTTACGTTTGCAATTAACAAATTTCCAGAGCTGCTCCGGATCTACGAGCCGAGTATCATGCATTTTAGACAAGTATGAGTTATACTCAATTTGCAGTAAACATCGGAATTCTTCCAGCAATGATAAATACTCGTTATGAGCGGAAACAATAATAGAATTGAGATACCTCAGCCATGCTTTATTCCGCTGATTCTGCAAACCTCTGAGTTTATTGGTATACGAAGGGGGAGATGAAGTAAAATTTTTTTGTATACAATATGGTACTGATAAAACGAAACATCCAAATAACGCGGAATAAAACTTCGAAATGGCAACATTTATGTCATGGTCATTAATAATGTCATTAAAGCCAATGTCATGAAGTAGAGAGTTTAGTAAGTTGAAATCAGCCTTACGGAAGTTAAATTCACAGCCTTCGTCCGAACATACCTTGTCAATAGCTATGTCATAGGCGAATAATAATTCCAATGGCGGATGGCAAGGGCCAATGTCAGAAAAACTAGTTTCAGTTGGTTTGATCAGGCAGTTGCCAGAGTTGGAACAGAAGACAAAAAAAATAACAATAGACACAATAGACTAAGAGTTCCAGGAAAACATAAAATATAAATATTACCTTTCGGATATTGAATTGAAATACGATTCCTGATATTTTAAAGGAGCTAATATTGAGGCATCCAATAGTTTCTTCAGTTTTTCCATTCCACCAATATCGGATAATGAATATCCTTTTAGATACATGATTAAGTCGGTGCTACGCAGGGAACTAGGCACAATCTCTAAATATATCATTTTATTTTTAAAATTGAGCCAGGTTTAACCAGGATTGTGGAGTCTACACACGACATGAATTCAGTCAGAACAGGTGCTATGTCTGCTGTTCTGTCTTGTGGAGATGAAATATTATGACAAAATCTACCCACTAACGTTCCCAATAGACATTTACTAACATAATATCTGACTGAATTTATGTCGTATGGAGATGAGATGTTACGAAAATAATGGAATATGTTGAAAAGGAATCCTAGTTCAGTGTTTGTAGATATGTATTAAATTAAGAAAAAAAAAATTAGCAATTTTGCACAGAAAAATTCAATTTTTTTTGTCCACCAACCAATACAATATTAATACAATATTATTAGTTAATCCTCCTTGCGCAGTCAGTTTTATTGATTTCACAAAAAATTGCTGCTGATTTTTTTCTATGCGCCTGGTTTATGGTTCAATTTTAGTTTCCGCATGTTTTTTGTTAGAGCGTAAAATAAACACAAATTGCACGCTTTTTTCGCTTAAGAAGAGAAGAAATGAGTCTGCCATTTTTCAATTTTCATAGAAAAATAGCTTTTCGTTATGTTTTTTCAATATTGACCGGTTTTTTCTTTCGGAAAATTAAAAAAAACACGAAAAGCAGATGATGCCTTGAAAATATGATGGTCGAGAGATAGAGTTAGTTTAGGATCTCTGCGAGAAACCTCGCTTTCTATTTTGAATATTTGGATTGATTGTGTTTTTTTTATTACAAGACAAATTGTTTTAAAAGGAAAGGTAAATTCCGTTTTTTTTAAAGTATTGCCCATCTTGAATAACATATTTCCCATCTTTCAGGCAGGAACTAATTAATTCAGTAAGAAATGAATTTTTCTCACTTTCAAGCAATTCATTCATTGAGCCATTTTTTGGTTTGTTCCCAAGCCAAATTCGGGTAGATTTCCATTAAACGCAGCCCATATTGAATAAGTACAGAATAGCCTCTGTGGGAAACCTAGTAAAAAATTAAGAGAAATTTTATGACTAGTCCTTATCTCCGAATTATCAGTTAAAACGAAATGAGCCCCTTTGCGGCCTCTAGTAGAGACATATAGGTCTGCATATGCTCTCAGCTCAGGTCAGTGCCATTGCTTTGAGTTTATAAAATGAATCCGTTTCTAATTGTATTCTATGTCATTTTAGCTCACCAGATACTGGTATGTCTTCAACAGTACCAAAGTTTTTCACGTGAAGAAACACCAAACATTTTGAAAGTGTTTTTTTAAAAAATGTAATTCGTAATACAGCTTGGCTGAGTGAATAGGAAAACTGTGGGCAGGGGTGGCTCTTGTGCCTGTTCTAACTAAAATGTGAAGGACTCAGTATGGAGCACTCTTGTAAAGTTAAAATGAACATTAATGTACAGATTGGATCGAAAACCAGTCTTTATTAGGGCCGCAAGTTCAAATAAAAAAGGCAACTAAATAAATCTATCAAAGAGTGAAGAAGGGAAATGAATACTTGCAAAATTCTACCCCGCTAGTATTTCTAGGCGTCTAAATCAACCAACGAATAAAATTTTACAATAAAAATCTTGAATTTTTACCATTCGGAAATAGCAGGCGATCAGAAATCATAGCAACAAACATTTTGCATTTTATTTAAGAGCAAATCTTATATCCTTTTGATTGTGTGCGTGTTTAATATTACGCAAACATAGAGAACATTTTTCAGAACTTTTCCCTTGCTACATCTCCGGATTTCCGGGCTCCTTTTACTGAAGTCCAAAATCGGGGAAAAATCGAAATTTTGTCGGCTTTGGCCAATATTGAGATTTATTATCCGGCGCTCAGGAAGCAGAAAAATAGCAAGGCAGCATTTCAGAAAAAGTTTAGTTTTTCCCGAATAAGTGCGCATACTTATATGGCTTAAATTTTCTATATTTTCCCGGTTAAATATGCATGCTTATAGGATCTATTTTGAATTTTTCCAATTCTTTAAAGTATCAGGAGCCCAGAGATTATACCTGCGCACTCAGTTTTTGATTTCACAAAAAATGGCTGCTGATTTTTTTCTATCCGCCTGGTTTTTGGGTCAATTTTTGTTTGTACATGTTTTTTGTTAAACGGTAAAATAAAAACAAATTGCCCGCTTTTTTTGCTTAAAAAGAGAAGAAACGAATCTGCCATTTGCTTAATTTCATAGAAAAATAGTTATTCGTTATTTTTTTTCAATTTCTACTGGTTTTTTCTTTCGGAAAATTAAATAAATCACGAAAAGCAGATGAGAGATAGAGTTAGTTTAGGATCTCTATGAGGAGCCTCGCTTTCTATTTTGAATATTTGAATTGATTTTCGGTGTTTTATTTATTACAAGACAGATTGTTTTAAAAGGAATGGTAAATTCCGTTTTTTTTCTGTATTGTCCATCGTCAATAACATATTTTCCATCTTTCAGGCAGCAACTAATAAATTCAGCGAGAGATTAATTTTTGTTGCTTTGAAACAATTCCTTATTAGCGCAACAAGTTCAAATAAAAACGGTAACTAAATGAATCTATCAAAGAGTAAAGAAATGTAATGAATCCTTGCAAAATTCCACCCTGCTGCTATTTCTGCGCGTCTAAATCAACTAACGAACAAAATTGTACAATAAAAATCTTGAATTTTTTGCATGCTGAAATACCAGGCGATAAGAAATCATAAGACAATAAATATTTTGCACTTTATTTAAGAGCAAATCGGATATTCCTTTGATTGTGTGCGTGCTTAATATTACGCAAACATACAGAACATTTCTCAGAACTTTCACCTTGCTATATCTCTTGATATCTGGGCTCCTTTTACTGAAATCCAAAATCGGGGAAAAATGGAAATTTTGTCGAATTTGCCCAATATCGAGATTTAGTATGCGGCGCTCAGGAATCAGAAAAATAGCAAGGCAACATTTCAGAAATTTACAATGAAATGTTGTTAATGATTGAACATATTTGTTTAGAAATCGCGAACAAAGTTCTCAATCAATTGGGCGTGCCATCATCGAATCGATCTGCTGCTGCTTCGTTCGATGCAGAATTGGATCGTGAACGAAATTACAACACGGGTGATTTTTTGTCGTATGCGCAGTCAAATGTTGCTAAGCTACCGCTTGAGAAAAAGGCATTTACGATCAGCAAACTGTCAATAACGGAGTTGGCGAAATATTCTTTTTAGATGCGCCAAGAGTAACTGGTAAAACTTTCCTTATTATATTGATTCTGGCTACAATTCGATCCCAAAATGACAGAGCCTTATCTCTTCCGTCATCCGGAATAGCTGCGACATTGCTACCAGGTGGAAGAACGGCTCATTCCGCTTTGAAATTGCCATTAAACATTCAATTCATTGAAAATCCCACATGCAACATTTCCACGCACGCACGAAAACAAAAGAGCATCCTATTTCCTCTTAAACAAAATGAAAAATTTTTGGTTCTAAGCATTCTGATTGCCTGGTATTTCAGTTTGGCAGAAATTCATATTATGTTTTAGTAGTTTCTTCAAGAAGTCCACATTTTTGGAAGCAGTTTTTCTTCAATAGTTCTATTATTTGTGGGAATTTCCGAAAGGTTTTTGCATTTTTGGAAAGAGAACAAAAGGGCGGAATTTAGGAATAACGCCGAAATACGGCCGAAATGATAAAGAAACACAATATTATGGCGCCATCGCTTGACTTTCTTAATTATGCTGACTATTAATCCACCTGTATTTGAAGGAAAATGATAGAAAATGATTTATTACGAACAATACAAACACACTTTGTAGAAACTAATAATTTTTACATATTCTATGATATTCTATTTTGTTCAAAGTCAAAATACCATTTTATTTGGTTCTCGGTCAATGATGGTCTCAAATGTTTCAAAACCTCTTCGAAATTCTCGGATTTTATTGATTTCGCATTAATATCTTTACTTAAACCATTCAATGCTGCTTCACTGTATAAATTGCATAAATCAGCACCGGAAAAATGCCCAGTTTTCTCAGCAATCTCATCAAAATAGAATTGATTTTTGAAAAGTCTTAATAATTCCAATCTATCTAATCCATCCGGACCAGGAACATGAACGTGTTTATCAAATCTCCCAGGACGTATTAAATCCGGTCTATTTGTTGTTGCCATAATTAAAGTAATAGAATTCTCGGCGGATGTCCATGTGGTTTGAATTTTTGCACCAATTCCATCCATTTCGGTCAACAAAACAGACAGGATTCTTGATTGAAGATCATTCGATGAATTAATTTCACGATTTCCAATTAAAGCATCTGAAAACAAATCCGAATCGAAACTAGTTTTATGATAAATGGAAAGAAACAGACCGATTTCATCGAAAACAAATTTTTTTCCAATGTTTACTGGTTTTTTCTTTCGGAAAATTGAATAAATCATAATAAGCAGGTGATGCCTTGAAAATATGATGGTCGAGCGATAGAGTTGGCTTAGGATCTCTGTGAGAAGCCTCGCATTTTATTTTGAATATTTGAATTGATTTTCGGTGTTTTTTTTTATTACAAGACAGATTGTTTTAAAAGGAAAATGAAATTCCGTTTTTTCCAGTATTGTCCATCGTCAATAACATATTTCCCATCTTTCAGGCAGCAACTAATGAATTCAGCGAGAGATTAATTTTTCTTGCTTTGAAACAATTCCTTACTAGGGCCACAAGTTCAAATAAAAACGGCAAATAAATGCATCTGTCACAGAGTAAAAAAATGTAATGAATCCTTGCAAAATTCCACCTTCCTGCTATTTCTGGGTATCTAAATCAACCAACGAACAAAATTTTACAATAAAAATCTTGAATTTTTACCATGCTGAAATACCACGCGATAAGAAATCATAACACAACAAACATTTTGCATTTTATTTAAGAGCAAATCTTATGTCCTTTTGATTGTGTGCGTGTTTAATATTACGCAAACATACAGAACATTTTTCAGAACTTTCGCCTTGCTATGTCTCCTGATTTCTGGGCTCCTTTTACTGAAATCCAAAATCGGGGAAAAATGGAAATTTTGTCGATTTTGGCCAAAATCGAGATTTAGTATCCGGCGCTCAGGAATCAGAAAAATAGCAAGGCAACATTTCAGAAATTTACAATGAATTGTTGCTAATGATTGAACATATTTGTTTAGAAATCGCGAACAAAGTTCTCAATCAATTGGGCATGCCATCATCGAATCTATCTGCTGCTGCTTCGTTCGATGCAGAATTGCATCGTGAACGAATTTACAACACGGGTGATCTTTTGTCGTATGCGCAATCAAATGTTCCTAAGCTACCGCTTGAGAAAAAGGCATTTACGATCAGCAAACTGTCAATAACGGAGTTGGAGAAATATTCTTTTTAGATGCGCCAAGAGTAACTGGTAAAACTTTCCTTATTATATTGATTCTGGCCACAATTCGATCCCAAAATGACATAGCCTTATCTCTTCCATCATCCGGAATAGCTGCGACATTGCTGCCAGGTGGAAGAACGGCTCATTCCGCTTTGAAATTGCCATTAAATATTCAATTCATTGAAAATCCCACTTGCAACATTTCCACGCACGCACGAAAACAAAAAAGCATCCTATTTCCTCTTAAACAAAATGCAAAATTTTTGTTTCTAAGCATTCTGATTGCCTGGTATTTCAGTTTGGCAGAATTTCATATTCTGTTTTAGTAGTTTCTTCAAGAAGTCCACATTTGTGGAAGCAGTTTTTCTTCAATATTTCTATTATTTGTGGGAATTTCCGAAAGGTTTTTGCATTTTTGGAAAGAGAACAAAAGGGCGGAATTTAGCAATAACGCAAATACGACCGAAATGATGAAGAAACACAATATTATGGCGCCATCGCTTGCCTTTCTTAATTATGCTGACTGTTAATCCACCTGTATTTGAAGGAAAATGATAGAAAATGATTGATTACGAACAATACAAACACATTTTGTAGAAACTAATAATTTTTACATATTCTATGATATCCTATTTTGTTCAAAGTCAACACACCATTTTATTTGGTTCTCGGTCAATGATGGTCTCAAATGTTTCAAACCCTCTTCGAAATTCTCGGATTTTATTGATTTCGCATTAATATCTTTACTTAAACCATTCAATGCTGCTTCACTGTATAAATTGAATAAATCAGCACCGGAAAAATGCCCAGTTTTCTCAGCAATCTCATCAAAATAGAATTGATTTTTGAAAAGTCTTAATAATTCCAATCTATCTAATCCATCCGGACCAGGAACATGAACGTGTTTATCAAATCTCCCAGGACGTAAAAGAGCGTCATCAATTAAATCCGGTCTATTTGTTGTTGCCATAATTAAAGTAATAGAATTCTCGGCGGATGTCCATGTGGTTTGAATTTTTGCACCAATTCCATCCATTTCGGTCAACAAAACAGACAGGATTCTTGATTGAAGATCATTCGATGAATTAATTTCACGATTTCCAATTAAAGCATCTGAAAACAAATCCGAATCGAAACTAGTTTTATGATAAATGGAAAGAAACAGACCGATTTCATCGAAAACAAATTTTTTTCCAATTTTTACTGGTTTTTTCTTTCGGAAAATTGAATAAATCATAATAAGCAGGTGATGCCTTGAAAATATGATGGTCGAGCGATAGAGTTGGCTTAGGATCTCTGTGAGAAGCCTCGCATTTTATTTTGAATATTTGAATTGATTTTCGGTGTTTTTTTTTTATTACAAGACAGATTGTTTTAAAAGGAAAGGGAAATTCCGTTTTTTTCAGTATTGTCCATCGTCAATAACATATTTCCCATCTTTCAGGCAGCAACTAATGAATTCAGCGAGAGATTAATTTTTCTTGCTTTGAAACAATTCCTTACTAGGGCCACAAGTTCAAATAAAAACGGCAAATAAATACATCTGTCACAGAGTAAAAAAATGTAATGAATCCTTGCAAAATTCCACCTTCCTGCTATTTCTGGGTATCTAAATCAACCAACGAACAAAATTTTACAATAAAAATCTTGAATTTTTACCATGCTGAAATACCACGCGATAAGAAATCATAACACAACAAACATTTTGCATTTTATTTAAGAGCAAATCTTATGTCCTTTTGATTGTGTGCGTGTTTAATATTACGCAAACATACAGAACATTTTTCAGAACTTTCGCCTTGCTATGTCTCCTGATTTCTGGGCTCCTTTTACTGAAATCCAAAATCGGGGAAAAATGCAAATTTTGTCGATTTTGGCCAAAATCGAGATTTAGTATCCGGCGCTCAGGAATCAGAAAAATAGCAAGGCAACATTTCAGAAATTTACAATGAATTGTTGCTAATGATTGAACATATTTGTTTAGAAATCGCGAACAAAGTTCTCAATCAATTGGGCATGCCATCATCGAATCTATCTGCTGCTGCTTCGTTCGATGCAGAATTGCATCGTGAACGAATTTACAACACGGGTGATCTTTTGTCGTATGCGCAATCAAATGTTCCTACGCTACCGCTTGAGAAAAAGGCATTTACGATCAGCAAACTGTCAATAACGGAGTTGGAGAAATATTCTTTTTAGATGCGCCAAGAGTAACTGGTAAAACTTTCCTTATTATATTGATTCTGGCCACAATTCGATCCCAAAATGACATAGCCTTATCTCTTCCATCATCCGGAATAGCTGCGACATTGCTGCCAGGTGGAAGAACGGCTCATTCCGCTTTGAAATTGCCATTAAACATTCAATTCATTGAAAATCCCACTTGCAACATTTCCACGCACGCACGAAAACAAAAAAGCATCCTATTTCCTCTTAAACAAAATGCAAAATTTTTGTTTCTAAGCATTCTGATTGCCTGGTATTTCAGTTTGGCAGAATTTCATATTCTGTTTTAGTAGTTTCTTCAAGAAGTCCACATTTGTGGAAGCAGTTTTTCTTCAATATTTCTATTATTTGTGGGAATTTCCGAAAGGTTTTTGCATTTTTGGAAAGAGAACAAAAGGGCGGAATTTAGCAATAACGCAAATACGACCGAAATGATGAAGAAACACAATATTATGGCGCCATCGCTTGCCTTTCTTAATTATGCTGACTGTTAATCCACCTGTATTTGAAGGAAAATGATAGAAAATGATTGATTACGAACAATACAAACACATTTTGTAGAAACTAATAATTTTTACATATTCTATGATATCCTATTTTGTTCAAAGTCAACACACCATTTTATTTGGTTCTCGGTCAATGATGGTCTCAAATGTTTCAAACCCTCTTCGAAATTCTCGGATTTTATTGATTTCGCATTAATATCTTTACTTAAACCATTCAATGCTGCTTCACTGTATAAATTGAATAAATCAGCACCGGAAAAATGCCCAGTTTTCTCAGCAATCTCATCAAAATAGAATTGATTTTTGAAAAGTCTTAATAATTCCAATCTATCTAATCCAACCCGACCGGGAACATGAACAGGTTTATCAAATCTCCCAGGACGTAAAAGACCGCCATCAATTAAATCCGGTCTATTTGCTGTTGCCATAACTAAAGTAATAGAATTCTCGGCGGATGTCGATGTGGTTTGAATTTTTGCACCAATTCCATCCATTTCGGTCAACAAAACAGACAGGATTCTTGATTGAAGATCATTCGATGAATTAATTTCACGTTTTCCAATTAAAGCATCTGAAAACAAATCCGAATCGAAACTAGTTTTATGATAAATGGAAAGAAACAGACCGATTTCATCGAAAACAATTTTTTTTCCAATTTTTACTGGTTTTTTCTTTCGGAAAATTGAATAAATCACGATAAGCAGGTGATGCCTTGAAAATATGATGGTCGAGCGATAGAGTTGGCTTAGGATCTCTGTGAGAAGCCTCGCATTTTATTTTGAATATTTGAATTGATTTTCGGTGTTTTTTTTTATTACAAGACAGATGGTTTTAAAAGGAAAGGTAAATTCCGTTTTTTTCAGTATTGTCCATCGTCAATAACATATTTCCCATCTTTCAGGCAGCAACTAATGAATTCAGCGAGAGATTAATTTTTCTTGCTTTGAAACAATTCCTTACTAGGGCCACAAGTTCAAATAAAAACGGCAAATAAATGCATCTATCACAGAGTAAAAAAATGTAATGAATCCTTGCAAAATTCCACCTTCCTGCTATTTCTGGGTATCTAAATCAACCAACGAACAAAATTTTACAATAAAAATCTTGAATTTGACCATGCTGAAATACCACGCGATAAGAAATCATAACACAACAAACATTTTGCATTTTATTTAAGAGCAAATCTTATGTCCTTTTGATTGTGTGCGTGTTTAATATTACGCAAACATACAGAACATTTTTCAGAACTTTCGCCTTGCTATGTCTCCTGATTTCTGAGCTCCTTTTACTGAAATCCAAAATCGGGGAAAAATGGAAATTTTGTCGATTTTGGCCAAAATCGAGATTTAGTATCCGGCGCTCAGGAATCAGCAAAATAGCAAGGCACCATTTCAGAAAAAATTTAGCTTTTCCGGAATAAGTGCGCATACTTATAGGGCTTAAATTTTCTATGTTTTCCGGGTTAAATGTGCATACTTATAGGAGCTATTTTGAATTTTTCCACTTTTTTAAAGTAACGGGAGCCCAGAGATTATACCTGCGCACTCAGTTTTATTGATTTCACAAAAAATTGCTTCTGATTTTTTTCTATGCGCCTTTTTTTTGGTTCAATTTTTGTTTGTACATGTTTTTTGTTAAAAGGTAAAATAAAAACAAATTGCACGCTTTTTTTTGCTTAAGAAGAGAAGAAAGGAATCTGCCATTTTTTGATTTTCATAGAAAAATTGTTTTTAGTTATTTTTTTAAATTTTTACTGGTTTTTTCTTTCGGAAAAAAGGCAAATGATGCCTTGAAAATATGACGGTCGAGAGATAGAGTTGGTTTAGGATTTCTGCGAGAAACCTCGCTTTCTATTTTGAATATTTGAATTGATTTTCCGTGTTTTTTTTTCATTACAATATAAATTGTTTTAAAACGAAAGGTAATTCCGTTTTTTTTAAAAGCATTGTCCATCGTCAATAACAGATTTCGTCTCTTTCAGGCAGCAACTAATGAATTCAGCGAGAGAGGAATTTTTCTTGCTTTGAAGAAATGCATTCATTGAGCCATTTTTTGTTTTGTGCCTAAGTCAAATTCGGATAGATTTCCATTAAACGCAGCCCAGATTGAACTACTACGGAATAGCCTCTTTAGGAAACTGATATGTCTTATTAAATGAAAGTGAGTTGATTAAGTTTTCTATAATATTTATTGAATCGATACATGATGTTGCGTCGTTTGGTTCTAACTATCGACTGCCGTTGTTCAATCTTTTGAACATGAACAAACAATACAGTCATAACCGTATTCTATGAATGTGTATTGATTCTTCAGAATTTAGAATAACGGCTCTCTTTATTGTACGAACACAACATCTTCTCTCTTCTTATATTGAGATTGAATATAATTATGATCTTAATGCTATTACAATTTAACAAAATTTGATTTTAATATTAAAAAATATTATACAAAAAAAACATAAGTAAACAAAAAAAAAATCATGTGTGCTGTGCACACGCGGTAGAAGTGAAACCTTCGGAAAACTAAACAGCCAGAGAATGAGATGAATACAGTATCGGAGGTGGGATAGTTACACAGGGTCTACATTAGCCAATATTTCTGGTATACCAATTGGCTTACCAGAAATAAAATACTACCAGTTTTTTTTTACGTGAGCCAATACTGGTATACCAATTCAGTATCTGACATGCCGTTGAACCGAGAACAGGAAATAAAAATAGCCAAAATATTGGCTTTAAAGTGTCGAATTCAATTCAGTGGCCATATCTTCCCATGTCCCCTTTTTTTAAATCAATCCTTCTATATTTTTCTTGTTTTTCTCGAACATATTTATCAATTTGATAATTTCACTTCGCAAAAATTTAGTTTCCGCCATTTTATTAAATGCAAATGTCAAAAATTGGTATACCAGAATTGGCATACCAGAAAAATTGCTATACCAGCAGGGTCTACACTAGCTTTTTAGCAACCAATTTTGCTGGTATACCAGAAATATTGGCTAATGTAGACCCTGTGCTATAGGGTTTATTTATTAAAATATTGGTACCAAGTTTAAAAATTATTTTACATTTTATTATTCACACTCTTTGCTTTGAATTTCAATAAGTGACACGAGTGGCTTATGATAACTGAAGTATGAAATGAATGCTTTGGTTTGAATTTGGTCAATATATCTTTGAAATACAGCGTCAATTACTGTTTTCGATCTAGTTGTCGATTCAGTGCGACTACTGCACTTTTTTAATTTTAATTTGGTGTTGAGGAACTCAATCAAACGGAGCGCTGTATCCAATGCAAAATTAACATTAAAATCCCCACTTAAAATCATCGGAATTTTATCGTAATCTTTTTTAAGAATACGCGAAATTTCTGGTGTGTAGTTTAGCAAATTCTCGTGGATAAATTCAATAATTGTATTTATTGATTGGTTGGGAGAAATATAAATTGCCACAATTATAATTGATTTATTATGGTCCAATCTGCTTTCACAAGCAAATATTTCTCGCACTTTAGAAAGCTGAACAGACAATGATTCTAGGTATTGTACATTGAGATCTATTTGTGGAGTAACAACACGGGTTGTCATTTATATTATTATGGTATATTGCAACTCCGACTGTCCTCGCATATTTTCTTTTCTATTGAACAACAATATCAAAATTTGGAATGTCTGCAAGAGAAATTAGACGCGACCGTCCCAATACCTCTTTTGAAAATGACAGAAACAAAAAAATCCGCACAAAATAAGAAAAGAAAATTAAAATTTCTCATTAGAAAGAATGAAGAAATTTTTTTGTTATATACACCTAGGCCTGGCGTTGCGTCGTTTCATGTTGCGTTTTTTCGGCATTGTGTCGTTCCTAAAAATAAACCAATTTTCACTACGCGTCGTAGATTTTTCGTCGTTAAATTTTTTGATTTTATTTTTTAAGCTAATAACTTCAATTTTTTTGTTATAAATAATTATTTTACAATTAAAAAATATAATAATATTAATTTTGTTTTAAAAAAATTATTAAAGTTTCTTTTATTTATGATTCTCAAATTATTAATTTTATTAGTGTTTTTCTTCATACAAAATGTTAATACACTTTGCATTGTTTCAGAATGCGTCGTTAAATTTTGGAACGTATCTACGACGTAAACCGAGGCCTAGGTGTATTTTTTCTAATATTTTAAGTGCAGTGAATTGTTATTTACATAAATGTTAGAAATGATTGATATTTTGTTGTCGCATACCGTGTATAATATCAAACTATCCATCGCCATCCATATGCCTACGAAACAGCGCACAAAGAAGAGACGAAGATAATAGGAAACACTGTATTCTGTATTCTGGGTATCCGGAGTTCAGAAATCAAACCAAAATAAAGAAAATAAAAAAAATAATTTTGTCTGAAATTTTGCCTAACATATTTATTTGAAAATTTTTTGTATGCAAAATTTTTGTTGCTATGAATTCTGATCGACTGGAATTTCATCTTGGTAAAAAAGTGTCGCTTTTTTTTAGCGTTTCATCGAGTTTCAAATCACTCCCGCGGCTAAAGAAGTTTTCACTTCAAAAAAAACAACTCGTCTAACTATTCCTTACATGCTAATTTTCTATTTCGTAATCGTTCAGAGCGTCTCAATGGAATATCTGTAGCCACTGGTTGTGTATTGATTGATTTTGATGTTCAAAAGATGGTTGAACTTGTCTTAACAATGTTCTCGGCGGATATTTAAAAATACTTTCTGCTGGACTCTGTTTTGTATTTGAATTTGGCAAGTTTCTATAAGCAAATAAAAAGTTATCAATAATGCTCTCAATTTCTCGTACTGAATAAACTCGTGACTCAAATGTTTTCTTAAACGAATTTTTTATTGTTTGTATCATTCTTTCTGCAATGCCATTTGCTTGCGGATAATACGGCGGACTCTTAAAACTTCGACTCCATTCTCCCTTAAGAACCGTACAAACTGTACTGCATTAAACGGTGGTCCATTATCCGTGACAAATGTCATGGGAAACCCAAAAACACTGAACATTTTTTTTTTTTTTTTTTTGATAATGACCTCTTCAGCATCCGTGTATTTCTTAAGAAAAATTTCAAGCCATTTCGATGTTGCGTCCACTACTATTTAATACTGACGGCCTTGGAAGTGGAAGAAATCTGCATGCAGTCTAGTCCATGGCTTGACATGATTTGGCCACCCTGTATAATATTTTTCCTGTGAGTTCTCTCTTCTGTGTAATTGACATTCTATACAATTTGCGCTTATTCGTGTTATCTCTTCATCAATGTTTGGCCACCAGAATAAGGACCTTGCTAACATTTTCATCCTGACTACCCCTGGATGTTGACTATGTAACGACATTAACAATTTATGACGTAGGGTGTGCGGTATCACAACCCTCACTCCATATGGTATGCAATCTTCCTCGACTGTTAGATGATTCTGTTTATGAAAGTATGGATTTAAATTTTTTTCTTCTATAAAATTTGGCCAACCCGCTTTAATAAGTGCTGTCACCTTACATAAAATTACATCTTTTTTAGTATAAAACGCTACATCTTTAGACGAAATTGGTAATTCACAGGTCTCATTGAATGCACATATCATTTGATTCGACATCTCGTTAGTGTGATTGTTGACAATTGATAAACGAGATAGACAATCTGGTGCTGCAAGATCAATACTTTTTTTATACTTAATCGTATAGTTATATGCTGACAGAATAACAGACCATCTTTGTAACTGTGTCGCACTTGTTGACACAATACTTTTGTTAGGATCAAATATCGTTTTCAACGGTTGGTGATATATCACCAAAATAAATTTTTGTCCAAAAAGAAACTTATGAAATCTTTTTACACCAAAGATTATCGCTAGGGCTTCTTTTTCTACTTGTGCATAATTACGTTCTGCTACAGTTAATGTTGCTGACGCGAATGCGATTGGTTGTTCTATCGCATTCACTTCTTGACTTAAAAAAGCTCCGACACCTGTACAGCTAGCATCCGTTGACAGAATTATTATTTTAGATGGGTCATATTGCACTAACAGACTTTCTGACGAAATTTCCGATTTACTTTTCCGGAATGCTGCTTGACATTGTTCCGACCAATGAAATGGCACATTACCTCTTATCAGCGCATACAAAGGTTCCAATGTAGATGCTTGCATCTTGACAAATTTTCTATAATAATTTAATAGACCAAGATATGACTGTACTTGTTTCACGTCTTGCGGTGGAGGTGCATTTAAGATTGCATCCACTTTCTTCGGACTAGGGCGTAGACCCTTGTTAGTTACTCGATGACCAAGATATTCGATTTCTGTTTGAAAAAAAACACACTTTTTCTCATTTATCCTTACATTATGCTTTGAGAATCGACTAAGAACCTCGTTCAAGACTTTTACACATTCGTCCAAATCTCGACCAGAAATTATAACATCATCAATGTAACATGCTGTTCTCTGCACTCCCTTCAAAATAAAATCGATTTTTGGTAAAGGATAATGCTCTGTATCGATCACTTTGTTTAACGAAACTCTAAAATCCACGCAAATTCTTATGCCACCATCTTTCTTTGCTACAATCACAATGGGACTAGCCCATTCACTGGTTTTCACTGAGTAAATAATCTTATCATTTAACATTTCTTCTAGTTCCATTTCTACTTTCGGCTTTAATGCATATGGAATCGAATACCTTTTGCAAAATATAGGCGAAGCACCTGGCTTGATTACTATTGATGCCTTCATGTCTCTAATTGCATCTCTATTTAAATTGAAAACATTAGGATATGTTTGTTTAAGTTCATGTAATAGGGTTGACTGGAAATCACTATTTACAATTTGTGACACTTTATTATGACGATTTACCGTGCCATTGATGAACTTTGACTGTACTATTGACTGTTTCCAATCTGGAAAGAAAATGGCTAACCAGTTGCGACCCAGCAACAAAAATTTCCTTGCATTTTCAATAATTACCATTTCTAGTGACACTGACTTTTGACTAGACTTAACTTTGACATTCACGAATGTTTTCCCCAAAATTTTTAGTGTTTCACCTGACACAGCCCTCAGACTATGGTTGCACTTGCATAGTGGTTCTTTTGGAAAGAACTTTCTAAACATACCACTTGACATTACGGTTCGGCATGCGCCGGTGTCAAATTCGGCATTTAGACTACACCCGTTTACTGCAATCTTGATTAAAAAGGGTTCTGAAGACGTATTTTTATTTTCTTCCAATGTAATACCAAATATATTGGAAAGTTGGTGTAGATGAATTTTCAAAGCTTTCAGAGTTTTCATCTTCGACTTGATTCACCCTTTGACGTTGCTTACAAACCCTTGAGGTATGTCCACGATGGTTGCATCGAAAACATGACCACGCAATGGCTGGACAGTTTGTTGGGTCATGGTATCTTCCACAACGAAAGCAACTTTGACTTTGAATTTTACTTTGACTTGTACTTGGACTTTGCTCTTGCGCTTGACTTTGACTGACCTTTGACTGACTGTGACATTGTTCTTGACGATTTTTATTTGACCTTCTGTAATTCTTGTGATTTGACTGATTCCTAGCTTTAATATTCCCTACCACTGAATTATGTAAATTCCTACTTTCCACAGTTGCTAATTCCATACTTAACGCTTTTTTACACGCTTCTGCAAACGTTAATTCATCCTCGGACAAAAATCTTTTTTGTATATTTTCATTGTACAACCCACATATAAATCTGTCTCGCAAGGCGTCCAACAAAAAATTACCAGACGAACACGTGTGTGCTAACCTTTTAAGCTCGACAATATAATCATTTATTGACTCAGATTGTTGTTGCTCACGTTTATTAAACTTAAACCGCTCAAGCACCAGCAGTCTTTTCGGATTAAAATGATTTTTTAAAATTGCAACACAATCGACATATGACTTTTCCAACGGTTTATCTGGCATGCACAAATTTTTTAATGTACCGTAAGTCTTTGGACCCATATATGCTACTAAGACCTGTAATCTGGCGTTCAGGTTTAGTTTATTAATTAATATAAAATTCTCAAAACGATCTAAATATGTTTCAAAATTTGTACGCGTTTCATCAAATGGTTCCATCGTTCCTATTAATGCAGCAGCCGCCATTATAATTAATACAACTTTTTTTTTTTCCTTTTTAAACACAAAACTATTATTTTTTTTTCTCCAAATTAATACCTTATTTTTCCATTTCTTTTCCGTTTATCCTCGTCGCCAGTATGATATGTTTTATTAAATGAAAGTGAGTTGATTAAGTTTTCTATAATATTTATTGAATCGATACATGATGTTGCGTCGTTTGGTTCTGACTATCGACTGCCGTTGTTCAATCTTTTGAACATGAACAAACAATACAGTCATAACCGTATTCTATGAATGTATATTGATTCTTCAGAATTTAGAATAACGGCTCTCTACAGATTGAATCGAAAACAGCCCTTATTAGGGCCACAAGTTCAAATAAAAAGAGCAACTAAATAAATCTATCAAAGAGTAAAGAAATGTAATGAATCCTTGCAAAATTCCACGCTGCTGCTATTTCTGGGCGTCTAAATCAACTAACGAACAAAATTTTACAATAAAAATCTTGAATTTTTAGCATGCTGAAATACCAGCCAATCAGAAATCATAGCAACAAACATTTTGCATTTTATTTAAGAGCAAATAGGATATCCTTTTGATTGTGTGCGTGTTTAATATTACGCAAACATACAGAACATTTCTCAGATCTTTCACCTTGCTATCTCTCATGATTTCTGGCCTCCTTTTACTGAAATCCAAAATCGGGGAAAAATGGAAATTTTGTCGATTTTGGCCAAAATCGAGATTTAGTATCCGGCGCTCAGGAATCAGCAAAATAGCAAGGCAACATTTTTCCATTTCTTTAAATTAACAGGAGCCCAGAGATTATACCTGCGCACTCAGTTTTATTGATTTCACAAAAAATTGCTTCTGATTTTTTTCTATGCTCCTGGTTTTTGGTTCAATTTTTGTTTGTAAATGTTTTTTGTTAAACGCTAAAATTAAAACAAATTGCACGCTTTTTTTGCTTAAGAAGAGAAGAAAGGAATATGCCATTTTTTAATTTTCATAGAAAAAGAGTTTTTAGTTATTTTTTTAAATTTTTACTGGTTTTTTCTTTCGGAAAAAAGGCAAATGATGCCTTGAAAATATGATGGTCGAGAGATAGAGTTGGTTTCGGATTTCTGCGAGAAACCTCGCTTTCTATTTTGAATATTTGAATTGATTTTCCGTGTTTTTTTTTCATTACAATAAAAATTGTTTCAAAACGAAAGGTAATTCCGCTTTTTTTTTAAAGCATTGTCCATCGTCAATAACAGATTTCGTATCCTTCAAGCAGCAACTACTGAATTCAGCGAGAGAGGGATTTTTCTTGCTTTGAAGAAATTCATTCATTGAGCCATTTTTTGTTTTGTGCCTACGTCAAATTCGGGTCGATTTCCATTAAACGCAGCCCAGATTGAACAACTACAGAATAGCCCCTTTAGGAAACCTATTAAAAAATTAGGAAAAACTTTATGAATAGCCCTTATCTCTGCATTATAAGTTAAAACGAACTGAGCTATGTTTGCGGCCTCTAATAGACATATTGGCCTGAATACGCCCTAAGCTCAGGTCAGTGTCATTGCTTTGAGTTTATAAAATGAATCCGTTTCTTATTGCATTTTCTATCGTTTTAGCTCACAAAATCCAGGCATGTCTTCAACAGTACCAAAGTTTTTCTCGTGAAGAGACAGCAAATGTTTTAAAAGTATTTTTTTCGGAAATGTAATTCGTAATACAGCTTGGCTGAATGAATTGGAAAACTGTGGGCAGCCGTGGATCTTGTGGATGTTCTAACTAAAACGTGAAGGACTCAGTATGGAGCACTCTTGTAGGGTTAAAATGATCTTCAATGTACAGATTGAATCGGAGACAGCCCTCATTAGGGCCACACGTTCAAATAAAAAGAGCAACTAAATAAATCTATTAAAGAGTAAAGAAATGTAATGAATCCTTGCAAAATTCCACCTTGCTGCTATTTCTGGGTATGTAAATCAGCCAACGAACAAAATTTTACAGTAAAAATCTTGAATTTTTTCCATGTTGAAATACCAGGCGATCAGAAATCATGACAAAACAAACATTTTGCACTTTCTTTAAGAGTAAATCGGATATCCTTTTGATTGAGTGCGTGATTAAGATTACGCAAATATACAGAACATTTCTCAGAAATTTTGCCTTGCTATATCTCCTGATTTCTGGGCTCCTTTTACTGAAACCCAAAATCGGGGAAAAATTGAAACTTTGTCGATTTTGGCCAATATCCAGATTTAGTATCCGGCGCTCAGGGATTCGAAAAATAGCAAGGCAACATTTCAGAAATTTACAACGAAATATTGATAATGATTGAACATATTTGTTTAGAAATCGCGAACAAAGTTCTCAATCAATTGGGCATGCCATCATCGAATCGATCTGCTGCTGCTTCGTTCGATGTAGAATTGCATCGTGAACGAAATTACAACACGGGTGATCTTTTGTCGTATGCGCAATCAAATGCTCCTAAGCTACCGCTTGAGAAAAAGGCATTTACGATCAGCAAACTGTCAATAACGGAGTTGGAGAAATATTCTTTTTAGATGCGCCAAGAGTAACTGGTAAAACGTTCCTAATTATATTGAGTCTGGCCACAATTCGATTCCAAAATGATACAGCCTTAGCTCTTCCGTCATCCGGAATAGCTGCGATATTGCTGCCAGGTGGAAGAACGGCTCATTCCGCTTTGAAATTGCCAGTAAACATTCAATTCATTGAAAATCCCGCATTCAACATTTCCACGCACGCACGAAATCAAAAGAGCATCCTATTTCCTCTTAAACAAAATGCAAAACTTTTGTTGATATGCATTCTGAACGCCTGGTATTTCAGTTTGGCAGAAATTATTGTTTCATTTTAGTAGTTTCTTCAAGAAGTCCACATTTGTGGAAGCAGTTTTTCTTCAATATTTCTATTATTTGTGGGAATTTTCGAAAGGGTTTTGCATTTTTGGAAAGAGAACAAAAGGGCGAAATTTACCAATAACGCAAAGGACAACCACCGAAATGATGAAGAAATTTAATATTATGGCGCCATCGCTTTCCTTGCTTAATTATGCTGACTATTATTCCACCTGTATTTGAAGGAAAATGATAGAAAACGATTGACTACGAATAATAAAAACACATTTTATAGAAATTAATAATTTCTACTTATTGTATGATATTGTATTTTCTTCAAAGTCAAAATACCATTTTATTTGGTTCTCGGACAATGACGGTCTCAAATATTTCAAAACCTCTTCGAAATTCTCGGATTTTATTGATTTCGCAATAATATCTTTACTTAAACCATTCAATGCTGCTTCACTGTACATCAGCACCGGAAAAATGCCCAGTTTTCTCAGCAATTTCACCAAAAGGGAATTGATTTTTGAAAAGTTTTAATAATTCCAATCTGGCTAATGGATCTGGAGCAGGTACATGAACAAGTTTCTCAAATCTCCCAGGACGTAAAATAGCGCCGTCAATTCAATCCAGTCTATTTGTTCCTGCCCTAACTAAAGTAATAGAATTCTCGGCGGATGTCGATGAGGTTTGAATTTTTGCACCAATTCTTGATTGAAGATCGTTCGTTGAACCAATTTCACGATTTCCAATTAAAGCATCTGACAAGAAATCCGAATAGAAACTTGTGTTATGATAAGTGGAAAGAAAGAAACCGGTTTCATCGAAAAATATTATACATGGTGAGTTCTTTCGACCAAGCGAAAATATTCTGGATATAAATTTCTCGGAGTTCCCAACATACGCGGAATAAATTTCAGCTGGTGAAAAAGAAATTAACCACATTTTAGCATCGACAGCAAGACATTTTAATATACTTGTTTTGGCACAACCTGGAGGTCCATGTAGAAGGATTCCTTGAGAAATTGAAAAAAAAAAATAAATTTAGTTGCTTCAAAATTATTGTACACCCTTTCCTCGATTTACACGGCAGACTAAACGTTCCACGAAAACATAAAATGTGAAATATTACGTTTCGACCATTGAATTGAAAACGGTTTCTACGATTCCTGATATTTTAAAGGAGCTAATATTGAGACTTCCAGTAGTCTCTTCAGTTTTTCCATTCCAACAATATCTGATAATGAATATCCTTTTAGATTCATGATTAATTCGGTGCCACGCAGCGAACTAGGCACAATCTGTAAATATATCTTGTTCTTATTAAAATTGACCCAGCTTTAAGCAGAATTGTGGAGTCTACACACGACATGAATTCAGTCAGAACAGATGCTATAACACTTCAGATTGCCTTTTACAATCCGGCAATATCATTCATAATAATATCGAATAAACGTTAAATCGAATGTGTATGCTATCATCTCATCACTAGTGCCAGGAAGGGAGGAGGGGTATAAGAAATATTTGTGCGGCAGGGGTAAATTAGTGGAAGGGCAAGGAAAAAACACAACCATGACCGACCGCCACCATCAACCCAAAACCATAACTCCACCACCCATACACCGGCATAGAAATAAAATAATCCACATAACTATTGCGTTAGTCTCACACTACTCAATAACAAAAATGCATGTGGGCAACAACCAATAGAACAACAAAAAGATAACCCGAGGAGGTTACATATCCTATGATACAGCAGAGTCAGTGACCAACAGACTTTTCAGTTGCTCCTTACTTAACGAGAAGTCAAAGTGCGCAGAGTTATTGTTCACACTCTCTAACATTCTAGCAACTGGTTCACACCTTCCATAGTCATTGCGATGACAGTCGATCATGAATAAGCTTACACTTCGTAGTGAGTGCGCGTTAACCTTAAATTGTATGCATTCGAGAAGGCTCGAAGACTCAATAGCACCAACCAGAATTCGATGAATGAAGACTATGTCAGCTACCTCGCGCCGTTTATGCAAAGTCTGCAGGTTAATCAACTTTAAACCATCAGTGTAAGGAGGGAGATTGATAGCATTGGTCCAAAGAAGACCTCTAAGAGGAAAGCGAACAAATCTACGCTGAATCGCTTCAATTCTCCCAATGTGCGCATTATGGTACGGAGACCAAACTCGATTATCGTATTCAAGCACCGGTCTTACGAAGGTAATGTATAGAGATTTAGTGATATATGGGTCAGAAAACTCTTTAGACCATCGTTTTATAAACCCTCGCTTTGACGAGGCTTTTTTAATAATTGTGTCAATATGACAACGAAAATTAAGCTCATTATCACATATGACACCTAAATGTCTAATAAAATCAACTCTGGAAATAGAGTTCCCCAACAAAGTATAACCAAATAAGACTTTGCTACGTTTTCGCGTAAATATTATTGTTTGACACTTGTTAATATTAAGTGACAAGTCATTATTTTTACACCAAAGGGTAAATTTATCAAGATCAGCCTGAAGCCAGTGACAATCCCGTAAGGAGGAGATTACTTTGGAAATTTTGATGTCGTCGGCATAAATTTTAATCTCCGAATGCTTGATAATAGACATAACATCGTTAATAGAGATGATGAATAAGATAGGTCCCAGATATCTACCTTGAGGGACTCCAGAATGGGCAATAAAAGGATCAGACTCGATCGCACGAAAAAGAACCCGATGGCGTTCACCAGAAAGGTAGGAATTTACCCACTTTATAAAAAGGGGAGAAAGACCTAGAAGTCGTAATTTTAGTAAAAGGATACCGTGAGACAACTTGTCAAAAGCTTGACTGAAATCAGTAGCAATTACATCCAATTGTTTGACTTGCTCCATCGAGTTGATGGCTGTAGAGACAAACTCGGTCAGATTAGTAGTCGTTGACTTAGCTTTAAGAAATCCCTGTTTTTTCGGGGATATAAATGGTTTGCCGTGAAAGTAAAATGATTTGTAGACAATACTTTCAAAAAGTTTAGGCGTGCAAGATAATTTAGCTATGGGCCTCTAATTACAAATGTCAGCTTTATAACCTTTTTTGTGAACAGGGATAATGAAGGAATCTTTCCAAGCATTTGGAAATACCCCCGAGGACAATGATTTTTAAAAAAGGGTCAAACAGTACCCATAAAATATGGCCACACTTCCTTAAAACTATAGCAGGCAAACTATCAGGACCCGACGTAAAGTCATCCTTTACCAGTTGGATCTGTTTAAGAACCATCTCGGCATCAATGCTAATTGAATTAAGAGTGGTACACGGATAATCACCTAAATAGCTTAAGTTGTTATCAACTGGTGTAATATTGCTACCAGAAACAGCTTGTCCGAAAAATGAGGCGAACAGATTAGAAATTGTTCGGGCATCCTTTGCCGAGCTACCCAAATACTTCATAGCAGAAGTATATGCATCAGTTTTACGTTTCCAATTAACAAATTTCCAGAACTGCTTCGGATCTACGAGCAGAATATCATGCATTTTAGAGAATTATGTGTTATACTCAATTTCCAGTAAACATCGGAATTCTTCCAGCAATGATAAATACTCGTTATGATCGGAAACATTAAGAGAATTCAGATACCACAGCCATGCTTTATTACGCTGATTCCGCAAACCACTGATTTTATCGATATACCAAGTGGGAGATGAAGTAAGATTTTTTTGTGTACAATATTGTACTGACAAAACGAAACACCCAAATAACGCGGAATAAAACTTCGAACTGGCAACATTTATATCATGGTCATTAATAATGTCATTAAAGCCAATGTCATGAAGCAAAGAGTTTAGTAAGTTGAAATCAGCCTTACGGAAGTTAAATTCACAGCCTTCGTCCGAACATACCTTGTCAAAAGCTATGTCATAGGCGAAAAATAATTCCAAAGGCGGATGGCAAGGGCCAATGTCAGAAAAACTAGTTTCAGTTGGTTTGATCAGGCAGTTGCCAGAGTTGGAACAGAAGACAAAAAAAATAACAATAGACACAATAGACTAAGAGTTCCAGGAAAACATAAAATGGGAAATATGGCCTTTCGGACATTGAATTGAAAACCTTTTATACGATTCGACGAGCTAATATTGAGACTTCCAGTAGTTCCTTCAGTTTTTCCATTCCACCAATATCGGATAATGAATATCCTTTTAGATACATGATTAAGTCGGTGCTACGCAGCGAACTAGGCACAATCTGTAAATATATCATTTTACTTTTAAAATTGAGGCAGGTTTAACCAGGATTTTGGAGTCTACACACGATATGAATTCAGTCAGAAGAGGTTCTATGTCTGCTGTTCTGTCCTGTGGAGGTGAAATATTATGACAAAATCTACCCACTAACGTTCCCAATAGACATTTACTAACATAATATCTGACTCAATATATGTCGTGTGGAGATGAGATGTTACGAAAATAATGGAATATGTTGAAAAGGAATCCCAGTTCAGTGTTTGTAGATATGTACTAAATTACAAAAAAAAAGCAAATTAACAATTTTGCACAGTAAAATTCTTTTTTTTTGTCCACCAACCAATACAATAATAATACTATATTATTAGTTAATCCTCATATACCTGCGCACTTAGTTTTATTGATTTCACAAAAAATTGCTGCTGATTTCTTTCTATGCGCCTGGTTTTTGGTTCAATTTTTGTTTGTACATGTTTTTTGTTAAACGGTAAAATAAAAACAAATTGCACGCTTTTTTTGCTTAAGAAGAGAAGAAATGAGTCGGCCATTTTTCAATTTTCATAGAAAAATAGCTTTTCGTTATGTTTTTTCAATATTGACCGGTTTTTTCTTTCGGAAAATTAAAAGAAACACGAAAAGCAGATGATGCCTTGAAAATATGATGGTCGAGAGATAGAGTTGGTTTAGGATCTCTGCGAGAAACGTCGCTATCTATTTTAAATATTTGAATTGATTTTCGGTGTTTTTTTATTATTACAAGACAAATTGTTTTAAAAGGAAAGGTAAATTCCTTTTTTTTTCAAGTATTGTACATCTTCAATAACATATTTCCCATCTTTCAGGCAGCAACTAATGAATTCAGTAAGAAATGAATTTTTCTCACTTTGAAGCAATTCATTCATTGAGCCATTTTTTGTTTTGCTCCCTAGCCAAATTCGGGTAGATTTCCACTAAACGCAGCCCATATTGAACAACTACAGAATAGCCTCTGTGGGAAACCTAGTAAAAAATTAAGAGAAATTTTATGAATAGTCCGTATCTCTGAATTATCAGTTAAAACGAAATGAGCTCTTTTGCGGCCTCTAGTAGAGACATATTGGTCTGGATATGCTCTCAGCTCAGGTCAGTGCCATTGCTTTGAGTTTATAAAATGAATGCGTTTCTTATTGTATTTTCTGTCAGTTTAGCTCACCAGATCCTGGTATGTCAACAGGCACACAATCAAAAGAGCATCCTATTTCCCCTTAAAATATGCAAAATTTTTGTTTCTATGCATTCTGATCGCATGCTATTTCAGTTTGGCAGAAACACATATTCTATGTTAGTAGTTTTTCGAACAAGTCCACATCTGTGCAAGCAGTTTTTCTTCAATATTTCCTTTATTTGTGCGATTTTCCGAAAGGTTTCTACATTTTTGGAAAGAGAACAAAAGGGCGGAATTTAGCAATAACGCAAAGGAATACAATCGAAATGATGAAGAAACATAAAATTATGGCGCCATCGCTTGCTTTTCTTAAAAATGCTGGCTATTAATCCACCTGTATTTGAAGGAAAATGATAGAAACGGATTCATTACGAATAATACAAACACATTTTATAGAAATTAATAATTTTTACTTATATTTTATCTTGTTCAAAGTCAAAATACCATTTTATTTGGTTCTCGGTCAATGATGGTCTCAAATGTTTCAAAACCTCTTCGAAATTCTCGGATTTTATTGATTTCGTATTAATATCTTTACTTAAAGCATTCAATACTGCTTCACTGTACAAATTGCGTAAATCAGCACCGGAAAAATTCCCAGTTTTCTCAGCAATCTGATCAAAATGGAATTGATTTTTGAAAAGTCTTAACAATTCCAATCTAGCTAATCGATCCGGAGCGGGAACATGAACAAGTTTATCAAATGTCGCAGGACGTAAGAGAGCACCATCAACTAAATCTGGTCTATTTGTTGCTGCCGTAACTAAATAATAAAATTCTCGGTGGATGTCGATGAGGTTTGAATTTTTGCACCAATTCCATCCATTTCGGTCACCAAAACAGACAGGATTCTTGATTGAAGATCATTCGTTGAACCAATTTCACGATTTCCGATTAAAGCATGTGAAAACAAATCCGAATAGAAACTAGTTTTATGATAAATGGAAAGAAACAGAGCGATGTCATCGAAAAATATTATACATGATAAGTTTTTTTGACCAAGCGAAAATATTCTGGATATAAATTTCTCGGAGTTCTCAACATACGCGGAATAAACTTCAGCTGGTGAAACAGAAATCAACCGCATTATAGAATCGGCAGCAAGACATTTCACAATACTTGTTTTGGCAAAACCTGTCGGTCCATAAAGGAGAATTCCTTGAGAAATTGAAAAAAAAATAACTTTAGTTACTTCCCAAATGTTGTACATCCTTCCCTTGATTTACAAAATAGACTAAGAGTTCCAGGCAAATATAAAACACCAACATTACTTTTCGGATATTGAATTGAAAAACGTTTATACGATTCCTGATATTATAAAGGAGCTAATATTGAGACATCCAATAGTTTCTTCAGTTTTTCCATTCCACCAATATCGGATAATGAATATCCTTTTAGATTCAGAATTAATTCGGTGCTACGCAGCGAAATAGGCACAATCTGCAAATATATATTTTTATTATTAAAATGGAGCCAGGTTTAACCAGAATTGTGGAGTCTACACAAGACCCACTAACGTTCCCAATTGACAGAATTGTCTAATCTACACATGACATGAATTCAGCCAGAACAGGTGTTATGTCTGCTGTTCTGTCCTGTGGAGATGAAATATTATGACAAAATGGACTCACTAACGTTTCCAATTGACATTTACTAATATAATATCTGACTGAATTTATGTCGTGTGGAGACGAGATGTTACGAAAATAATGGAACATGTTGAAAAAGAATCCTAGTTCAGCGTTTGTAGATATGTTTTAAATTAAAAAAAAAAAACAAATTAACAATTTTGCACAGAAAAATTCTATTTTTTTGTCCACCAACCAATAGAATAATAATACAATATTATTAGTTAATCCTCATATAATGGCACAGTCAGTTTTATTGATTTCACAAAAAATTGCTGCTGATTTTTTTCTTTGCGTCTGGTTTTTGGTTCAATTTTTGTTTCCGCATGTTGTTTGTTAGGCCGTAAAATAAAAACAAATTGCACGCTTTTTTTGCTTAAGAAGAGAAGAAATGAATCTGTCATATTTTAATTTTCATAGAAAAATAGCTTTTCGTTATGTTTTTTCAATATTGACCGGTTTTTTTCGGAAAATTAAATAAATCACAAAAAGCATATGATGCCTTGAAAATATGATGGTCGAGAGATAGAGTTGGTTTAAGATCTCTGCGAGAAAGATCGCTTTCTATTTTGAATATTTGAATTGATTTTCGGTGTTTTTTTTTACAAGACAAATTGTTTTAAAAGGAAAGGTAAATTCCGTTTTTTTTAAAGTATTGCCCATCTTGAATAACATATTTCCCATCTTTCAGGCAGAAACTAATGAATTCAGTTAGAGATAAATTTTTCTCACTTTGAAGCAATTCATTCATTGAGCCATTTTTTGTTTTGTTCCCAAACCAAATTCGGGTATATTTCCATTAAACGCAGCCCATATTGAACAACTACAGAACAGCCTATTTCGGATACCTAGTAAAAAATTAAGAGAAAATTTATGACTACTCCTTATCTCTGAATTATCAATTAAAACGAAATGAGCTGTTTTGCGGCCTCTAGTAGAGACATATTGGTCTGGATATGCTCGCAGCTCAGGTCAGTGCCATTGCTTTGATTTTATAAAATGAATCCGTTTCTTATTGTATTTTCTGTCGTTTTAGCTCACCAGATCCTGGTATGTCAACACGCACACAATCAAAAGAGCATCCTATTTCCCCTTAAATAAAATGCAAAATTTTTGTTTCTATGCATTCTGATCGCCTGGTATTTCAGTGTGGCAGAAATTCATATTCTATTTTAGTAGTTTCTTCAAGAAGTCCACATTTGTGGAAGCAGTTTTTCGTCAATATTTCCTTTAGTTGTGGGATTTTCCAAAAGGTTTTTGCATTTTCGGAAAGAGAGCAATAGGGCGGAATTTAGCAATAACGTAAAGGAATACGACCGAAATGATGAAGAAACACTAGATTATGGCACCATCGCTTGCCTTTCTTAATTATGCTGACTATTAATCCACCTTTAATTGAAGGAAAATGATAGAAAACGATTGATTACGAATAATACAAACACATTTTATTGAAGTTAATAATTTTTAGCTATTCTATGATATTCTATATTGTTCAAAGTCAAAATATCATTTTATTTGGTTCTCCGAAATTGATGGTCTCAAATGTTTCAAAAGCTCTTCGAAATTCTCTGATTTTATTGATTTCGCATTACTATCTTTACTCAAAGCATTCAATGCTACTTCACTGTACAAATTGCACAAATCAGCACCGGAAAAATTCCCAGTTTTCTCAGCAATCTCATCAAAATGGAATTGATATTTGAGAAGTCTTAATAATTCCAATCTAGCTAATCGATCCGGGGGGAACATGAACAAGTTTATCAATTCCCCCAGGACGTAAAACAGCGCCATCAATTAAATCCGGTCTATTGAATTTTTGCACCAATTCCATCCATTTCGGTCAACAAAACAGACAGGATTCTTGATGATGAATAATATTATACATGGTGAGTTTTTACGACCAAACGAAAATATTCTGGATATAAATTTCTCGGAGTTCCCAACATACGCGGAATAAACTTCAGCTAGTGAAACAGAAATCAATCTGGCGGTCCATACAGAAAGATTCCTTGCGAAATTGAAAAAAAAAAAATATCTTTAGTTACTTCCAAATTACTGTAGATCCTTTCCTTGATTTAAAAAATAGACTAAGAGTGCCAGGAAAACATAAAATCCGGACAATTCGGACATGGAATTGAAAACCTTTTATACGTTTCCTGATATTTTAAAGGAGCTAATATTGAGGCATCCAATAGTTTCCTCAGTTTTTCTATTCCACCAATATCGGATAATGAATATCCTTTTAAATTCATAATTAATTCAGTGCTACGCAGCGAACTAGGCACATTCCATAAATATATCTTTTTATGCCCTATGGTAGGTACTACCAGAGGGTATATTAGTTTTGTCACTAAGTGTGTAACACATAGAAATAATCATTGTAGAAAAATTTCAAGGGTATGGTTGTGTAGGGAATCAAAAGTTATATCAATTTATGCAAGTCCGTCCGTCCGTAGACAAGATAACCCAAAAACGCGTTATGCGATTTTGATGAAATTTATAATATGAGTTTCTTATTCCTTAGCTTGGTTTGGTATTGCATTTGTGGCAAATCGATCCACGGGGGGCAAAGTTATAAAGTAAAAACCAGGGTGACCAGAAAGTTTTGTCGTTTTTTTGGTCATGGTTTTTCGGGTGTAATTGGAAAATTTGTACATCGATTTTGTTGAAATTAATTCTGTTAGCTACATAAGTAGACGATACTGAATTAATTTGCAGTCAAATCGGTCCGAGTATAGTGGAGAAAGGAGTAGTTGTAACCAAAAATAAGCCGGTTCAAAAAGTTTTTCTAATGTATTCTAAAAACCTATATACCGATTTCAATCAAATTAAGAAACGCCTACCTGTCAATTTGAGTCAATTTGAGAATGCAGAAACAAAGTTATGGAGAAAAAACCTTGAAATATTGCGTTAAGTAGAAAGATCGTGGCGTTTTTTTCCAATAGATGGCTTGAGAGTCGTATAACTTTAGTAGCTCTATTCCTATTAAGGTATATTATAGCGCGCTTAAAAGGTCACATCTCATAGAATATTTATAAAAAAAATTGTGAAATTCAGGCAGAACAAATTGGGGTAATTGGGTTTTGAAAATGAGCCAAAATGCTGAAAAAAATTACCCATATTAATGCTCCATATTTGGTACTACCGTCCGTCCGTCGACAAAATAACTCAAAAATGCGTAATCCAATATTGATGACATTTAGAATGCTACTTGGTTATCGCTATAGTGGATTTAGTATTGCATTTCGGCAAAATCGACTGAAAGGCAGCGAAGTTATCAAACAAAAACAAGTTTTGTCGTTTTTTTATATAGTTTTTCGGATTTAATTGGAAAATTTGTAAGGCAGTATTTTTTAAATTAATTATATTGGTTGACTAAATAAATACACGATACCATTGTAAATTTCAGTGATATCGGTCAAAGGATAGTGGTGAAAGAAATAGTCGTAGGAAGAAATAACCCTGTTGAGAAAGATTTTTTCATGTATTTGCAGAACTAATACACCGAATTGAATAAAATTTGCAAATTAGACTTAGGCTATCAGGGTCTGGGTTACTTACAAATCAGAGAAAATTTTGAAAAGGGCAAACAAAGTTATGAAGGAAAAGCCTTGATATATTGTTAGTCTTCACAATTTTTCTCTTCCATTTCTACCATAGGGCATCGAAAAATCGGCTATAGGTCGATTTTAAATTAGTTTATGTTTTTCTTCTTGAAATTGAGCCACGTTTAACCAGAATTGTGGAGTCTACACACGACATGAATTCAGTCAGAACAGGTGTTATATCTGCTGTTCTGTCCTGTGGAGATGAAATATTATGACAAAATCGACCCACCAACGTTCCCAATAGACATTTACTAACATAATATCTGACTGAATTTATGTCGTGTGGAGATGAGATGTTACGAAAATAATGGAATATGTTGAAAAGGAATCCTAGTTCAGTGTTTGTAGAAATGTTTCAAATTTAAAAAAAAAAAAACAAATTAACAATTTTACACAGAAAAATTCTATTTTTTTTGTCCACCAACCAATACAATAATAATACAATATGAGTTAATCCTCATATAATGGCGCAGTCAGTTTTATTGATTTCACAAAAAATTGCTGCTGCTTTTTTTCTATGCGCTTGGTTTTCGGTACAATTTTTGTTTCCGCATGTTTTTTGTTAGACCGTAAAATAAAAACAAATTGCACGCTTTTTTTTGCTTAAGAAGAGAAGAAAGGAATCTGCCATTTTTTAATTTTCATAGAAAAATAGTTTTCAGTTATTTTTTTTTCAAATTTTACTGGTTTTGTCGTGCCGAAAATTAAAGGAATCACGAAAAGCAGATGATGACTTGAAAATATGATGGTCGAGACATAGAGTTTTGATTTAGAATCTCTGCGAGAAACCTCGCTTTCTATTTTGAATATTTGGATTGATTTTCGGTGTTTTTTTTATTACAAGGCATATTGTTTTAAAAGGAAAGGTAAATTCCGTTTTTTCTTTTTTAAGTATTGTCCATCGTAAATAACATATTTCGCATCTTTCAGGCAGCAACTAATGAATTAAGCGAGAGACGCATTTTCCTTGCTTTCAAGCAATTCATTCATTGAGCCATTTTTTGTTTTTGTTTGCAGTATGTAAAACACATTGCAATGGGGTTTAAACGAAATAGCAAATCTCCAAATTATCTTTTCCGCATATCTTCTTCCTTGCGAGAAGAAGATATGAGATGGAGCAGGTGGGTCGTTGCTCACTACCATCTATCATCTTATTACACATAAATTGTGATGCGTGCATATGAATTTTAATGTCGTTAAGACTTCATAATGATAGCATATGCTATCCAGGAAGGAAATTCGGTTTTCGCGAGAAAAAAAAACCGAATTTGTGGAATGGTTCGTTAGATTTCCGCTCATCGGAACTGACCGAACTTCCGCGAAAGCCTTGCGAAGCACGTCGGGGCCAATTGGCGAAAGATGTTATTGCCAACCGGACTTATTTGGGGCACGTCCCACCCGATGAGACCAACAGCAGAATGCTGGTCCGCTTTGTCCATAACCGCGCCTGTTATTGGTTATGGACCCTTTTTATAAAAACTTTACTGTTACCACTGTAGCTTTCTTTCCCTTTCCTTTTTTTTAACTGAATTAACAAACCCTATTTAAATTATTTTATGTTTTACCGATAAATTATTTTATCCAGTTTTGCAAATTTAACTACTTTTTTTTCATTTACATTAAAATTATTAATATTTAGTTTGTTTTTCTTTCTTCTGTAAAAATGTAAACCTGGAATACCCAAAGTCTGCCTCTCTTATTTTCATCTGTGGATAACGACCTCCTTCTTTCATGATTCAGACCAGACTCTCATCATCGACAATTTTTTCTTTTTTCTCTATTTGCCGTTCGCAAAATTTTACAATATTCAACCAAAACCGGTATTTTTTTTTAATTTTTTGTGATGTTTCGGTCACACTTGCGGGTTTCATTGGTTCTCTCTCCCCTCAAAACATTCCGTTTTTTCGCGTTTCTTCTTTCTTATATATTCTATTTAATATTGCTGGGATATATGCGTTGGAATGATTTTCCGAGAATTAATTGTGGAACAAAGGGGAAAGTTGAAAATCAGATCGCACAATGGTAACTAAATAGAAACACGCGAATTTTTGTGGTCGTGAAGACAAAAATATAAGGATAGCAATTTGCCTAACCCTACATGCCCGCGTCCGTTCTGCACCAGTCAAAGCTGTACTCACCGAAGCCTTGTCAGCGAGTTAGTTTTATTCCACTTGTGGTGCAAGTTGCCTAGCCCTACATGCCCGTATCCGTTCTGCACGAGTCATAGCTGCACCCGCCGAAGCCTTGACAGCGAGGTGGTTTTGTTCCGCTTTTGTTCCACTTGTCGAGCAAGCTGCCTAGCCCTACATGCCCGCATTCCTTCTGGACCAGTCATATCCGTATTCGCCGAAGCCTTGTCAACGAGTTGCATTTGTTCCGCTTGTTGAGCAAGATGCCTAGTCCTAAATGCCCGCGTTCGTTCTGTACCAGTCATAGCCGTACAAGTCGAAGCGTTCTCAGCGAGTTGGTTTTGTTCCGCATGTGGTGCAAGTTGCCTAGCCCTACATGCCCGTATCCGTTCTTCACCAATCATAGACGTACCCGTTCAAGCCGTGTCAGTGGGTTGCTTGTGTTCCACTTTTTGTTGCCTAGCCCTACGTGCCCGCGTCCGTTCTGTAATAGTCATAGGCGTTCGCGTGGAAGCCTTGTCAGCGAGTTGCATTTGTCACGCTCGTTGAGTAAGTTGCCTAACCCGAAATGCCCGCATCTGCTCTGTAACAGTCATAGCCGTAGCTGTCGAAGACCTACTCGTCAAACCCTTGTCAACGAGTTGCTTTTATTCCGCTTGTTAAGCAAATTACCTAGCCTTACATGCCCGCGTGCGTTCTGAAGCAGTCATAGCCGTACTCGTCGAAGCCTTCTCAGTGAGTTTCTTGTGTTCCACTTGTTGAACAAGTTGCCTAGCCCTACATGCCCGCATCCGTTCTGCACCAGTCATAGCCGTACCCATCGAAGCCTGGTGAGCGAGCTGGTTTTGTTCCGCTTCTGGTGCAAGTTGCCTAGCCCTACATGCCCGTATCCGTTCTTCACCAGTCATAGACATACTCGTTGAAGCCTTGTCAGCGAGTTGGTTCTCTTCCGCTTGTTGAGCAAGTTTCCTAGCCCTACATGCCCACATCCGTTCTGGAATAGTCATAGGCGTTCGCGTGGAAGAATTTTCAACGTGTTGTGATTGAGCAGAATTGTCGACTCGCAAACATTCCTTACCCGGAGTCATTGTAGCCGTAGCAAGAAGCAATGCCCGTTAATGTATGTAAGATGCGCTGACCGCGCCAGCCATATGCACAGAAACGACGCGATTGTTAGTCAGCTTACACTGATGTGACATGTCACGCTGCGTTACAAAATTAGTGTTCCATGATTTTTTCCAAATAAAAAGTTAAGAAATTTGTATCGACCACAGCGTCAATACGGTGGCAGATAGAATTATTTGGTCTGCTCATTGTAACCTTCACAATAATGCCGAATATTGTAATCGTCTAGGATGTCCATATAATAAGGTATTTTGTAATGTAATGTTTCGTCAAATTGTTATTGAATACAGCTTCGAAGTGGTGGGAGATTGAACTATTGTGTCTTCGACGGAAATAATCTCTATAAAAACCTCCACAACTTTGTTGAACATTTCAATCGTGTACGACCTCTACATAAAAAGTTTTAAAAAATTTCAAAAATTTGTATCGACTACAGCGCTAATACCGTGATAGATAGGACTATTTGGTCTTCAACGAAAATAATTCTAATCACAACCTCCAAAATATTGTTGAACATTGTAATCATCTAGGACGTCCATATAATGAGATATTTTGTAATGTAACGTTTCGGCACACAAAATCGTCACATTATTTTTGCAAAACGTCCTGATAGAAGTATTTCACTTCAAAATCCCATCGTTACAACACAGATCCGTCAGGGATTGATCTATCTACCCGGATGTAACTGAAAAGCGTGTGGGTGGTTGGAGTGGTGCGTGAAAGCTTGTACTGCCCAACGTGGGACTCGACCACACTACGAGAAATGAGTCTCGCGTGCTCTCGACTGCACTAGCCAGGCACCAAAAAAAAATTGATGCGATTTAGATCGCGACAGTAGATATTTGCTCCTACCTAACTATTGTCTCAAACCTTTCCCATAGTAAACCCCTATGGGTCTACCCTGAAAATCCTGGACTTCATAGCGGGAACCGCCAATCGCACGAACAATCCGACACTTCACAACTTTACGATTTAGCTTCGCATTGACGTTTTTTGCGAAGTCGCTAGGCTTGGAATTTCTTCGGTAGACTAGTTGTTCGGCAATAAATCGCTTTACCCGGGTTCGACGATTATAAATCCGCTCATGCTGTTGGTTACTTTTCGACAAATTATTTTTCACGCGTTCGCGAATTAGCTCAAGGTGGTACTTTTTCGAGGACAAACCCAATTCACCATCATTCAAACCATTCACCTTTCGCATCAGTTCGCAGGTCGAGCCATGTGTGATCATGTGAGAACCGAACAAAAGAAAATATGGACCAATCCCTGTAGATGCATGGATTGTACTCGGAAGAGCACAACGGATATCTCCCAAGTCTCGATCCCAATCCCTATGATCGGTGCCAACATAAGAGCGGATGGCCGCCAGTAATGAACGGTTTACATGTTCTGATGCTTTAGTTTGTGGTAGGTAGATGGCTGTACGATTGTGTTTAACACCATACACTTCAACGAATTTGCGAAATTTTTTGATATAAATTGCGGTCCATTGTCAGAAAATATACTCTCGGCTAGGCCGAAAAAATTGAAGATGGTTTCTTCCACGAAATCTGTGATCTACACGGCAGAAGCCTTCCGTAGCGTTTTGAACAAAACAAATTTCGAAAATTTGTCCAAAACAACTACCAGAGTGGTGTTACCGTGCTTAGACCGAGGGTAGGGTCCTAATAGGTCAATATGCAAGTACAGCAATGGTCTGTGAACTTCAATTTGTTTGCCCATTGGCGGCGTCAACACACTATTTGGAGCGTTACAATCTTTATAAACGATGCAACTCGCGATATAGTTTCGTACTTCGCTAGCCATACCAGGCCAGAAGTATCTTTGTCGCAAACGAGGATCATGCGCCAGACGAACTAGCTCGTCCGTAAAGCTAGACGGAACCCAAAGATTCCACGATTTATCTTCCTGAAATATATTGCCAGTGCTAAAGCTAGTCTTGAAGCACACGTAGCCATCTGACACTTGCGTCTCAGGCGTTGCTTTGCGCTTTATCGATCAGGTCGAGATATTCCTTTGATTTGAAGGCTTCAGAATTCAAGTTTATGCTAGGTGCCGAATCTATTTCTGAAATCGTGTCCACGTAAACACGTGAAAGCGAATCTGGCACCACATTTTCTGAACCTTTTCTCTGTTGAATCGCGAAATCAAAGGCTTGAAGCTTTCACCTCCATCGAGCCAAACGTCCGTTCAAGCCGCGCTGAGCCATGAGCCATTTTAAACTCGCATGGCCGGTGATTATTTTGAAAGGCAAATCTTCGACATAGGCTCTGAACTTTTTAACGCTCAACACCACGGCGAAACATTCGAATTCCGTCGCGCTCTAGTTGCGCTGTGCAGAATTCAGCTTTTGAGAAATATATGCGATAGGTTTCTCATTGTAGCAACACACTTTCGACACCAGTCTTACTCGCATCGCACTGCATAATAAAAGGTTTAGGGTAATCAGGGTTGGCCAATACCGGGGCCGTATTTAATAAAGATTTTAAGGCTTCAAACGCTACCTGAGCTTCCGCTGTCCAATTTAACTTGGCAATCTTCTTTAGGCAGTCAGTAATTCGAGACAACATGGAGGCATAATTGACAATAAACCGCCTATGCCATCCCGCCATACCCAAAAACCGAGGAACCTCTTTTTGGAGTGGTAGGAGCAGGAAAGTGAAAAATTGGAGATACTTCATTTGAGTCGGTATTTAAACATCCCAACGATGTAACCCAAATATCTAAATTCTCTCGTGCAATATTTCCTTTTCTCCAAATTTATTGGGAGTCCAGCAGAAGACAAACAACGTGCAATGGTTGCCAAAAGTTTAACGTGAGAATTAAAATCCTCAGAAATTACCAACAGATCGTCCAAATAGACAAAACAATTTTGCCTCAACTCAAACGGATTTGCTTTTTCCAGCAGTCTACACATTCTTTGAGCAGCATTGCAGAGCCCGAATGACATCACTGTAAACTGGTATAACGGTCTGCCAGGCACTGTGAAAGCAGTTTTTTCCCTACTCTGCTTTTCCAACGGTATTTGCCAAAAGGCGACTTTAAAATCAATATTTAAAATGAAACACGTCTTCTCAAGTCTGCTTCGAAGGCCTTCTGTATGTGGAAATCGATAAGCGTCTTTTTTCGTTAGGGTGTTCACTTTCCTCGAGTCGAGGCAGAGGAGAACCTTTCTAGGTTTCCGTACCAAGACTACCGGAAAGTTCTATGCGCTGACACTTTCTTCAATGACACCCAATTCCAACATACGGTTCAACTCAGCATACATGCGGGCTCGTAGCGCTGAGGCTCCGCGTTTTCTACCTCAATAATATTTTGTTCTAAATGTGGTTTTCCTAAACCGACTTGGTTGAAGGAAGGAAATAAAGCTAAGATGCTTTCGAGATACGCGCGTTGTTCCGAATTTAGCGCGTGTGTGTTGGGATCGCCAATTGACAAACAATCTAATGTGTCATTTTTAGAAATTATAGTCGGAGCTATATCGAATTCCTTCCAAAAATCTACACCTAGATATATATTTTAGGTAAGACCTGGTACGACGTATAGAGAAAGTCTTTTCCTAATGATATTGTAACTAATTGGAATCGCTATTTGACAGTGTACAGGCTGAGCTTTAAAATCAGCTATTTTGACTGAGCTGGTACGACCAGTCATTACAATTTCATGATGTTCGAGGAAATTTAAGGCGCCAGTGCCTAGACAGGACACACTTGCATCACTGTCCAATAGGCCAAATGGGATTCGCCGCCGACTATTTTGTGCACTCGAAAAAACCATGACCAACATTGTCACATTTCCAATACTTGAACCGTGATCTACCATTAGCATCCATAGCTTCTAAATGATCTTGGATTCCGTTTACCCGCATATTTTCACTTGCATACCCTCGAATACTACTATCGCGATCTATTTCGGTAGGTTAATAAGGTAAACTACCGAGAAGAGATGAGTTTATGTTGTATTGTTTCGATACCGGTTCGCGAGAAAAAGGTTGGCCACCTCTGATATATTGTTCGTGGTAATACGAATAATTATTTGGGTCAAAATCCCTTTTAAAGTTTTTGTATGGGAGATGAGAATGATTATCTTGCTGGAGGTCGAAAGTTGGTTCTAGCAGGTGAGTTGATTCCACTGAATTCGTGACTGTTCCTATTTTGGCGAAAATCAGTGGTGTGAAACGTTTCGTTGGTGGGTCTAAGTTTATCATCACCCAAATCAGACCTATCATTTACCGAATCTGGTCCATATGAGAAGTCACGTTCGTCAAGATCATCCAATTCATAGATGGGCCGTGTTGGGTTTTCCCAAGTTCGTCTTGGTTCCATTTCAGAAAGATGGCGTTCCGCGTTGCGGCATACTTCCTGAAAATGACTTAGACTCAGGCAGGCATTCCGAAAATAGGAATTTGAATTCCTACTTGGGTTGCCTTCGGTTGTTATTTGGATTAAAAGACAGGTTCGAATTCGGATCATGATTGGGGTGGACCTGGTGAATATTTGACGCTGTAATAGTGATTACGTTGTATGGTTCGTTCTGACTGATAGCACCATATGGAGGTGGTGGTGGTTGACGAATGTTATGGTTTATTATTGGTTGACTTCGTCTCTGAGGAACGGTTAAATTATATTTTTCGTTTAAATAATTGAGGTAAGCGGACTGGTCAACTGGTTTTGGTGGAGCCACTGCATCTGGTGCTTGCGGTAGTGCATTTAAGGGCATGCGCTTTAGTTCATTGACCAAATTGCTTTGAATTTTTGCCATCTGACTACTCACAGCCGCCTCGATCATTGTGCCTATATTTTCCATTGAGGCACTTGGATCTGACGGAGAGAGTAAAGAGACACCATCACTAGAACCCCATCGACTCATAGTTCAATTTGGCGCACCTCTTCCGCTACCACTACGACTGCGAGTAGTCATTGTAGCCGAAGCTACGAATTTTGAAGCTTGTGGCAGATCCAACGAAAGCTGTGGTTGGCTACGCGTTACGCGAGATTCGTTTTGACCTGTCAATACATTCGGCATGGCATTCTGATCATTTGGGTTCGATTCGGACTCTACGATTGGATCATTGGTTGGGTTTGTTTTTGAGGTGGCACCTGTATTTGCATTCGCCACTTTGAAGTCACGCCAAAAAATTAAAAAAAAAAACGGATCAAATTTCTTTATGTGTAACCAGAAGATCGTTTATATGTAGAACCAAAATCAAATGTCCAATATCAGCGCTCGAATTAACCAAAAGAAACAAAATCAGATAAAACTATCAGAACGACTCAAATTTAAAGTTTCACGATCAAACTAAGAATTGATAGGAAGGAAACGTGTCTTACGTAGAGTCCGAACTCAGGGTAATATGCTCAAATCTGGTAATTTTAAGGGATTTTACTTCTCAAAATGTTTTTAATTTTTCAGGGAATAAAAAGAATGGACAAAATAATAGAAAAGACGAGATAATAATAATAAAAAATAAAATATTAAAAAACGTCGATAATAAAAAATATGATAATAATAAAAAAATGTTGATAAAAACAAATTTAATAATGAAAAAAAAACTCCTCCTGCAAAATTATTTATAAAATGAAAGTAATAAAATCAAAAAATATTCATAATATAATTTCAAAAAAAGATAATAAATTTCAAAAAAACATAACCTAAAACTGAAAGAAACTAAACCTAAATTCAAAAACAAACCGAAAATAATAAAAAAACTAAACCGAAAACGTGATTCAGAAAAATTAAATCAAGATGAAAAAAAACTAAAACAAACTAAACTAAATAAAACGAAACTAAGCTTAACTAAACTAGATATAATAAAACTAAAACTAAAGTGAAAAAAATCTAAACTAAACTCAACTAAATAGGAGGAATAAAAAATTTCCCTTCAAAAAAAATTTCCCAAACAAATTCCAAAAGTACTTTCCAAAACTATTTGTCAACATCAAATTTATTTTACTTTCCCCGAAATATTTGCCAAAATAACATTACAATATTATTTCCCAAATGGAAATATTCGAAACTCAAACGTAAATATCACGTAAGAGCCAGAGAGAGCGACAAAACAAGTGGACGACGCGAAAAACATATCCCCGACATACCTTCACGAAACGAAAAGTGGATGTTGTTGTGTGGCCGGCGAACTGTACCGAGTCGAGTGATCGGACACCTGCGATAGCAACAAAGGCCGAAGCATGTGATCCGATCCAAACGAATTTCACAATTCCGGACAACTATGTCTGATGTGGTTGCATGACCCTCCTGTCCTCACGGCATTATTCATAGGCTTAATTAGGCACGAGAATGTGCGAAAAGGTGCACTAAAGCTCATACATCCACACCTATAGCATTTGCCGGGAGTCCAACTGCATTGAAACGTGAAGCGTTTCAATGACTACCATATTCATGTAGCACTTAATCCACATTTCAAACGCTTTTGCGGCAAGCGGCATATTCAATATAAAAAAAACGAAGTTACTGCTACTACGCAACCGTAAATTAAATGTGACGACAGACCGACTCTACATAATCGCAATCGCGAAGAGTCAGCCCGATTCTGAAAACCAAAAAAAAAACTAACGAAAATCTGAAATTATGTTTACATCAAAACTTCGTTCATTTTGAAATTGCGCTTTTCGCATTTCTTTGTACCTTTGCCTTTTGACAAGGAATGCAACTTCGTGACCAAGAATGACTATCTTTATTTATCTTTGCCCAGACTTATCTAGCTCTAAGATGTTTTGTTGTAGTTCTAGCGCCTGGGTGAGCTAAATTGTGTATGTTGTCAAATATCTTTCGTCGAAATGTTGCTGGGATGAAGGGTCTTACTACTCCAGTTGAGACATCGCAAAATAGTTTTGTTGAAGAATTGGGAATCATCATGTGTTTAATGCAAAGAGAAGTGGTGGAATGAGCAAATAGTAATGCTTTGAGTTCTTCATCCTCTAATTGATCTTTTGCTAATTGCTCATAGTCGATAGTTGTTGGTGATAAAATTGTACTAATTCTTGATAATGTATCTGCCACAACATTGTATTTACCAGATACGTACTGTATGTCAGTGGTAAATTGAGAAATCAGATCCAGATGTCTCAATTGACGAGGCGAAGCTTTTTCAGGCTTTTGATGAAATGCAAAAATTACTGGTTTATGATCTGTAAAAAGTGTGAATTGATGACCGTCAAGCATATAACGGAAATTAATTGCTGAGTATGCGCTAAATAACTCCCTATCATATGCACTATATTTAGTTTGGGCTGGATTGACTTTTCTTGAGAAAAAACGTAAAGGTTGCCATCCTTGGTCTGATATCTGTTGAACTACTGCTCCGATTGCATAATCAGATGCTTCTACCATTAGCGATAATGGGGCAGATGCAATTGGATGCCTCAATAATGCTGCTTTAGCAAGTGTTTGTTTGCATTCTTCAAATGCGATGCTGATGTCATTGGTCCAATCAATCTTTGTTTGATCATTTTTCTTATTCCCATTTTGAGAAGCGTGAAGGGGCATCTGAATTCTTGCTGCATTAGGAATGAATTTTCTGTAAAAGTTCACCATTCCTAAAAACCTCTTTAAATTTCGTACAGTAACAGGTTGCTTGTATTCCAAAATATTTGCTACCTTTTCTGGTAGTGGTTGAATATCCTCTTTTGATATTAGATATCCTAAATATTTCACTTCAGAGACTTCAAAGACACATTTTGAAGCGTTGATGGTGATACCATATTGCCTAAAACGATTAAATAATTGTGTTAAGTGTTGACGATGCTCCTCTCGATTCTTGGAGGCGATGATTAAATCATCTATATAAGGAAAACAAAAGTCCAGACCTCTCGTAACTTCATTTACAAATCATTGAAATGTTTGTGCAGCGTTAAAGAAACCGAAAGTCATAAATGGGAATTCGAACAAGACAATTGGAGTTATAATAGCTGTTTTTGAGATGTCGTCAGGTTCCACCGGAATTTGATGGTATGCCCGGGTTACATCGATCACGCTAAAAATTACCTTTCCTTCAAATAGTTGTGTACAATTTTGAATATGCGGAATTGGCTAACGGTCAGGTATAGTGACAGCATTTAAACATCTGTAATCACCACATGGGCGATAATCCCCATTACTCTTTGCGACCATATGCAAAGGGCTTGCCCAGCTGCTTTTGGATGGACGGCATATACCCTGATCCACCATGTATTGAAATTCTTTTTTGCTATTTTCAATTTATCGGAAGACAAACGTTTTGGTTTTGCAAAAACTGGTGGTCCCTTAGTTTGAATATGGTGTGTAATTTTATGATTACATCTTTTTAAAGAGCCAGATTGTGTACCATCAATGAATTCGTTCAATAGTTTATACATTTTTGAACTAAGTGAAATTGTCTTTAGGCTTAGTGAAAATGTTGAAATAGTCCTCCCTTTTGAGTTGAACTTAGTTAAATTGTCAATTAGCTGATGATTATGAACATCGACAAGTAAATTGAAGTGACTCAAGAAGTCTGAACCAATTATGGGCTTCGTTACTTCAGCTACCACAAATGGCCAGTGAAAAGTGTGACGCAGCCCGAGGTCTGCAGTAATAAGTCGTGTACCAAATGTTCTAATTTTTGTACCATTGGCTGCGTAAAGTTCGAGCGAGCTAGGTTGTTTACGCTTTTCGTATATATTTGGGGGAACCACTGAAATATAAGCTCCAGTATCAATGAGAAACTGCATTCCATTCAATCGTTCGGTAAGAAAGAGGCGACCTATTTGCAGGCCCGAATCACTTGTCGCTAGTTGTGACTCGGCTCTTAGTTTCCCTCATGGTAAATACAAGGTTGATTGCACTTTGTTGCCTTCTTCCCGTACTTTTGATAATACCAGCATATACCTGTTGACGGTGTTGATTTAGTTTGGTTAATTCGTCTGGAAGGACTTCGGCTTCTGTTGGATTCCAGTTTAGTAATTCTTTTTGTTAGGTCGCTAATTTGAGATGCCAAATTTTCAAGTGGTGTCCAAACATCATTTATCTCAGGAGTGTTTGTTACTTCGGAAATTTTGTTTGCCATTGTTGCTAATTTAGTCACTTCATCAGTACTTATTGACAGAATTGCTTGAGTTTGTTGTGGTAAATGTTATAGCCACAGTGATCGTAGCAATTCGTCACTGACTTTAGATGTCGCCAGATCTCTCATTTGTTTCCGGAGTTGTGATGATTTTCTATCACCTAGAGTGATGTCTCGAAGCAATTTATTTAAATTTTTTTCTTCTGAGTCCTGAAATGTTGTTAGGAGTCTTCTTTTCAACTCGGTATACTGGTTGATTGTTCGTGGTGCCAGTATAAGGTCGCTCACTTCTGACAAGACATCACTCTCAATAGAAGCAACTACTGAATTTTATTTAGTGCTTTCGGAAGTGATGTTCGCATTTATGAACTGAGATTCCAGCTGACTGAACCAAAGAGCTGGATTTGTCTTCCAAAACGGTGGAATACGTACGGAAACACGATTCACGCTTCCTTCAGCAATTTCTTCCTCTGTCATTTTACTCGCAATAAAAATTTATTCTTAGACCTCAAATTTGCTTGTTCCGGGAGCCTTGCTTTATTATAAAACAGTGACCGGTGCAGCCTCACACCGGAGAATTATGGCTTTGTCCTCACTGTATGTCGGGGTCACCAATGCAAGGTCTTTAGTCTTACCCAATAAAAACAAATATTTTATTATTTGATTTTTATTGTTACAGGAACTAGTCCTGAATTGTAAGTGAACTAAATAACAATTTGTTCGTCTATTTATACTAAATTATAAACATCATGGCTTGCTTCGTCAATTAAATTAAATTACAAACTTCAGTTAGAAAAATTTAAATTAAAATTTACTCTGAATAAAGTGTTGCCACAGATACTATCATGCATGGTGAATTTGCATTTGGATACCGCAAGGTCCATGCATCATATTTTTCGTCACAACTTTATGCAAATCCTTACCGACATCGGTATTTCAGGGCATATTATATCGTCGATTTCGTTTGAAGTGATTTTGTTATAGATCCAGATTAGGCAATGTACGTTTGGGAATCCCCTCTTTTGCCATTCCACTGAGTACATCCAGAAGCGCACAGAGCTAAACACTTCATGTTTTACCATGAATTCCATCAGCGATACCAGATTCTGTTTGAAAACACGTGCTGTAATGTCATGCCTATCCACCGGCGATTGGCCAGGAAGAAAGAGCTTTTCTATTGTAACTCGTCCCGCGTTGGAAATTTCATCTAAGATTTTGTTAAATTCAGCATTTTCATTTTTAAATACCTTTTTTTGGCTTTAAGCTTTCCAAAAAATGAGAAATAAAATGGCTTTCGGCAATGGGCTTACAAAATTTTACGCCATTTAAAAGAGATATAATTTGCTCGTTATATTTCAATAAAGAGGATCTAAAGCGAATAATTTAATTTTGTACGCTTAAGAGAAACTTGTTTTTTGGAATAAACAACGCAAACATTTTCCGCAATTTTGATGTTCCAGAATACATGAGCATTAAGCCTATTTAAAGTGTTGCCCCGCCGAATTAATATATTCAATGCCGCCACTACGCCCATCTGTATTTTTTATAATGTAAGCTTGATTTCGTATTATACTATATTGTTGTGTGCGCGTGTGAGTAAGAGTAATCAGGTTTTCTCGCATGAAGTTTTTGACTTCAGCTATGCTTGTGTCTTTGAATTAGTGATTAATTTTTTAAATGATTTTTTAAAATTCTCAGGTGTAACTTAGGTAAATAAAAAGTATGTAAGAACTACCTCATATTTCTAACGGACATTCTATAAAAATTTCGAGTTAATGGATCTGGAAATTTCGGAGATTATCGATTTCGTACAAACGTACAGATGTGATTTTATTTATATAGACAGGTGTTATGTCTGCTGTTCTGCCCCGTGGAGATGAAATATTATGACAAAATGGACCCACTAGCGTTCCCAACTGACATTTACTAACATAATATCTGACTGAATTTATGTCGTGTGGAGATGAGATGTTACGAAAATAATGGAATATGTTGAAAAGGAATCCTAGTTCAGTGTTTGTAGATATGTATTAAATTAAAAAAAAAACAAATTAACAATTTTACACAGAAAAATTCTATTTTTTTTTACCACTAACCAATACAATAATAATACAATATTATTAGTTAATCGTCATGTACCTGCGAACTCAATTTTATTGATTTCAAAAAAATTGCGCTGATTTTCTTCTATGCGCCGGGTTTTTGGTTCAATTTTTGTTCGTATATGTTTCTTATTAAACGGTAAAATAAAAACAAATTGTACGTTTTTTTTTGCTTAAGAAAAGAAGAAAGGAGTCTGCCATTTATTAATTTTCATAGCAAAATATTTTTCCGCTATTTTCTTCAATTTTTTCTGTTTTTTTTCGGAAAATTAAATAAATCACGGAAAGCAGATGATGCCATGAAAATATAATGGTCGATAGATAGAGTTTGTTTGGGATCTCTGCGACAAACCTCGCTTTCTATTTTGAATATTTGAATTGATTTTCGGTGTTTTTTTTATTACAAGACAAATTTTTTAACAGGAAAGGTAAATTCCGTTTTTTTTAAAGTATTGTCGATCGTCAATAACATATTTCCCATCCTTCAGGCAGCAACTAATGAATTCAGCGAGAGATGAATTTTTCTTGCTTTCAAGCAATTTATTCATTGAGGTATTTTTTAGTTTGTTCCTAAGCGAAATTCGGGTAGATTTCCATTAAACGCAGCCCAGTTTGAACAAGTAAAGAATAGCCTCTTTAGGAAACCTAGTAAAAAATTCGGAAACACTTTATGACTAGTCCATATCTCTGAATTATCAGTTAAAACGAAATGTGCTCTTTTTGCGGCCTCTAAGAAACATATTTGTCTGGATATGCTCTCAGCTCAGGTCAGTGTCATTGCTTTGAGTTAATACAATGAATCCGTTTCTTATTGTATTTTTCGTCGTTTTAGCTCACCAGATCCTGGTATGTCTTCAACAGTACCAAAGTTTTTCACGTGAAGAAACACCAAACGTTTTGAAAGTGTTTTTCTAAGAAATGTAATTCGTAATGCAGCTTGGCTGAATGAATAGGAAAACTGTGGGCAGCCGTGGATCTTGTGGATGTTTTAACTAAATCATAGCAACAAACATTTTGCATTTTATTTAAGAGCAAATAGGATAGTCTTTTGATTGTGTGCGTGTTTAATAATAAGCAAACATACAGAACATTTTTCAGAAATTTTGCCCTGCTATATCTCCTAATTTCTGGGCTCCTTTTACTGAAATCACAAATCGGGGAAAAATGGAAATTTTGTCGATTTTGTCCAATATCGAGATTTAATATCCGGCGCTCAGGAATCAGGAAAATAGCAAGGTAACATTTCAAAAAAAATTTTAGTTTTTCCGGAATACGCATACTTATCTGGCTTAAATTTTCTATATTTTCCGGGTTAAATTTGCATACTTATAGGAGCTGTTTTGAATTTTTCCATTTTTTTAAAGTAACAGGAGCCCAGAAATTATATCAAGGCAAAATTTCTGTATGAACGGGTAATATCAAACACACACACAATCAAAAGACCTTCCTACTTCACCTTAAATAAAATGCCAAAATTTTTGTTGCCATGCATTCTAATCGCCTGGTATTTCAGTTTGGCAGAAATTCATATTCTATTTTAGTAGTTTCTTCAACCAGTCCACATTTGTGGAAACAGTTCTTCTTCAATAATTCCTTTATTTCTGCAAATTTCCGAAAGGTTTTTGCATTTTTGGAAAAAGAATAAACGGGCGGAATTTAGCAATAACGCAAAGGAATACCACCGAAATGATGAAGAAACACAAGATTATGGCGCCGTCGCTTGCCTTTCTTAATTATGCTGACTATTCATCCATCTGTATTTGAAGGAAAATGATAGAAAACGATTCATTACTAATAATACAAACACATTTTATAGAAATTAATAATTTTTACATATTCTATTTTGTTCAAAGTCAAAATACCATTTTATTTGGTTCCCGGTCAATGATGGTCTCAAATGTTTCAAAACCTCTTCGAAATTCTGGGATTTTATTGGTTTCGCATTAATATATTTCCTTAAAGCATTCAATGCTGCTTCACTGTACAATTTGCATAAATCAGCACCGGAAAAATTCCTAGTTTTCTCAGCAATCTCATCAAAATGGAATTGATTTTTGAAAAGTCTTAATAATTCAAATCTAGCTAATCGATCCGCGGGGGAACATGAACAAGTTTATCAATTCTCCCAGGACATAAAAGAGCGCCATCAATTAAATCCAGTCTATTTGTTGCTGCCATAACTAAAGTACTAGAATTCTCGGCGGATTTCGATGAGCTTTGAATTTTTGCACCAATTCCATCCATTTCGGTCAACAAAACAGACAGGATTCTTGATTGAAGATAATTCGATGAACGATTTCCAATTAAAGAAATCTGAAAAGAAATCCTAATAGAAAGTAGTTTTATGATAAATGGAAAGAAACAGACCGATTTCATCGAAAAATATTATACATGTTGCGTTTTTTCGACCAAGCGAAAATATTCTGGATATAAATTTCTCGGAGTTCCCAACATACGCGGAATAAACTTCAGCTGGTGAAACAGAAGTCAACCGCATTTTAGCATCGGGAGCAAGACATTTTACAATAGTTGTTTTGGCACAACCTGGGGGTCCAGAAGGATCACTTGAGAAATTGGAAAAGAAAATAACTTTGGTTGCTTCCAAATTTTTGTACATCCTTTCCTTGATTTACACAATAGACTAAGAGTTCCAGGAAAACACAAAATACAAATATTACTTTTCGGACATTGAATTGAAAACCATTTATACGATTCCTGATATTTTAAAGGAGCTAATATTGAGACTTCCAGTAGTTTCTTAAGTTTTTCCATTCCCCCAATATCGGATAACGAATATCCTTTTAGATTCATAATTATGTAACTGCGGGGTTCAGATATATTGCAGTGTGCAAAAACACACTGCAGTGGGGTTTAAACGAAGTAGTAATTCCACTGATGATCTTTACAGCTTATCTTCTTCCTTGCGAGGGGAAGATATGAGATGGTGCAGCTAATGTGAGCAACTGAAAGGCTGCACGCCAAAATGAGTTGCGCTTGCTAGCTCGCCGGAGGGGTGGGTAGTTTCTCACCACCATCTGTCATCAAACTACACATAATCATTTATGCGTGCATATGAGTGTTAATGTCGTTCAGACTTTGAAGTGAGAGCATAAGCTATCAAGCAAGGAAAATTCTTTTGAGGCGAAAACAACCGAATTAATGGACGGTTCGTTAGTTTTGGTCACCGAAACTGACCAATTCTTGCGCTAAAGCCTTGCGAGGCATTCCGGGGCCGATTGCAGAGGTGTTATTGCCAACAGGACTTATATGGGGCACATCCCACCCGATTGGACCAACAGCAGAATACTGGTCCCCTTTGACGATAACCACTCCTACAAATGGTTATCGTCCCTAAATTTTACTTTATATTCACATTCGGCCCCCTCTCACCTCATCTTCCCCTCTCTCTCTCAACATCACTCCTACCTATTCGTGTTTCGTTTCATTTTAATACTCTTTTCTCTTCTTCTTTTCTAAAAGAAAACTTTTCCCCTTCCTTCCGCAATTGAACAATATTATATTTGCATATAATATTCTTCATACCCTCAAGACATAGAAAATGAAGTGCAGGAGGTCACCTCATTGTATAAAACGAGGTAACATTTGACGCAAAAAAAATACAATTGTAAAGTCCGCGACTTAAACATTTATAGTTATGAAATTGTGTTGACGTAAACTTGCGTAACCGCAACACAATTTAGTCACTAAAATTAAACGGATAGGTAGTTGGTAAAATAACAAGATTGTTTTGTTTGTAAAAAGAAATATAAGAGTAGCATTATTTAATTTCAAATATATAAAATTCATTTGAGTTTTTGTTTTAACAATTCATAAAACTTCATTGGAAGTTCTTTAAAATTCATATAATAAATAAGGTAGTCTAATATTTGTGGTCTGTTCATTCCGTTTAGCAATTTTTGTGATGCTATTTCTTCAAAAATCGTTCGTGATTTTGTAAAAAAATCACACGATTTTTCAATAATTGTGTGAAAATAGTCCGTGGGTTTTAAATAACGAAAAATCAGGCTATAATGTCCGTGACTTATGAAGAGTACATCAGGCAACAAATATCCGTGACTTCTAATAGTAGTGACTTTACGATGAGTAAATCAGGCAAGAATTCTCCGTGACTTATGAAGAATAAATCAGGCAACAAATATCCGTGACTTATGAAGAGTCAATCAGGCAACAATATCCGTGATTTGACTAATAGTACTGACTTAATGTTGAGTAAATCAGGCAACAATTATCCGTGACTTACGAAGAATAAATCAGGCAACAAATATCCGTGATTTGACTAATAGGAGTGACTTTATGATGAGTAAATCAGGCAGGAATTATCCGTGACTTGTGAAGAATAAATCAGGCGACAAATATCCGTGACTTATGAAGAGTCAATCAGGCAACAATATCCGTGGTTTGACTAATAGGAGTGACTTTATTATGAGTAAATCAGGAAAGAATTATCCGTGACTTGTGAAGAATAAATCAGGCAACAAATATCCGTGACTTATTAAGAGTCAATCAGGCAACAATATCCGTGATTTGACTAATAGTAGTGACTTTATGTTGAGTAAATGAGACAACAATTATCTGTGACTTACGAAGAATAAATCAGGCAACAAACATCCGTGACTGATGAAGAGTCAATCAATCAACCATATCCATGATTTGACGTTAAACTATTTTTATATGATTCAACTTTCTTTCAGTGCAAATGCACGTAACTTTACAATATTTTAATTCGGTATCGAATATCCTGAATTAAACCCGATTAAAAATAACATGGCAAAATATCGGTAATCATTTTTAATATTTCTACATTAATTGTCTTGAATTGAGACAAGCTTCAATTTGGGTTAATACTGTGCTTAATTCTTCGTAGGTCAGACATGAATCTCTGAGCGTTCTTTTTAAGTAATATTTAATTGACTTTACACCTGCTTCCCACAATCCTTCAAAATGAGGTGAAGCTGGTAGATTAAAATGCCATTTTATGTTCATATCTGCAGCGTGTGGGATCGTTGATTTATTTGCCGTTCTTATACTTTCAGTATATTCTCGTAGCAATGTTCTGTTTGCTCCTAGAAAGTTTGTACGACAGTCTGAATACACATCGGAAGGTTTTCCTCTTCTGCTGTTGAACCGTTTAAAGGCAGCTAGAAATGCTTGAGTTGTTAGGTCAGATACTACTTCGATATGAATAGCTTTAGTTGCTAAGCAGATGAATATACTAAAATAACCTTTATATGATATTGCTTTACGATATTTCGACATTCGTAGATCAATTGGACCAGCATAGTCAACTCCGCAATGCGTGAAGAGTCGAGAAACAGTTACTCTGGGTGTTGGCAAATCTCCCATCAATTGCGATGGGACTTGGGAACGAAATCTGGCACATCGATTGTACTTCAAAATACGTAGACGAACGGTATTTCGTCCATCCCAAATCCAATATTTGGAGCGTAAGCTATTAAGGACCAGTTGTGTACCTCCATGAAACGTTTGGATATGAGTTTTGTCAATCAGTGTATTGGTTACATGGTGTCCTTTCGGTAAAATAATAGGATGTTGTTGGTCATAAGGTAAATTTGAATTGGCTAATCTCCCATGGATTCTGATTATACCGTCATTTGCAATAAAGGGACTTAAGTTCAACAAGTTGCTTTCCTTTGGTAGTTTTATATTATTTTCTATAAATTTTATTTCTTGTTCAAATTCTATTCTCTATATATGTTTACAAATTATGATTCTTGCGTGGTGTAGTTCGTTTGTGGTTAAATGTGACTGCTTTCGATACTTATAACTTTTCCACCGCATACACCATGCCATAACCTTCTTTAACTTCGAAAATGAGGAGTATTTATTAAACAAATCTTCGTCACTAATTTCTTGAGATATTAAACTTTGAATAGGTTTTAATTCGGGTATGGTTTCTATCACCTCTACATTTTCCGACGGCCAGTGTTCTTTGAATTTCGCTAGCCATATCAGTTCATACCACCATGAGACTTGATCTTTCAATAATACTGGGTCGATTCCTCGTGATGCACAATCTGGCGGATTGTCCTTTGTAGGAATGCACACCTATTGATTGAAAGTATTATTTCCTTGTATGTCAACCACACGATTGGCTACAAAATTTTGTATTTAATTGGGTCTCCTTCAATCCAAGCTAATGTAATTTTTGAATCACATGACGTCGTGGCTATGTCTTTCATGTGCATGTTGATCCGAATCTGTCTTATTAGTTGACTTAGTAATACTGCAGCGCACAATGCTAGTCTTGGGAGTGTCACTGGTTTAAGTGGACCTACTCGTGTTTTTGATGTTAGTAAGTTTACATGCTTGATTCCAAATTCGTCTTTCGTTCAAAGGAATACAACAGCTGAGAAAGCTTTGGTTAAAGCGTCAGCGAAGCCATGAATTTCTTGTTTTCGATTACCCATGGGACAGGTTCGTCCCATGAACAGCCGGTCAGCCATAACTGTTGCATCAACATTTTTATTTTCACGATGCAAGGGGCTATCCAACTTAGAGGGTCAAAAAGTTGCGACAATTCTGATAAAATTCTTCTTTTTGAGTCTCCAATCTACTTTCTGAGAAATTAATGTCGGAATCCAAATAGTCTAAGGCTGGGTGCCATCGAATACCTAAAGTTTTTAGTTGATTTTTGTTATCAAATATTAAAGGAAGGTCCACTTCTTTATGTTCCTTTAAGATTGATGCACGCAACTCATAATTATTACCGGCCCATTTGCGTAATTTAAACCCTCCGCCTTACAGTAGCAATATCAACTGTGTTTGTATGGTCAATGCTTCTTCTTTTGTATCAGCCCCTGTTAATAAATCGTCATCATAAAAATCGTCCATTACTGATCGAGCTGCTGCTGGAAATTTTGTCCCATCTTCTTTTGCCAATGTCTGTAATGTTCTAATTGCGGAATATGGTGCTGACGTTGTGCCGAAGGTTACTGTGTTTAACAGATATTCAATCAATGGTTTATTGGGGTCCAGAGAATCCTTTGAAATTGTTGGTCTGATGGTTCGATTTTAATCATTCGGTACATCTTTTCGATGTCGGCTGTTAAAGCAAATTTATACCTTCTGCATTTGAGAAGTGTGGCAGCGAGTTTTGGTTGAATTGTTGGACCAACCATTAGATAATCCTTTGGTGTTTTCCCATTTGATGTTTTGGCAGATGCATTAAATACGACTCGTACCTTCGTCGTGCTGCTTTCTTTGCATACAGCATGATGTGGCAGATAACAATGGTTTAATGGTTTTGAAAAACGTTCTTTTTCCGTCAAGGGTGTCATATGGTCTAAGTCTAAAAACTCTTTCATACAAGCTGTGTAGTCATTATAAATTTGCTTGTTTTTAGCAAATTTATTTCCCATTTGTTGAAGGCATTTTTCGGCAATGTATTTGGAATGGCCGAGATTAGGTGGTGTCACAACTGGCAGACGAACTTGATGTTGTCCAGTTTTTAAACGTTTGTGAGTTTCGCCGAAGAATTTTTCACATTGGGTCTCTTCTGCAGCGTGTTTACGTGACGGTAATAATTCTTCCATTTCTCAAAATTTTTTTTAGTGTTTTATCAAGTTCGTCTTCAACAGTTATGTTAAATGATGTGGTTTGATTGGATCTATTGCTTCCACCGAACAACATCCATCCCAGATGTGTTCGTTGGGCGATTGGACATCCAATCGGTCCCTTTCTCATACCTTCTAACAATATTGCAGAATATACTTCAAATCCTAGCAACAAGTCAATTCTTCCAGGTTGAGCGAATTGTGGATCTGCGAATCCGAAATCCTTCAGGTGCGACCAATTTTCTTCCTAAACCTTGTCGGCTGGAGTTATTCCCGTGATTTTCTTGAGTACTAACGCTTCTGTGTTTAGTACAAATTTCGAATTGAGTGATTTTATGTTAAAATTTACTCGATTATTGATTGTCGCTACCTTTCATTTTCCAAGTCCCGTGACTGATATATCAATCCGTGAGCCTTTCAATTTTAGTTGTTGAACTGCTCGTTCTGTTATAAAGGACACTTGTGATCCCGAATCTACCAAGCATCGAAATATTGCAGAATTACCTTTTGCATCTTCTATCCGTACCATCGCGGTGGCGAGTAGCCCTTTAATGTTATCCCTTGGTAAAGTTTTTTGACTTTCACTGTTCTGCGCGAACATGGTCGACGTTGAAACCCTGGACGGTGCTTGGCCTACACCTTCCGTATGACTCGCATCTTCCCCAGTTGCTATTGAAGATGTGATGTTCTCAGTACGCAGCAAAGTGTGGTGTCTTTTTCCACATCTCTTGTATCCTAATTTGTTTAGATATTTCTTCACTTGATGTCCTACTTTTAGACAATTGTAGTACATCCGATTGTCTAGTACGTATTTTACTTTCATGGAGATGTCCATGTTCAAAAACTTGTTGCAAATGTGTTATAATTGGTTCCAATTCTCCGATGGGGATTTGTAATACCTGCAACTCATGAAAGCATTCTGAAGATAACAGTTTTAATGCCATTGACCGTTTCGTTTCGCAAAATGTTTTGATTTAATAGTACTGTACTGTCACAACTTTTGACCAATGTGCTCCAGGCTGGGCCATAATTACCCCCAATGGTCTGAAACTTTCATAAGAGCCTTTCTGCTTCGCCCACGAGACTTGTTTTAAGTAGTGCAGTTTTTGTATTGAAGGAATTCCCGCATTTGAATGGATCAAGGATACAAACAAATCATGGAACCACCGCCATGATTCGCAATCGCTGTTGAACTTTGGGAGGTTTATTTTTGGCAAATGAATTTCAGTCCTATTCTGAATTCTGGTTTCTCCGTTTGTTCCATTAAGGGAGTCATTGAGGAGCACCGGGGACTTTGGTTAACTTTTTATTTCAAAGGCTTCTTGAAGTTCACCCATGAACACGAAATATGAATCTTCTATTTTTTCGAATGCCCCACTAATCGGTGTCTTTTAATGTTTGCGCTACCATAGAAATGCGAACTTGGTTTTTCGTAATTTCGTCCCATACTTTTTCGACGGCAGACATTCTACGACTTAGATACCCTCCCGTTTTCCTGGCTTCTCCAGTTTTCCAGTGATTTGTGATCGCCCTGCGAATTTGATCGATCGACCCTATTTGAGACAATATAATTTTTGGCTCACCCATTGTAACCCTCTGCAATTTTTTACTTCAATAAAACGATATTGAGCGAAAGTCACCTATACTATGACCCCAAATATGATATTCTACCTATACAAGAGGACACACATACGATACGACTCGTGGATTCTGTATGAATTTGAAAGAAAAGCGATCTCTTACAAACAATCAATCTATCCGGCTCGAACGACCAAAATGTTAAGTCCGCGACTTAAACATTTATAGTAATGAAATTGCGTTGACGTAAACTTGCGTAACATCAACACAATGTAATCACTAAAATTAAACGGATAGGCAGTTGGTAAAATAACGAGATTGTTTTGTTTGTAAAAAGAAATATAAAAGTAGTTTCATTTAATTTAAAATATATACAATCCATTTGAGTTTTTGTTTTAACAATTCATAAAACTTCATTGGAAGTTCTTTAAAATTCATATAATAAATAAGGTAGTCTAATATTTGTGGTCTGTTCATTCCGTTTAGCAATTTTTGTGATGCTATTTCTTCAAAAATCGTTCGTGATTTTGTAAAAAAATCACACGATTTTTCAATAATTGTGTGAAAATAGTCCGTGGGTTTTAAATAACGAAAAATCAGGCTATAATGTCCGTGACTTATGAAGAGTACATCAGGCAACAAATATCCGTGACTTCTAATAGTAGTGACTTTACGATGAGTAAATCAGGCAAGAATTCTCCGTGACTTATGAAGAATAAATCAGGCAACAAATATCCGTGACTTATGAAGAGTCAATCAGGCAACAATATCCGTGATTTGACTAATAGTACTGACTTAATGTTGAGTAAATCAGGCAACAATTATCCGTGACTTACGAAGAATAAATCAGGCAACAAATATCCGTGATTTGACTAATAGGAGTGACTTTATGATGAGTAAATCAGGCAGGAATTATCCGTGACTTGTGAAGAATAAATCAGGCGACAAATATCCGTGACTTATGAAGAGTCAATCAGGCAACAATATCCGTGGTTTGACTAATAGGAGTGACTTTATTATGAGTAAATCAGGAAAGAATTATCCGTGACTTGTGAAGAATAAATCAGGCAACAAATATCCGTGACTTATTAAGAGTCAATCAGGCAACAATATCCGTGATTTGACTAATAGTAGTGACTTTATGTTGAGTAAATGAGACAACAATTATCTGTGACTTACGAAGAATAAATCAGGCAACAAACATCCGTGACTGATGAAGAGTCAATCAATCAACCATATCCATGATTTGACGTTAAACTATTTTTATATGATTCAACTTTCTTTCAGTGCAAATGCACGTAACTTTACAATATTTTAATTCGGTATCGAATATCCTGAATTAAACCCGATTAAAAATAACATGGCAAAATATCGGTAATCATTTTTAATATTTCTACATTAATTGTCTTGAATTGAGACAAGCTTCAATTTGGGTTAATACTGTGCTTAATTCTTCGTAGGTCAGACATGAATCTCTGAGCGTTCTTTTTAAGTAATATTTAATTGACTTTACACCTGCTTCCCACAATCCTTCAAAATGAGGTGAAGCTGGTAGATTAAAATGCCATTTTATGTTCATATCTGCAGCGTGTGGGATCGTTGATTTATTTGCCGTTCTTATACTTTCAGTATATTCTCGTAGCAATGTTCTGTTTGCTCCTAGAAAGTTTGTACGACAGTCTGAATACACATCGGAAGGTTTTCCTCTTCTGCTGTTGAACCGTTTAAAGGCAGCTAGAAATGCTTGAGTTGTTAGGTCAGATACTACTTCGATATGAATAGCTTTAGTTGCTAAGCAGATGAATATACTAAAATAACCTTTATATGATATTGCTTTACGATATTTCGACATTCGTAGATCAATTGGACCAGCATAGTCAACTCCGCAATGCGTGAAGAGTCGAGAAACAGTTACTCTGGGTGTTGGCAAATCTCCCATCAATTGCGATGGGACTTGGGAACGAAATCTGGCACATCGATTGTACTTCAAAATACGTAGACGAACGGTATTTCGTCCATCCCAAATCCAATATTTGGAGCGTAAGCTATTAAGGACCAGTTGTGTACCTCCATGAAACGTTTGGATATGAGTTTTGTCAATCAGTGTATTGGTTACATGGTGTCCTTTCGGTAAAATAAGAGGATGTTGTTGGTCATAAGGTAAATTTGAATTGGCTAATCTCCCATGGATTCTGATTATACCGTCATTTGCAATAAAGGGACTTAAGTTCAACAAGTTGCTTTCCTTTGGTAGTTTTATATTATTTTCTATAAATTTTATTTCTTGTTCAAATTCTATTCTCTATATATGTTTACAAATTATGATTCTTGCGTGGTGTAGTTCGTTTGTGGTTAAATGTGACTGCTTTCGATACTTATAACTTTTCCACCGCATACACCATGCCATAACCTTCTTTAACTTCGAAAATGAGGAGTATTTATTAAACAAATCTTCGTCACTAATTTCTTGAGATATTAAACTTTGAATAGGTTTTAATTCGGGTATGGTTTCTATCACCTCTACATTTTCCGACGGCCAGTGTTCTTTGAATTTCGCTAGCCATATCAGTTCATACCACCATGAGACTTGATCTTTCAATAATACTGGGTCGATTCCTCGTGATGCACAATCTGGCGGATTGTCCTTTGTAGGAATGCACACCTATTGATTGAAAGTATTATTTCCTTGTATGTCAACCACACGATTGGCTACAAAATTTTGTATTTAATTGGGTCTCCTTCAATCCAAGCTAATGTAATTTTTGAATCACATGACGTCGTGGCTATGTCTTTCATGTGCATGTTGATCCGAATCTGTCTTATTAGTTGACTTAGTAATACTGCAGCGCACAATGCTAGTCTTGGGAGTGTCACTGGTTTAAGTGGACCTACTCGTGTTTTTGATGTTAGTAAGTTTACATGCTTGATTCCAAATTCGTCTTTCGTTCAAAGGAATACAACAGCTGAGAAAGCTTTGGTTAAAGCGTCAGCGAAGCCATGAATTTCTTGTTTTCGATTACCCATGGGACAGGTTCGTCCCATGAACAGCCGGTCAGCCATAACTGTTGCATCAACATTTTTATTTTCACGATGCAAGGGGCTATCCAACTTAGAGGGTCAAAAAGTTGCGACAATTCTGATAAAATTCTTCTTTTTGAGTCTCCAATCTACTTTCTGAGAAATTAATGTCGGAATCCAAATAGTCTAAGGCTGGGTGCCATCGAATACCTAAAGTTTTTAGTTGATTTTTGTTATCAAATATTAAAGGAAGGTCCACTTCTTTATGTTCCTTTAAGATTGATGCACGCAACTCATAATTATTACCGGCCCATTTGCGTAATTTAAACCCTCCGCCTTACAGTAGCAATATCAACTGTGTTTGTATGGTCAATGCTTCTTCTTTTGTATCAGCCCCTGTTAATAAATCGTCATCATAAAAATCGTCCATTACTGATCGAGCTGCTGCTGGAAATTTTGTCCCATCTTCTTTTGCCAATGTCTGTAATGTTCTAATTGCGGAATATGGTGCTGACGTTGTGCCGAAGGTTACTGTGTTTAACAGATATTCAATCAATGGTTTATTGGGGTCCAGAGAATCCTTTGAAATTGTTGGTCTGATGGTTCGATTTTAATCATTCGGTACATCTTTTCGATGTCGGCTGTTAAAGCAAATTTATACCTTCTGCATTTGAGAAGTGTGGCAGCGAGTTTTGGTTGAATTGTTGGACCAACCATTAGATAATCCTTTGGTGTTTTCCCATTTGATGTTTTGGCAGATGCATTAAATACGACTCGTACCTTCGTCGTGCTGCTTTCTTTGCATACAGCATGATGTGGCAGATAACAATGGTTTAATGGTTTTGAAAAACGTTCTTTTTCCGTCAAGGGTGTCATATGGTCTAAGTCTAAAAACTCTTTCATACAAGCTGTGTAGTCATTATAAATTTGCTTGTTTTTAGCAAATTTATTTCCCATTTGTTGAAGGCATTTTTCGGCAATGTATTTGGAATGGCCGAGATTTAGGTGGTGTCACAACTGGCAGACGAACTTGATGTTGTCCAGTTTTTAAACGTTTGTGAGTTTCGCCGAAGAATTTTTCACATTGGGTCTCTTCTGCAGCGTGTTTACGTGACGGTAATAATTCTTCCATTTCTCACTTGTGATCCCGAATCTACCAAGCATCGAAATATTGCAGAATTACCTTTTGCATCTTCTATCCGTACCATCGCGGTGGCGAGTAGCCCTTTAATGTTATCCCTTGGTAAAGTTTTTTGACTTTCACTGTTCTGCGCGAACATGGTCGACGTTGAAACCCTGGACGGTGCTTGGCCTACACCTTCCGTATGACTCGCATCTTCCCCAGTTGCTATTGAAGATGTGATGTTCTCAGTACGCAGCAAAGTGTGGTGTCTTTTTCCACATCTCTTGTATCCTAATTTGTTTAGATATTTCTTCACTTGATGTCCTACTTTTAGACAATTGTAGTACATCCGATTGTCTAGTACGTATTTTACTTTCATGGAGATGTCCATGTTCAAAAACTTGTTGCAAATGTGTTATAATTGGTTCCAATTCTCCGATGGGGATTTGTAATACCTGCAACTCATGAAAGCATTCTGAAGATAACAGTTTTAATGCCATTGACCGTTTCGTTTCGCAAAATGTTTTGATTTAATAGTACTGTACTGTCACAACTTTTGACCAATGTGCTCCAGGCTGGGCCATAATTACCCCCAATGGTCTGAAACTTTCATAAGAGCCTTTCTGCTTCGCCCACGAGACTTGTTTTAAGTAGTGCAGTTTTTGTATTGAAGGAATTCCCGCATTTGAATGGATCAAGGATACAAACAAATCATGGAACCACCGCCATGATTCGCAATCGCTGTTGAACTTTGGGAGGTTTATTTTTGGCAAATGAATTTCAGTCCTATTCTGAATTCTGGTTTCTCCGTTTGTTCCATTAAGGGAGTCATTGAGGAGCACCGGGGACTTTGGTTAACTTTTTATTTCAAAGGCTTCTTGAAGTTCACCCATGAACACAAAATATGAATCTTCTATTTTTTCGAATGCCCCACTAATCGGTGTCTTTTAATGTTTGCGCTACCATAGAAATGCGAACTTGGTTTTTCGTAATTTCGTCCCATACTTTTTCGACGGCAGACATTCTACGACTTAGATACCCTCCCGTTTTCCTGGCTTCTCCAGTTTTCCAGTGATTTGTGATCGCCCTGCGAATTTGATCGATCGACCCTATTTGAGACAATATAATTTTTGGCTCACCCATTGTAACCCTCTGCAATTTTTTACTTCAATAAAACGATATTGAGCGAAAGTCACCTATACTATGACCCCAAATATGATATTCTACCTATACAAGAGGACACACATACGATACGACTCGTGGATTCTGTATGAATTTGAAAGAAAAGCGATCTCTTACAAACAATCAATCTATCCGGCTCGAACGACCAAAATGTTAAGTCCGCGACTTAAACATTTATAGTAATGAAATTGCGTTGACGTAAACTTGCGTAACATCAACACAATGTAATCACTAAAATTAAACGGATAGGCAGTTGGTAAAATAACGAGATTGTTTTGTTTGTAAAAAGAAATATAAAAGTAGTTTCATTTAATTTAAAATATATACAATCCATTTGAGTTTTTGTTTTAACAATTCATAAAAATTCATTGGAAGTTCTTTAAAATTCATATAATAAATTAGGTACTCTAGTATTTGTGGTCTGTTGATTCCCTTCGTGATGCTATTTCTTCAATGTTGTGATGTGAAATCCGAGAATGAAATCATTCGTGATTTTGTAAAAAAATTACACGATTTTGCAATAATTGTGTGAAAATAGTCCGTGGTTTTTACATAACGAAACATCAGGCTATAATGTCCGTGATTTATGAACAGTACATCAGGCAACAAATATCCGTGATTTGATGGAAAGTAATTGAATTTACGACGAGTAAATCAGGCAACAAATATCCGTGAGTTCTAATAGTAGTGACTTTACGATGAGTAAATCAGGCAAGAATTATCCGTGACTTTCGAAGAGTAAATCCGGCAACAAATATCCGTGACTTATGGAGAGTCAATTAGGCAACAATATCCGTTATTTGACTAATAGGAGTGACTTTATGATGAGTAAATCAGGCAACAATTATCGGTGACTTACGACGAATAAATCAGGCAACAAATACCCGTGATTTGACTAATAGGAGTGACTTTATGATGAGTAAATCAGGCAGGAATTATCCGTGACTTGTGAAGAATAAATCAGGCGACAAATATCCGTGACTTATGAAGAGTCAATCAGGCAACAATATCCGTGATTTGACTAATAGGAGTGACTTTATTATGAGTAAATCAGGCAAGAATTATCCGTGAGTTGTGAAGAATAAATCATGCAACAAATATCCGTGACTTATGAAGAGTCAATCAGGCAACAATATCCGTGATTTGACTAATAGTAGTGACTTTATGTTGAGTACATCAGGCAACAATTATCCGTGACTTACGAAGAATAAATCAGGCAACAAATATCCGTGACTTATGAAGAGTCAATCAGGCAACAATATCCATGATTTGACATTAAACTATTTTTCTATGATTGAAGTTTCTTTCAGTGCAAATGCACATAACTTTACAATATTTTAATTCGGCAACGAATATCCTGAATTAAACCCGTTTAAAAATAACAAGGCAAAATATCAGTAATCATTTTTAATATTTCTATATTAAGAAAGCAACGAATAATTGTTGTTAATATGCCCGATTGAAATTTGCAAGGCAAAATATCCGTCGTAAAGTTCAATAAATTTGATCTATGTTCAATCATAGACAATTGTCTCTACTAATTTTACTCACCATTGGTTTGTTTGCTAGGCTCCCTTCTCCTTGGGATGAAAAAACTAAGATTTAATACCAAAACGGCTCCCCGTTTTATAGTCGAGTCCTAACGGTTTTTTGAAACTAATAATGGACCAACTGACTTCTGAGTCAAAATGAAGTCCTTAAGATATTTAAAATTCGAAATCTTGACCATCTTTATCACTGATGATTTATTTCTTTTATCTTTTTATTCGAATATACTCCCTACAAGTTTTCTATAACGTATCTGTCTCCTCTTGATAATTTTTTGTACAAAAAATGATAAAAATTTGTTCTTCATTGCAGCCGTGTGTTAACCATAAGATACAGTTTTAGAATATTAAAATCCGATAAAATAGGATGCCATTTAATTTCGATGTCATTAAGTTTGTTAATGATTTCTTAAAGTTCCTTTGTAATCCTTTTGGACTTTCCCATTAAATCCAATCAAAAGAAACTTAATTGAAAGTTCCAAATGCAGGGGTGTACAAATGAGCGGATGTCGTTAAACTTGTGTCGAATCAAATTCATAACTTATGTTTTAGTTTTCTTGAAATATTTCATCAAATATTCATTCTTATCAGAAACCAATTACATGATAATTCATATAATTAATTATACAGCCGTAAATTAATAAAATTACGAATTAATCGATCAAAAAATATAATTATTATCAAAAATTCTGTTCAGTGGATGTAAAAGAAAAACCGCTGAACAAATATTATCTCATCTCATATTTGAAATAATATGGCTGTCATTTGACAGATCAGAAAGGTAAACAACATGTTCATTTTCTTTTTATTATTTATTATTTTATTTTTATTTTCTATTTTAGAAAAAAAGTTGAGAGGACACAACAACAATCGAACCGCAAGACGCTGTTATCGTGCACACAAAATGATTTTTCTATTCAATGTTTGAAATACCCACCGCTAAGCTCTGTTAGAAGTTTGAGAGCTGTCATTTTCATTTCGTTCCCACTTTTCCCACGAGCCTGAATTTTTGTTTGAATTGTTTTTTTTCTGTATATTTTGAGTTATTCAATAAAAAAAATTTTATAAATGTTATATAATTAAGCAGTTTAAATCTGATTTCTAAAATATCTAACCTGTTATCTCTCTTACATTCCCGTGAGAAAAACACCTAAAAATCTATTTAATATATATATATGTTTTTTTTATATTTCTTTGTTCTTCAAAAACAAAATTTCAATTTTGCATAAAGGCTCTAAGTGTAAAAGTTTGATTATGTATACAGACAGGTTGCGTGGTTTCCGTTTTCCTTTTTTTTTATGTAAGAAATTTTGTCAAATTTTTTTTTTTTTACACATGAACAATAAAAATGATGTCTCGAAGTCGCCGAAATTATAAAGATGTATGAAGCGTGCGGCTTTAAGGTTGTAATTCTGATTTGCCGCGATGCACTTTTAAGATTTTTGGATGACAAACAAAAATTTGACGTAATGTGGAAGTGTTAAGATGATACGGATATCCCACGATGCAACATTTATTTTTTTTCTTTATTGTATAAAATTAACAAAACTTTGATGCAACTTTTTAGACGAATGCAACGAGCCATGTGCCTTACAATTTAGCGTGCCTTTAATAAACTAATTAAACATTTACACACTTTTCGGTATATTTTATATAAAAAAAACATTTTTCTTTCTTTTTTTTAATATTCATTTTCCTTCTAAGTATAAAAAAAACAAAAATGCTAGGAAAAAACCCTCCCCACGTTTAGATTTTTTTCGTTTTTTCCCACCTTTTTTTTCAAAATCAAAACTTCACTAATCGCAATAAAAATTTTTAATTCTTTTGTTTTGGTTTCACGCTAATTTTTAACCAAACTATTTTTTTTTTACTTTCCCGCTAATACTAACAAAACTATTTTGTTTTAATTTCCCAAAAAAAAATCATCAAATTGATTATCCCATATTCCACCGTCTTCTTCAACATCCAGAAACTGACCCTCGATGCTTCGTTTTCAAAACGCATCAAACAAAACAAGACCTACCATCTCTCTCCAACTTTATATAGACCAATATCTTCTCATGTTATGATCAGATTTCGCCTTTGAATATATTTTATATGGAATGTTTACATTTCCCTGCGTACAACGAGATTGAAACATGACTTGCTAAATTCGCATTCTCTCATTGCTACCAGCTGTTTCCAGCATTATATTAGTGAGTTTCCTTGAAGATTTGAAATTCGGAAATATATGAGGTTGTGAAATTCGATAACAAAATAAATCTTTCGGTATGTGCCCTGAGTTAAGTCAGTGAAGGAAAATTAAATAACATAAGCGCGAGGTGCCGTTATAATTTATTCGGTGCTACGCAGCGAACTAGGCAAAATCTGTAAATATATCTTTTTATTCTTAAAATTGAGCCAGGTTTAACCAGAATTGTGGAGTCTACATGCAACATGAATTCAGTCACAACAAGTGTTATATCTGCTGTTCTGTCCTGTGGAGATGAAATATTATGACAAAATCGACCCACTTACGTTCCCAATTTACATTTACTAACATAATATCTGACTGAATTTATGTCGTGTGGAGATGAGATGGTACGAAAATAATGGAATATGTTGAAAGGGAATCCTAGTTCAGTGTTTGTAGATATGTATTAAATTAAAAAAAAACAACAAGTTAACAATTTCACACAGAAAAATTATATTTTTTTTGTCCACCAACCAGTACAATAGTAATATAATATTATTAGTTAATCCCCATATACCTGCGTAGCCAGTTTTATTGATTTCACAAAAAATTGCTGCTGATTTTATTCTATACGCGTGGTTTTTGGTTCAATTTTTGTTGTACATGTTTTTTCTTAAACGGTAAAATAAAAACAAATTGCACCCTTTTTTTTGCTTAAGAAGAGGAGAAAGGAATCTGCCATTTTTAATTTTCATATAAAAATAGTTTTTCGTTATTTTTTTTCAATTTTTAATGATTTTTTCTTTCGGAAATTTAAATAAATCACCAAAAGCGGATGATGCCTTGAAAATATGATGGTCGAGAGAGAGAGTTGGTTTAGGATCTCTGTGAGAAAAATCGCTTTCTATTTTGAATATATGAATTGATTTTCGGTGTTTTTTTATTACAAGACAAATTGTTTTAAAAGGAAAGGTAAATTCGGTTTTATTTTTAAGTATTGGCTATCGTCAATAACATATTTCCCATCTTTCAGGCAGCAACTAATGAATTCTGCGAGAGATGAATTTTTCTTGCTTTGAAGCAATTCTTAGGCTCTCAGCTCAGGTCAGTGTCATTGCTTTTGGTTTGTAAAATGAATCAATTTCTTATTGTATTTTCTGTCGTTTTAGCTCACCAGATCCTAGTATGTCTTCCACAGTAACAAAGTTTTTGACGTGAAGAAACACCAAACGTTTTGAAAGTGTTTTTTTAAGAAATGTAATTCGTAATGCAGCTTGGCTGAATGAGAAGGAAAACTGTGGGCAGCCGTGGATCTTGTGGATGTTCTAACTAAAACTTGAAGGACTCAGTATGGAGCACTCCTGTAAGGATAAAATGATCTTTAATGTACAGACTGAATCGAAAAACAGTCCTTATTAGGGCCACAAGTTCAAATAAAAACGGCAACTAAATAAATCTATCAAAGATTAAAAAAAATGTAATGAATCCTTGCAAAATTCCACCCTGCTGGGATTTCTGGGCGTCTTTATCAACCATCGAACAAAATTTTGCAATAAAAATCTTGAATTTTTACCATGCTGATACACCAGGCTATCAGAAATCATAGCAACAAACATTTTGCATTTTATTTAAGAGCAAATAGGATATTCTTCTGATTGTGTGCGTGTTTAATATTACGCAAATACACAGAACATTTTTCAGATTTTTGCCTTGCTATATCACCTGATTTCTGGGCTCCTCTTACTGAAATCCAATATCGGGGAAAAATGGAAATTTTGTCGATTTTGGCCAATATCGACATTTGGTATCCGGCGCACAGTAATCAGAAAAATAGCAAGGTGTAAAACAAAAGAAAATTGAAAGTATAATAATTGAGACGTTTAAGAAAGAACAGTTGTAACGGTTTAAAGAAATTGAGCAAAAAAGGCAAATGAAAGGACCACTGGAGAGATAGTGTAGAATCGTCTTATCGGTTAAGACCTCGCCCCATGAGACTGACGAGACACGGGGTCGAAACTTGGTCTCGGTTCTTCACCTGTTCTCTACTTTTCTTTGCCCTATAATATCAGATGTGGGGTATTATTCACGAAAGGTTCCTAAACAGTTGCATACGAGCAAATTGCATTTGGATTTATTTGGGTGGTTTAACCGATGTGTATCGTTAACCATTAATGTATTTGTGTATTTGTGTTCTACAGTGGGAATTTGTGTATCTGAGGTCAGCCGAGGGCAGCTGATTTATCAGAATCGCCGAATTGTAAGACAAAAGAAATTGAAAGTAAACAATTGAGAGGTTTAAGAAAGAACAGTTGTAACGATTTAAAGAATATGAGGAAAAAAGGCAAATGAAAGGACCACTGGAGAGATAGTGTAGAATGGTCTTATCGGTTAAGAGCTCGCCTCATGAGACTGACGAGACCCGGGTTCGAAACTTGGTATTGGTACTTCACTCTTTCTCTACTTTTCTCTGCCCTATAATATCAGATGTGGGGTATTATTCACGAAAGGCTCCTAAAAAGTTGCATACGAGCAAATTGTATTTGGATTTATTTTGGTGGTTTAACCGATGTCTATGGTTAACCATTAGTGTATTTGTGAATTTGCGTTCTACAGTGGGAATTTGTGGATCTGCGGTCAGCCGAGTGCCGCTGATTTATCAGAATGGCCGAATTGTAAGACAAAAAAATTTAAAGTATAACAATTGAGAGGTTTAAGAAAGAACAGTTGTAACGATTTAAAGAATATGAGGAAAAAAGGCAAATGAAAGGGCTAGTGGAGAGATAGTATAAAATTTTCTAGTCGGTTAAGACCTCGCCTCATGAGACTGACGAGACCCGGGTTCGAAATTTGGTCTCGGTTCTTCACTTTTTCTCTACTTTTCTTTGTAATATAAAGGCAACATTTCAGAAAAAATTTAGTTTTTCCGGAATAAGTGCGCATACGTATAGGGCTTAAATTTTCTCTAATTTCCGGGTGAGTTGTGCATACTTTTAGGAGCCATTTTGAATTTTTCCATTTTTTTAAAGCAACAGGAGCCCAGAGATTATAGCAAGGCAACATTTCTGTATGAACGGGTAATATTCAACATGCACAAAATCAAAAACGCTTCCAATTTCCCCTTAAATAAAATGAAAAATTTTTGTTGCTATGCATTCTGATCGCCTGGTATTTCAGTTTGTCAGAAATTCATATTCTATTTTAGTAGTTTCTTCAACAAGTCCACATTTGTGGAAACAGTTTTTCTTTAATATTTCCTTTATTTGTGGGACTTTCCGAAAGGTTTTTGCGTTTTTGGAAAGAGAACAAACGGGAGGAATTTAGCAATAACGCAAAGGAATACCACCGAAATGATGAAGAAACACAAGATTATGGCGCCATTGCTTGCCTTTCTTAATTATGCTGACTATTATTCCACCTGTATTGGAGGGAAAATGAGAGTATGTAACAAGGGGTTTGCATATGTTGGGGTATTGTTATCGAAGAAGCAAATCCCCTGATGACCTTTTTAGCATATCTTCTTCCTTGCGAGGAGAAGATATGAGATGGTGCTGCAAATGTGAGCAACTGAAGCAAGGAAATTCGGTTTTGCAAGAAAAAAAACCGAATAAATGAGGTGTTTGTTATTTTCCGGTCACCGAAACTGACCGAACCCATCGCGAAAGCCTTGCGAGGCATGCCGGGGCCGTGTTATTGACAACCGGACTTTGGGGCACTTTCCTCCCGCATGGACCGACAGCAGAATGCCGGTCCCCGTATGTCCAATGCTGGCCCCTACAAATGAGCATGGACCCTTATTATGTTCATGCTCTCCACACCGTGTCACTTAGCCCATCTATCCCCTCTCGAACGTTATTATTTTACATCGCCCATTCTCTCACATGAATTCAAAATTTAAACTTTAACATAAAAAGATTATCAGTTTTAGATTTCAATTTTTCTTTATTCAAGTATTTCGTGCAATAAATGTAATTTCGACGCCCGAAATTCTGTTACAATATCTAAATATATTAATATCTGGTAAGTTTTTTTAAGCAAATCACAAAATTACTACATTTATTCAAACTTTAGAATTGATCCTTTTTTCTTTTCTTCTTTTATTTTCTTTTAAATTCTTTCTTAAATGTGAAATTAAAATTTGACTTAATCAGATAGGAAATTCAATATTTTGACGTAATGTGTTTATATATATATATATATTTTTATATTTATATTCATAGTTAATTGAGCCTGTCCAACAATGGCATTAAAACAAAAAGAAAAATAAAAGAATTCAAGCTGGATATCGGTCTACAGGTACTTGTCTTTGTGCACAATTTTTTTCCCGTTTTTTCCCGCCTTTACGATAAAACTTCCTTTTCGGTGTACACTGAGACAATTTTACTATATGTAGTGTATCGAATGTCTCTGAGGCGGAAAATTGGAGAAGCCAAAATTACGTAAGATATGACATATTAAATTTTGTTCGATCCAGCACTAAATTCATTTATTTTCACTTCTTTTAAAATTTTTTTTTTCTTTTAGAAAACCCACAACACAGAAATTTTTCTTTTTTTTTTCTTTTAACTCCGAGAAAATTATCGACATCAGTGTGCGATGATATACAATAAATAGTATTTACATATCTATGTATATATGCCTTTTTTTCTTCTTTCGTTTCAGAAAGCTATTATGAAATTTGAAAAAAAAAGACAAAAAAAACCAAAAAAATTACTCACCGGGCTGGAAAACAGGGGCCCCTCCTTTACAGCACCTGTATCACTGAATAAGGAAACAATTAGTTAACGAGGTCGGGTGGTTTTTCCCTTTTTTTCCTTTTCTGGGGGTTTTCTTAATAGGGTTTTTCTTTTGTACCCCTAAAGAATGGTACCAAATACAAAATACGTTTTTTTTTCAACAGCAATCAAAAAAAAAAAAACAAAATGGTCTCGATAGATGATTTGATATTCGTTCCTACAGGATCCAGTGATGGTCATATTAAGCGTTGAATTTTCCGATTTTATTTTTTTTTGTTTGTTTCTTCGTTTCCAGGATTGTTGATTAAATAAAAAATAAGGTTATCAATGGCGCAAATAATTCCCATTCGGTTGATAATGTCTGATTCCCCCCCAATTTGTAGGAAATTTGGGTGTTCATTATATGAGCTATATTTAATTAGCCCGCTCATATGGGCTTATTGTTGCCTCCTCCATAAGATTTCCCTTATTTTAGGAAAATCGTATTTGCATTAAGCAAACGAACAAAATTATTGACTCCAGCACAAAACTTGTATTATTTCCGAAATTACTTTTTTTTTCTTGTTTCACTTTACGACTTTTAATTTAATATTTTAAGACAAATCCGACCATTAATATTATTTTTAAAAAAAATTCCGTATTGCTACAGGATAGAAATTCCCCTTCTTATTTTTTCCTACTGTTTTAAATTTTTTCTTTTATATTTTCGGCGAAGCGACAAAAAAACTCTCCGACCAAACTTCTCTCTTCAACATTTCGAACCAGACTGTCGTTCATCCAGCAAAATTTTTCTTCATTCTCTTCTCTCCCTTTCGCAAAGATTTTCTTAAGTCTAAAATCAAAAACGGTATTTCTTGTATTATTTTTTTGTCCTGCCAATCAGAATAATACACGATCGACTTTTTCCCATTCTTCTTTGTATCCCTTCTTTCGTTTCTCAGCGGGGACTCTTTTCCAACTTATTTCCACCACGGATATGAGGTGAAAGGAATTTTTTTTGAAACAAGCGGTTTTTCGCAAAAAGTTGACCATGCAGATGTTTTCAATCATGTTACCGTGTAGGCTTGAAAATATAAGTAAGCGTGTAGTTTTAGGGCACACGTTACAAGTAATCGCTAGATTTCGAATAATAAAAACACATTTTATAGAAATTAATAACTTTTACTTATTTTATAATATTGTATGGCTCCTTGGGGAGCGCTACATATTCTTGCGAACGGTTTAAAAGAAATATAAATGTTATTTTAATTAATTCTACAATTAGTTTATTAAATTGAAAAAACAAAACTTATTATTTTACAAAGTATATTATGATTTCAATAAAGTTTTAGTTAGAAATTATTTAAGTATTATTTTATTTCTGAGTTCGGTCCTTTTGAGTTTAGGTTTTTTTATTAACCGAAAAATATTTTGCATCACGAAAAATTATTATAATAAAAAAAGGTAACTTGTGATGAAAAATATTTAATTACGAAATTTACTAACAAGTATTATAAATACTAGATTAAAAATTAAAACTAAGAAAAATATTAAAACTAAGTAAAACTGTAGGTTCCCTACAATACTCCCCTTTCAGTTAATTTATTATAAAAGTTACCTTTTTCTTAGGTTTAATTTCTTCGGACGAAGAGTTTAAGATGTGTGCGGGTTTAGTTCTACTGACGTGAATTGGAATTATTTTTTCTTCTCTGCTGATATAAACATGCTCCCTTGTACGTCGAATAATTTCAAAAGGGCCTTCATAATTAAGAGTTAAACCAGGACGAGAACGGCCAATTTTAATTAAAATGTGAGTACAGGTATACTGATTTGGATGTAAAAACGTCGGGTATGATTAGAACGTGTTTCAGTCCCTTTAATGTCTTTAAATGCTTTTCTAAGTTCCAAAATTATTTGTGGAGTGTCCAGAGTGGATTCCGATGTAGTAAAAAACTCTCCTGGGAGTCGAAGAAATTAAACGTAAGAAAAAGGTAACTTTTATAATAAATTAATTGGAAGGGGAATATTGTAGGGAACCTACAATTTTACTTAGTTTTTAATATTTTTCTTAGTTTTAATTTTTAATCTAGTATTTATTATACTTGTTTATAAATTTTGTAATTAAATATGTTTTATCACAAGTTACCATTCTTTCGTTTCTTTTTTTGTATTAAAAATTTTTCCGAGCAATCTTACGTAATTACTATTAACTCCTGTATTTCGTCGTTCTTGGTCCAGCTAGAAGTAACCTCTTCTTTGGGCTCTTTAATATATAAGAAAAAGAAAGTAAATATGCTGGCTGCAGCCTCACACCTGAATTTAAGGCTTAGTCCACATTTTAATTTTGCTTCTTCACAATTCTCCAAAAACTCACTTTTTAAACTTTTTATGTTAATTCACTATTATCATTAATATTTATGTATTTCAAGTGTTTTCACGATTTTGAACTAAAACTTTTAAATATTCTATTTCATCACGTCGGGGTCACCAATTCTGTAGGGCTCCTTGGTGAGCGCTACATATTCTTGCGAACGGTTTAAAAGAGATATAAATGTTATTTTAATTAAATATACAATTATTTTATTAAATTGAATAAACAAAACTTATTATTTTACAAAGAATATTATGATTTTAATTAAGTTTTAGTTTGGAATTATTTAAGTATTATTTTATTTCTTGAGATCGGTCCTTTTGAGTTTAGGTTTTTTAATTAACTGAAAAATATTTTTCATGACGAAAAATAATTATAATAAAGAATAGTAACTTGTGATGAAAAATATTTAATTACAAAATTTATTAACAGGTATTATAAACACTAGATTAAAAATTAAAACTAAGAAAAATATTAAAAACTAAGTAAAACTGTAGGTTCCCTACAATATTCTATTTTGTTCAAAGTCAAAATACCATTTTATTTGGTTCTCGGTCAATGATGGTCACAAATATCTCAAAAGCTCTTCGAAATTCTCGGATTTTATTGATTTCGCATTAATATCTTTACTTAAAGCATTCAAAGCTGCTTCACCGTTCAAATTGCATAAATCAGCACCGGAAAAATTGCCAGTTTTCTCAGCAATCTCATTGTTATTACAGGTTAGAAAGACATGCGTTATGCTAGGCAGTCCACTGGCAAGTGGCTTTATTGTATACTGTTGTTGTACAGTTTACATATACTATCATAATCTCATAACATCTTCCCTTCTTTTAAAAAAATAAAATGAATACAATAGTTGCTTATTATAAAAACTTATTAAATTCAATTAAATTCATTATTATTATATATATATAGTATAAAAACTAAGGTCGAAATTTGATTTTATTCTAGTTTAAAAATCTTAAGTAAACTCATTATTTTTTCTTACTTTTGAAGTTGTTTGGAATGTAAACTTGTGGCGGTGTACGACGTTGTCTTTCGGGTAGTTTCTTCACTACAGGTACTGACACTTGATCATCCGTCAGACCGTCTGCTAATGGTTTTCTTGTTGTATTTCCGATAATGTCCTTATTTATTGTATCGTTTCCGGTGCCTGTTGTGTTGTTCGTTAAATCGTCTTGTATAATCTGTGGTGTTAAACGGATATGCTGCCGATTAGGGAGATACTCTGATCTTTCGTTCTTACAACCACAGTGCTATCAGATTGGCACTCTACTACTGTTGCTTTGGTCCAATTGGAAGCAATAGGTTTCTGGCTAAGTTGTGCCATCACATCTTGACCATATTCTAACTGTGGAAGATGTCGTGCATGTATATCATGGTACCTTTTAGCTAGTTGACGATTTGTGATGATATTTTCTAATACATTCTGTTGAATTTCTGGTTCTAATTTCCTGCTTCTGCCTGGTACAGAATATCTAGTACGACGTGACATTAATCTTTGCACTGGACTTGATCCAAGATTTTCCGTATTTCGTCAATCCAGGAGCATTTTCCAGAAATTATTTTTCGAATCCTCCGCCTTTTTCATTAGGGTTTTTGCAATTTTTATAGCTGATTCTGTCTTCCCCTTGCCTTCATGATGATGAGGTGAACTTCTGATGTGAAAAAATTTTGCTTCTTGGCAGAATTTTGCAAATTCTTTGCTGATAAATGGAGCTCCACCATCGGTTACTACATATTTAGGAGGACCATATCGACTGAAATTTTGCCAGCAACATTTAATAACATTCATCGTGTTGGGTTCTGATAATTCATTAATTTCGACTAAGTCTGAAAAATAATCAACTGTTATTAGAAAGTACTTTCACTTTTTTTCGTTAAATTCAAAAATATCTAATACAACTCGTTCAAAACGAAATTTTGGTATCTGTATAGTTTGCAATGGGAGTTACTGTTAACTCGGTTTAATTTTCAAGGAAACTGGACATATGTTTTTTATGTGATGGTTGATGTTTGGCCAAAATACCCCATCACGTTCTTTTTTCATGCATGCTTGGATTCTCTGATAACTATAATGAATTCTCTCTAGAATTTTACCTTGCATAATTGCAGGAATAATGATCCTGTCGCCTTTAAATAATATTCCGTCATGTATCGTAATTTCTTCTCTATAGTTCCAGTATGGTATTAAGTCGTTCTGAAGATTTGTATAGCAATCTGGCCATCCTTCTAAGACTAATGTTTTCAAAGCTTGCAGAACTTCATCTTTCCTTGTTTCTTCTTTTATTTTCTCTATACGGCTCTCACGTATATGTATATCAGTTAATGGATTGATTTGCACAATTTCCATGCATAGTGTTTCAATTTGGTAAATATCTTCCTCATTTACCAGTCTTTCATCTTAATTTTGCCTTATTTTCTGAGTATTTCCCCTGGATATAGTATCTGTGATATACATTTCTTTGCCTCTTTTATAAATTACCTGTATGTCATATCGTTGCAAACTTACACGCATTTTTTGCAAACGCTTTGGAGCTGCTAATATCGGCTTTTTAAATATGCTTCGTATGGGTAAGTGATCCAATTCAACAATGATGTTGTGTTTGCAAAATAAGTATTGATCGAAACGTTTGCAAGCGAACATTATTGCCAAACACTCTTTTCCGATTTGCGCATATTTTTGTTCCATTTTCGTCAGTGTTCTAGATGCGTATATTACTGGATGATAATCTTGAAGTAGCACAGCACCCAATCCTGTGGAACTACTGTCACATTGTATTATAACATCTTTTTTTTGATCATAATATTGAAGGAAAGGTGCCTTAGTTATCATGCTTTTGAGTCTTTTCATTTTTTCATTTTGTTCTATTCCCCATTCAAAACATATGGTTTGCTCTACAAATTCTTCTCAACGGTTCCGCTTCGTTTGAAAGATTGTGCAGAAATACTGATAAATAAGTGCACAAACTTACGAATTGTTGAACATCTGCTACGTTTTTAGCAGTCTCCATATTGCTAATGGTCGTTATCTTGTTCTCATCAATCTTTAAAACTTCATCTGAAAGTAAATTATTGTACATTTTTCCTTGATTTACACAATAGACTAAGAGTTCCAGGAAAACATAAAATACAAATATTACCTTTCGGACATTGAATTGAAAACACTTTATATGATTTCTGATATTTTAAAGGAGCTAATATTGAGACTTCCAGTAGTTTGTTCAGTTTTTCCATTCTACTAATATCGGATAATGAATCTCCTTTTAGATTCATAATTAATTCGGTGCTACGAAGCGAACTACGCACAATCTGTAAATATATGTTTTTATTCTTAAACATGACTCAGGTTTAACCAGAATTGTGGAGTCTACACACGACATGAATTCAGTCAGAACCGGTGATATGTCTGCTGTTCTGTCCTGTGGCGATGAAATAATATGGCAAAATCAACCCAATAACGTTCCCAATTGACATTTACTAACATAATATCTGACCGAATTGATGTCGTGTGGAGATGAGATGTTACGAAAATAATGGAATACGTTGAAAAGGAATTCTAGTTCAGTGTTTGTAGATATGTATTAAATTAAAAAAAAAAAAACAAGTTAACAATTTTACACCGAAAAATTCTATTTTTTTTGTCCACCAACCAATACAATAATAATACAATATTATTAGTTAATTCTGATATACCTGCGCACTCAGTTTTATTGATTTCACAAAAAATTGCTGCTGATTTTTTTCTATGCGCCTGGTTTTTGGTTCAATTTTTCTTTCTAGATATTTTTTGTTAAACGGTAAAATAAAAGCAAATTCCTCCCTTTTTTTGCTCAAGAAGAGAAGAAAGGAATCTGCCATTTTTTAATTTTCATATAAAAATAGTTTTTCGTTATTTTTTTTCAATTTTTAATGACTTTTTCTTTCGGAAAATTAAATAAATCACGAAAAGCAGATGATGCCTTGAAAATATGAGGGTCGAGAGAGAGTTGGTTTAGGATCTCTGCGAGAAACCTCGCTTTCTATTTTGTATATTTGAATTGATTTTCGGTGTTTGTTTTTATTGCAAGACAAATTGTTTTAAAAGGAAAGGTAAATTCCGTTTTTTTTTAAGTATCGTCCATCGCCAATAACATATTTCCCATCTTTCAGGCAGCAACTAATGGATTCTGCGAGAGATGAATTTTTCTTGCTTGAAAGCAATTCTTTCATTGAGCCATTGTTTGTTTTGTTCCTAAGCTGAGGTCAGTGTCTTGCTTTCAGTTTATAAAATGAATGCGTTTCTTATTCTATTTACTGTCGTTTTAGCTCACCAGATCCTGGTATGTCTTCAACAGTACTAAAATTTTTCACGTGAAGAAATACCAAACGTTTTGAAAGTGTTTTTTAAGAAATGTAATTCGTAATGCACTTTGGCTGAATGAATAGGAAAACTGTGGGCAGCCGTGTATCTTGTGGATGTTCTAACTAAAACGTGAAGGACTCAGTATGGAGCACCCTTGTAAGGTTAAAATGATCTTCAATGTACCGATTGAATCGAAAAACAGTCCTTATTAGGGCCACAAGTCAAAGAAAAATGGCAACTAAATAAATCAATCAGAGAGTAAAAAAATGTAATGAATCCTTGCATAATTCCACCCTGTTGCTATTTCTGGGCATCTAAATCAACCAACGAACAAAATTTTACAATAAAAACCTTGAATTTTTACCATGCTGAAATACCAGGCGATCAGAAATCATAGCAGCAAACATTTTTCATTTTATTCAAGAGCAAATAGGATATTCTTTTGTTTGAGTGTGTGTTTAATATTACGCAAACATAAGGAACATTTTTCAGATATTTTGCCTTGCTTTGCCTTGCTGAAATCCAAAATCGGGGAAAATGGAAATTTTGTAGATTTTGGCCAATATCGAGATTTAGTATCCGTCACTCTGGAAAAATATCAAGGCAACTTTTCAGACAAAGTTTAGTTTTTCCGGAATAAGTGCGCAGACTTATAGGGCTTAAATTTTCTATATTTTCCGGGTTAAATGTGCATACTTATAGGAACTATTTTGAATTTTTCCATTTCCTTAAAGTAACAGGAGCCCAGAGATTATAGCAAGGCAACATTTCTGTATGAACGGGTAATATTAAACACGCACACAATCAAAAGAGCATCCTATTTCCCCTTAAATAAAATGCAAAATTTTTGTTGCTATGCATTCTGATCGCCTGGTATTTCAGTTTGTCAGAAATTCATATTCTATTTTAGTAGTTTCTTCAACAAGTCCACATTTGTGGAAATAGTTTTTCTTTAATATTTCCTTTATTTGTGGGATTTTCCGAAAGGTTTTTCCATTTTTGCAAAGAGAATAAAAGGGCGAAATTTAGCAATAACGCAAAGGAATGTGACCGAAATGAAGAAGAAACTCAAGATTATGGCGCCATCGCTTGCCTTTCTTAATTATGCTGACTATTAATTCACCTGTATTTGAAGGAAAATGATAGAAAACGGTTGATTACGAATAATAAAAACACATTTTATAGGAATTAATAATTTTTACTTTTTCTATGATATTCTATTTTGTTCAAAACAAAATACCATTTTATTGGGTTCTCGGCCATTGATGGTCTCAAATTGAATTTTCTAACGAGAAGCACTCGACCCGTAGCAAAGTGTTTAAAGAAAAAAGAAACACAGATTTAAGCTTCAAAAATTTTATTCTATTAATTTAATTTGCAGTTCGATCTGCTCAATTCAGGATCTTAAAAAAACCTAACTTAATTTTAAATAATTCACAAACATTACTTATTTTAAATAAAAAATGTGAATTCAGCATTTTTCCTTTTATTAATTATTTGCGGATGCGCTTGGAAATTCAAGCTAAACCTTGAATATTACATTGAACATAAGTTCACCTGTAAAATTTAAATCAGCAATTTTATCAGTTAATAAATTTTTCAATCATTCGCAAATTAATTAACAAAAAAAAATATGCTGAATTTAAGGTTTTAAATATGTTCGATTGAATTTTCTGGCCGCTTTGAAATAGTATATTTCAACTGAAATGACAAAATAATGTTACAGTTGGTATAACATCGGTCTCACTGCGGCATTTCCTCCGTGCAGATAAGATCCGATGGTCTGGAACAATGGAGTTATTTAGAAAGGCGCTCCGACTCGCCTTGCATTAAAGATTTTGGATTTGGTATTTAGGGATTAAATAGAAAGGATGTAATAAAGTGATTAACTAATTGAGTGCATATCAGAATGCAAAGTTGTGTTGTTGCGTAGCGTGTTCAGATTTATGTCTGAGTGATTTGGCGCTGGCCTCTGGTGGTTGTTATGTTCGGACATCGATGCGTCAATCTGCTCCTGACTAACAACCGATGTTAAATGAGTGTCGTTCTCTTTTTGTTGATGTTTGTGTAATAAACATGTCGCCATAGAATTCCAAAATGCACCTAACATCCACCAACCAGCTCCATGAGTTGATTTGATGATACGGAAATTGATGATAACGTCGATACATTTCTTAATAATTCTAAGTGCTAGAATTATTCCAAAAATAGCAGCACTAATGTTTCCAAACTGAGTTAAAACCGACCACAATCTTGTTTTAATTGAATCTGCTAATTTAGATAAATGGTGAGATGAAAAGAGCTGCAACATATTTATGTCTTGATGATCGTTGTTATGACCCATTAAAGATTGAGATAAAACATTGGTTACCGCATGTCGTTCTGAAGAGAACATAATCTGACGCCGTAACTTATCCATGGAGTCAAGAGAATAAATGCCAGATTTTATTAAATCTGACGGGTCTTCGTATTTCCACTCTAACTCACTCGACGGTTTTAATGATTGCGGTGTTTTTAAACGATGGATTTGTGGATCCAGACCATACCATTCACCATGTAAGAAATAACCAGGACTCATCACAGATGAGCATGGAATTTCTGTCCCAAACTGTTGTAATAGGTGAGTGGTGGGGGTCATAAAAAAAGTCTGGATAGCGTAGGTAACTGGCAATTCTATGTAACATCGATCGCTTTTTCTAACGGATGCTTCTACTGGTTGGCATTTGATAAGATATATTATCTCTCCTCGTGGAACGGCAGTGTACCCAGGGTCCTTTAACCGCATTAATGCAAATTCGGAATGATGATAATGTGCTATTGTTAATTGGGTTTGTAAAACCCCTCTTTCAAGTTCGCAACGTCTTTTAAATAAATAAGTGTACAGGTTTTCTATCTGTTCCTTGGCATGCCTTTCTACGTAAATAAATTTTGAATTTACATAAGTAAATAGATCCAAATTTTTAGTCATAATTGGTCTTCTCTTGAACCAATAATGTTCACCGGTCTTCTCAACAATTATTAAACGTGGGTGCTCTGTTTGAAAACCCTTAAAACGGCAAACGGATTCCGGTTTTATAATTCGTAATGAAAATACCACTTCTTCAGATTGAACCACATATATTATGTTGGGTATTTTATCCTTATAAACATTTAATTTTGTAATCTTTGTTGCGATCCCTTGGAATAATACGTCATATTTGAGAACTTCACACGAGGTATCAGGAATCATGTCCGAAAATATCATCCCAAATTCGGGATCAGTACAATATCCTTTCAGATACGGACACAAAATGTTGTTACGCAAAATCACATTGTTATCTTCGAGACGTACATCAGCTTATTAGTCCATTATTGTTAATTCCAACGCATGCATGACGACAACTTCGTCCCATGAGTTGGGCCCGTAAGTATAAGGTACGCCTTGGCAATAACCGTCCGATTCCAAAGAACCTGCTATCACCTCCGAAAATCTGCTTGAGGAATTCGTTTTGATAGCTGAAAGTGTGTGACCATTCTCCAACTTGTAAATACCAAATTGTTGAATTTGCATACATTTTGCTCTGGAAATATCGGCATTAAATGTGCTAAAGCCACCGGGTACTAATGATAAATGACTGAACATTCCACACCGGAAAATAGATTGTAAAACATTAATCTTACATTGACTAACATGAATTGCAGTCACTTCGGTCAGTTGTAGGAGTTGAATATAATCATTTTCATGTTGGACCTTGGCCTCTTGAATATTACATTGGTCAATTGTTAATAGAGAAAGTGTTGTCATATTCATTCTTTCATGTCTGCAGTCATATGCTATGAGTGCCAGCGTTATCGGCATGGTGAGAGTAACATGAGAATAACATGTTCCAAGCCATTGCTAAGTGAGAAAAAAAAGTTCTGTTTGAAGATAAAAACGATATTAGGAAGAATTGATAAATTATACGAACTGATAATAATAGTATTGAGATCAATTTTGATTGTGCTCACTTTCTACCTTCTGGAAAGGTAACTGACAAATTTTAGAAATTGACCTTTTTAAAAGAGCTGTTGCGGTTTTTACCAAAACAACTCTAGTCAGGTCGTCAGCCCCAGGGAATTTTTCAACAATTCGAGCTAATTTTCATAGCGATGGGGGCAAATTATCTTCTTTTAAAATAACCAGCTGGCCAACGTTTATGTCTTTCTGGCGGGTTTTCCACTTGGGTCTGGTTTGAAGTCGATGTAAATACTCCACAGACCATCTCTTACAGAAATCTTGTTTGATTTTTTGAACAATATGCCATCTGCATAAATACTTAATGTTCCTATTTTCGAGACTTTCTACTGGTAGTGACCATAATGAATCACCAATTAAAAAATGGCCTGGAGTCAACGAGTTCAAATCTTCCGGATCAGTCGTTTGAGGACAGAGTGGCCGTGAATTTAAAACGGCTTTGATTTGCGTAAGCAACGTTGTCAACTCTTCATATGTTAAAATCGTTTGACCTGTAAGAACACGTTCAGTGGACAGCTGTCATATTCGAAACCATGACAACATAAAATTATTATTATTATCCAGACAATTAGAAGCAGAAGACAGATTTTATAATTTATCTGATTTTTTTGAGAACTTTAAATAAAATAAATTTAATAACCTGAATATCTTTATATTTTGATTACAACTCAGATGTGGGGTTATCACAAGTTTCTCTCGACTAATAATAAAATTTCGAAGAAAGAATTGAAAGAAATTCGGTGTGAAATCCGACTCACGTGTCTTTTGAAGAAAAAAAAAAAAATTGGTAATTTTGTTTTGTTTGAGTGTATTTTCCTATATTATCGCTAAAAAAAGAAGAAAACTTTAAAATGGCTGATATTGATCAGAGATATAAGAAACAAGGCTTGTGTTTGTCGAGAGCTCGTTTGATGGCAATGTTGGACGGGCTAAATATTGAATACTCACCATTGTTCACATTAGAGGAATTGAAAGTTACATATAGCGAAACTACTGGAGGGGAACCAGAAGACGGGGTACAAATTAATGTTCATTACAATAACCAACCAACTGATGAATCACCACAACCAGTCAACGCTGTTAATCCAGTCTCAATGTCACCAGTTACCGTTCCACCCATTACAAAGGGCACTGCTGTCAGTGAAATGCAAAATTTAGATATTCAAATCGAACATTTACGTAAAAGGCAGGAATTGTATGAACTGCAAGGACAATTGGCACTTGCGGAAAATAATAATATTGCATCAACGGCAAGATCAAATGTTGAATTTGGCGATATTGAACACGCAGTACCAAAATTCGCTGGTGACTACCGCAAACAAGACGTTCGGCAATTTTTCCGTGAATTCGAAGGAATAATGAGTTTGATTCGTGCAAATGATTCTTTCAAATTTCTGTGTTTAAGACGAACATTGACTGGTGCCGCCAAGATGTTTTTAAGTATAACTTCAGCCATAAGATATGATGATTTAAAAGTAGCATTGTTGGAGGAATTCAGAACATCCATATCCAGAGAAGATATTTATCGTACATTGCGTCAAACAAGATGGAATCGACGTGAGGAAACAAGACACTGTTATGTTCCAAAAATGCGACAATTGGCTAGACGTGCTGATATCGCCGAATTCGAATTAATTGATATGATTGCTGATGGTCTTGGGGAGTCGACTTCGAATTCAGCTTTACTTTTAACCGCTACTTCATTTGTTTATTTAAAAGCTCGTCTCAACCGTCATGATGGACGATTCGATCAGGTAATAAATCAACCCAATGTACGTATACATATACCAACTCGCAATCGACTGACTTCGACAAATGTTCAAACTCCTATGACAACGGATGTTCGTCAAACAAGATGTTATAATTGTAATCGCTTTGGTCACTTCAATACTGCTTGCCCATATACAAAACGTCCGTATGCAACTGCTGGCAAGTGGGACATGAATATCGAGGTTGCTCGAATCCGAAGAAGGTGTTGCTGCCACAATCAGCTGCTGCTAAGGTCGTCCCGAAAACTGTGGCCACTATTGATGACGTCGCCGACGGCGACATTGAAGAACTTGCTCGTTTTTACGATGCAATGAATTTAGTGAGTATTACTTTCGTTGATTCAATGAAACCGAGCCCAAAAATTACACAGATGTTTTCTTTATTTGACACTGGTAGCCCAACTAGCTTCATACGAGATTCATATGTTCCTTCATCGATTCCAAGAAGAAAAATACATTCAACTTATCGTGGTCTTGGCGGAAATGGCCTTCAATTACTTGGAAAAACTAATATCGAAATTAAATTTGATGACTATCATTCAACGTTATCATTGTTTATAGTACCTGACACAGTTACTCGTTTTCCAATGATTCTTGGAAGAGATTTTCTAACTAATTTCCAAATTGGTTTGTCAAAGAAAAAAATTGTGTATTCAAAGGAACAATTATTAAATATTAAAAATGAAACTGAGAACGGTGTAATGTGTGCCCCCATCTTGCATTCAACCCTTTCCACTTTAAGTAAATTTTGTATTTTGAAGCTAATTGAGGATAAAAACGATGAAATTTGTGTTCAAAAACAAACGATTCATCCTTTAACGGCAAATATCACTGACTCATGCGCCGATGTCACTGCTATTACCTATGATTCAACCGTAATTCCGTAATTCAATGTAATTGGTGAGAGCTTGATTACTGTTAATGAAGAAATTTTGCTGGAACTTAGTATTGATTGTGTTACGCCACCAACTGTTGATATTGCGCCGACGTTGAATTCCGAAATGTGCCCTCGGTTGTCCACAATTATTAATGAAAGTTATTTGCAGTCAGAAGTTAAATGTGAACCATATGACTATGAGATGAAGATTTGTTGACTAATGAAGTACCGTTTTATTGTGCACCAAGACGACTATCATATGCCGATAAGCAATCTGTGTAGAAGATTATCGATTAATTAATAGATGATGCGGTGATAAAACCAAGTAATTACCCATATGAATCCGCAATTGTACTGGTGAAGAAGAAAAATGGACAGATTCGAATGTGTATCGATTATCGGAACCTAAATAGATTGACAATTCGTGACAACTATCCATTGCCATTAATAGAAGATTGCATTGAGTATTTAGCCAACAAAAGGGTATTTACTATTTTGGATTTGAAAAGTGGTTTCCATCAGATTCGAGTCGCTGATGATTTAACAAAATACACATCATTTGTTACACCTAGTGGTCAATATGAATATGTTCGTGTGCCGTTTGGTTTGAAAAATGCACCCGCTGTATTTCAGCGATTCATAAATAATATTTTTCGGGACATGCTAGATAAACGAGAAATTGTCATATACATGGATGATATATTATTGGCTTCGGAGGACTTTGATACACATTCTGAACTACTGGAAAATGTATTGAAGCGAATATCTGTTCATGGGTTAACGCTGAATCTTGGAAAATGTAAATTCGGGTATCAGGAAATTGATTATCTTGGCTATATTGTTGATCCGAATGGAATACGTCCGAGCAATATGCATATCAATGCTATACGGAAATTTCCCGAACCGACCAATGCAAAAGAGGTTCATTCATGCCTGGGTTTGTTCTCCTATTTTCGGAGATTTGTTCCTAATTTTGCTTGTATTGCTCGTCCATTGCAGAAATTACTGGTAAAGGAGGCACCATTTAATTACCATGATAAATGTTATCTTGCTTTTTTTCAACTAAGAGACAATCTTATTTCAGCCCCAATTTTAGCTGTATACCATCCTTAACGAGAAACCGAGCTTCACACCGATGCCAGTTCTCATGGCTTTGGTGCTGCATTGTTGCAGAAACAAACTCACTCAAAATTTCATCCTATTGCATACTACTCTAAAAGCACCAACCCGGCACAATCAAGATATCACAGTTTCGGATTGGAGACGCTGGCCATCATTTATGCTTTACGTCGTTTTCGAGTTTATCTAGAAGGAATATCATTTAAAATCGTTACCGATTGTAACTCACTGACCATGACATTGGCTAAAAAAACAGGTGAATGCTCGTATTGCTAGGTGGGCACTCGAATTACAAAACTTTGATTATTCCATTGTTCACCGTGGGGGCTCATCCATGTCACACGTTGATGCATTAAGTCGTTGTCATACTGTGTCAGTGATTGAACCAATTGAATTAGAAGCGCGGTTGCAGATATGAACTTGAAAATGGAGAAATGTCAGATTTCGCATTGAAAGATGAACTTGTTTATCGAATGAATGGTAATCAATTGTTATTATACGTACCTGAGGAGATGGAGACAAATGTGTTGCAAATGTGTCACGAATTTGTTGGTCATCAAGGTTTGAAGAAAAGTTTGAACAAATTTCAACAACATTACTGGATTAAAGGTGCAACAGGTAAAATGGAGCAGGTGATTGATAATTGTCTGCAATGTCTCATGTATGCCGCTCCAGTTCATGCGAGTGAAAGAAACTTATATCAGATACTGCCGTTTCATACCATCCATATCGACCATTTTGGTCCATTGCCAGCAATACGATCAAAGCAGAAATTCATACTTGTTGTTATCGATGGATTTACCAAATACGTTAGACTTTATGCAGTAAAGTCAACCAGTACTAGAGAGGTGAATGCATCATTGGACAAATATTTCTCTTACTACAGTCGGCCGAAACCTATCATTTCGGATCGTGGAACTTGTTTCCCTTCGGCAGAATTTGCAGATTATCTGGTTAACCGTGGAATTGAGCATGTAAGAGCAGCCACTGCTTCACCACAGGCAAATGGGCAGGTCGAACGAGTCAATCGAGTTATAAAGAAAATGCAAGGAAAATTAACTGAACCTATGGAATATTCAGATTGGGTCGCGAGACTTAGTGATGTCGAGTTTGCAATTAACAATTCAGTACATGATAGTACAAAACAAACACCTAGTATGTTATTGTTCGGAGTTAATCAAAGAGGTTCAATTTTTGATGGACTATCAGAATACATTGAGGAGATAAATTCGGAAGCGCCCTCCAGGAATATGAAGCAACTCAGATCAAATGCATTGTTGCCAATAAAGCGTTCTCAATCATATAATTGTAAATATTTTTTGTCACATAGCAAACCAGCAAAAACATATCGTAATGGTGATTTTGTCGTTATCAGGAATATAAACAAGGTCGCTGGAATCAACAAAAAACTTATTCCCACGTATCGAGGTCCATATCGTGTTCACAAAGTACTTGGAAATGATCGATATGTGATTCGAGACATTGAAAACTGTCAGCAGACTCAGATACCATATGATGGTGGAAGCAAATCGAATTCCGTTGTGCTTAAAGAGCAGCAAGACCAAAGATAAAATTGATGAACGAAGTGAGGGCGATATCATTTTAGATGAATCAGATGAACAAATGAATGAAGAATGGGTTGAAGACATGGACGAAGAATTTTTGGGAACGAGGTTGTACCTATGATCGAGGTCGATCATTTGTCAGATTGGCCGGGTTGTAAGAATACGTTCAGTGGACAGCTATCATATTCGAAACCATGACAACATAAAATTATTATTATTATCCAGACAATTAGAAGCAGAAGACAACTTTTATAATTTATCTGATTTTTTTGAGAACTTTAAATAAAATAAATTTAATAACCTGAATATAAAGAATTTTGATTACAGACCCAAAATTCTTCGAAGATTAAATTTGATAGATCTCACACCTGCCTCCCACAACCCCCCAAAATGTGGGGCAGCCGGAGGTATAAAATGCCACTTAATTTGTTGATTGGCAAATATTTCAGCCGCATGTTCACTACTCTGTTGAATTGCTGAATGTAATTCTTTAGAAATGGTTTTGAATACACCGACAAAATTTGTTCCGTTGTCCGTATAAATGTTCTTGCTCAGACCTCTCCTTGCGAAAAATCTACGGAGTGCTGCTAGAAATGATTCTGAGGTGAGATCGCTGACTAGCTCTATGTGAATAGCCTTAGTCGCGAAACAAACAAATATTGCGATATAAGCCTTCACAGATTTAGCATTTCTTGTCCTGTTAAGTCGAACATAAACAGGACCTGCAAAACCAATACCTGTGTTTGTAAATGGTTATTATAATTCGATTTCGTGGAAGATCACCCATGAGTTGCAAGGATGTTTCTTTTTTCCATCGAATGCACTTGATGCAGTGATGAATGTGTTGTTTCACTATTGACTTCAAACCAGGTATCCAATAGTTCCTTTTTAAGGTATATATGACAACATTAAGACCGCCATGAAGAGTTATGTTATGTGTGTAGTCGATTTAAAGCTTGGTGAATTTACTAGACCTAGATAATATAATAGGATGTTTTTCATCGAAGGACAAATCTGAATTCTCCAGACGTCCTCCAACACGTAATAGTTCATTATTATCCAAGAATATGTTCAAAGAAATTAGCTTGCCCTTATTATTGATTTTAAGTTTGTTCCTTAAATAAGATAGAATACTATTACTTATTTTTACTAAGCAATAATAGTGTGAAAATTACCCACTAATATTTGATGTTATTAATTTTTAATACAATACTGTAAATTAAATTGATTTCAATGCACAAATTATATTAAGTCTCGTGAAAAGAAGGAAATTCTTATGAAAGTTTTTTATTATTTTAAAATGATCGTTTTCGTCTCACCAAATGTACTTAGGACTTATCAGCTGAACTCGTACATTTGCTTGTTCAGGAACGGTATTCATTTTAATTTGTAAGCATACTAGAAGGACTATATTTTTCATTATATTCGAACCAAATCAACTTTTTGATTTTTACGAATTATAATTTAATGAAAATTTTTGGTTGTATTTTTCCTTCATCTTATATTTTCTGGCATTACGATTTTTATTTTTTCCCGATAAATCGGCACAGGCCACTAACCCTGATGTATTTTTTCCAATGTTTGATTAAACATTACGAATTTTTTAGACATGGTTAATATCCAATACTAACTCTTTTGATGTTTTTAAAACAAATTGAAGAATTTTAGCTTCAAAGCACATATTTTTTGAGAAAGTGTTGGTTTTTTTCCAGTGGGTTGGTTATTTTTATAAGATAGAATACTATTACTTATTTTTACTAAGCAAAAAACCTGTTTTAATTGTAGAATGGAATTTTTTTGAATTTCGACAATTTTCTATAAATCGAAAACAATACGCAATTACTCGTATTGCTCGTAAATAAGATGAGAATTTATCAATCATTTTAGATGAATCTAAGAAAGAACTAAATGTTTTCAATTTCTTTAATTCGTTTTCTACTGGTGAAGTGGAAAGCACTGGCTTCAAACTAGGCCACGATTCTTCTGAATTCTTTAGCCAGTCAGGGCCGGACCACCATAACTTATTGGTTAATAATTCTCCTAGAAATACTCCTCTGAATGCAATATCAGCCGGATTGTCCTTCGAAGGGACATGTCGCCATTGAACATTGCCTACGTTGTCAAGTATTTCGGTTACTCTGTTGGCAACAAATGATTTCCAAAGGTTTGGAAGATTACTTAACCATGATAAAACGATTGTGCAAGCGGTCCATAAGGTGATATTAAATGACGTATAAGTCGAGACAATAATATTGCTCCACATAACTCTAAACGTGGCAGCGAGATGCTTTTCACTGGCGCAACTCTGGTTTTAGAAGTAATCAGGCAAGTTGTAACGGTACCATCTTCATTCCTAATACGACCGTATACTGCTGCAGCATAAGCCCTTTCAGAGCTATCACAAAAAACGTAGAGTTCAAATTTTGATTTAGTAGTGGATCCCAATCATCGGTTAAGTTCTATGGTTTCGATTGATGGCAAATCCTTGGCAAAGTATAACCATTCTCGAATGAGATGATCTGGAAGATTGTCGTCCCAATCTACCCCGACGATCCACAATTTCTGCATAAACAGTTTTGCAGTTACTATTATAGGACTAATCCATCCTAAAGGATCAAAAAGTCTGGCAATATATGACAAAACTTGTCGTTTAGATAGAACTTTCTCCACTTCGAAATTTAGTTTGTACTTAAACATATCGGAATCTGGTTTCCAGTATATGCCAAGCGTTTTGATAAATGTTTTGTCATCAGAAGACACTGCAGTTTCTGGAGATCTATCTTCCATTGGTATATTGTTCCAAATGCTTTTACTATTTGCCGCAAATTTTCGAAGATGAAAACCGCCACTCTTTAAAAGATTTGTCAAATCGGTGTTAGACGATTCAACTCAAACGTTGTATGACTACCAGTCAGGACTTCGTCAACGTAAAAGTTATTGATAAGACATTGTGCTTCTTCAGCAAAGGTGGATGCTTCGTCCTCGGCTAACTGATGTAACGTTCTAATCGCAAGATAAGGGGCACATGCGACACCGAACGTAACGGTTAGTAATCGAAAATCTTTAACCGGTTCGTCATCATGCGTCCTCCAAAGTATTCGTTTGAAATCAGCATCATCAGGATGAACCGAAATTTGTCGGTACATTTTTTCGATGTCCGCATTGAAAACGAATTTGTGGAAACGCCATCGCAATATAATTAAAGTGATATCCGATTGTTATGTCGGTCCAACTAACAATATATCATTTAAAGAGTTTCCACTCGTTGTCTTACAAGATGCGTCAAAACCAACACACAATTTAATCGTGTTTCTAGACTCTTTTGTAACTGCATGATGTGGGAAATAGTTACTGCTGTAGTTGAGGTAAGTACTCCCATCGATAGATAAAGTATTATGTTTTTCATCTGGAGATATTTGCTCCATATGACCCTGTAAAAGATAATCGTTTAAAACATTTTTTTTTTTTTTTTTTATTTAAGTATCTTTACAAGCTCTCTTAAGTTAATCTCGACTAACGATATTAAGTAATAAGGTGTGACATTGAAATTTGGCTCGTAAGGATCAGATCCAGTGGTCTAAGTTCCTGTGTTGTCCTACTATTTATATTTTGGTTGTTGTTGGTAGGATGCCATTAATCCGTATCAATAAATCTTGATGATAGGTCTGACGGTTTAAGTCTCTTAAGTCTCCGGACTTCTTCGTTTGTCGATATTAGTTGTGATACCAGCTGATTTGGGTGGTCAAGCAGTCTGATAAAGTATTTTTCACTGTTTTTGGATATTACCTCCTTTACAGTGCAAATGTTGAGGTCTTTCCTTATACGGTCGTTCCGCACGTACCAGGGCGCTTTTGTAATTGATCGCAGAACTTTTGCCTGAAATCTCTCTAGTATTTCTATATTGGAGTTACTGGTGGTTCCCCATTATTCCATTCCATAGGTCCATATGGGTTTTAGAAAGGCCTTGTACACAATTATTTTGCATTCCAGAGATAATTGGGATGAGCGTCCCAGAAGCCAATAAAGTTTATTGTATTTGACTCTTAGTTGTTTGTTTTTGTTTATTATGTGTGTTTTCCCATTTAAGCTTCTATCCAGATGCATACCAAGGTATTTTACAGATGTAGCATGAAGAAGTTCTGTGTTGCTTAATTTTACAACAGGACAGTTTTCTCTTCTTGCGGTGAAGGTGATGTGCACTGCTTTGATTTTCCAAACCTTAAGCCAGTCTTGTATTTTTGTCAGGTTTTCCTGCAGTCTCTTTGATGCTATACGAGGATTTGTGTGCGATGACAATATGGCTGTGTCATCAGCAAAGGTTGCAGTAACAGTGTTTTCTGTTGTTGGGAGGTCAGCGGTGTAGATCAAATAGAGAATAGCTCCTAGAACACTTCCCTGCGGTACTCCAGATTTTATTTGCCTTGTAGTTGTATATTCTTCCTGGTGTTTCACAATAAATTGACGGTTACTTAAATATGATTTTAATATTTGGTAATAGTGATGTGGTAGCTGTTGTTTTAGTTTATACAAGAGGCCATCATGCCATACCTTGTCAAAAGCTTGGGCGATGTCTAGAAAAGCTGCCGAGCAGTATTTTTTCGTTTCTATTGCGTTGTTGATTTCGTGTACAATTCTGTGGATTTGCTCAATTGTTGCATGTTTTTGGCGGAATCCAAACTGATGAACCGGTATTAAATTATTTTTCGTCAATACTGGTTTTAGTCGTTTTGCAAGTAGCTTTTCAAAAACCTTTGATAATACTGGTAATAGACTAATCGGCCTATATGATTTAACTTCATGGTGGTTTTTTCCGGCTTTAATAGAAGGATAATTTGAGCTTTCTTCCATTGCTCCGGAAATAGACTAGTTCTTAAAACGGAGTTAAATAGGTGTGTTATAAATTTCATACCTAATAAAGATAATTCCTTTAGCATTTTTCCTGTTATACCATCATATCCTGGTGCCTTTTTTGGGTCGACTTCTTTAACAATTGTTGCTATTATTTCCTTTGTGTTTAACTTCCTTATCGGCAAGTCTAATTGCAATGGTGTGTCAAGGAAGTTTATTATCTCTTTGTGTTTCTCAACTGTAGCTTCCGATGGATAAGGTGTAAATGTACTTTCTAGGTGCGAAGCAAATAATTCTGCCTTTTCTCTATCGCATCTAGCCCAGCAGCCGTTGTTTTTCCTTAAAGGTGGTATATGTTGTTGAGGGCGTTTTAATTTTTTTGTCGCCTTCCAGAGAGAATAGTCTGTGGATTCCGTTGGTGTAAGGCCTTTTAGATAGGATTGAATGGCGTCATCTCTAAAGATTTTCATTAGATTTCTAAGTTCTTTTACAGCACGATTTAGTTGTGTTTTATTTTGGGGGGACCTTGTTTTTTGCCACAGTTTTCTTAATTTTCGTTTGTCCTCTATTTTTGATTTAATGATTGCAGGACATATTTCCTGCCACTCGCGTGTTAGTTCCTTTGGTGTCGATAACTTTGCCGCGTATGCTAACGTTTCGTTAAAGTTGTCGATGGCTTCAGCTATGTCCTTGCTGCTTTTCAACGGTATATCCAGTGTTATGTTATTATCAATTAAATTTCTATACTGATGCCAGTTTGTACGTTTTGAGTGTAGCTTCCTGTCTCGTTGAACGTTTATAATTCTGGTTGACGCAGTGATTATTATTGGGGTGTGATCAGACGAGAGATCCAGCCAGGATTCTGCTTTCATATGATCACTTGATATACCTTTTGTGACACAGAAGTCAATTAGATCAGGTATTTTGCTTCTGTCAGTAGGCCAGTATGTAGGTTGCCCCGTTGATAGATGATTTAATTTGCATTCTTGCATTGCCATTAGTAGTTGTCCATCTTTTTGCGTGATCATTCTTTATCCCCAGTGCGTGTGCTTTGCGTTGTAATTTCCTCCAGCGATGAATCTTTTGCCGAGGGTTTTGTAGTAGTCGATATACTGCATCTTGCCAATGTTATGTTTTGGGGGCGAATATACGGCTGAAATGGCTAACAGACCATTCCAATCTTCTATTACCACAGTTGTTGCTTGTAGATGACTGCTGTCATATTTTGATAGCTCGTAGTGTTTAATTGTATTTTTGATGATGATGGCTGTACCGCCGTGAACAGCTCCATCTGGGTGTTTGGTGTCGTAAATTTTATAATTCCTTATATTAAAATAACTTTTGATAGTAAAATGGGTTTCAGAAATTAGTAGTATGTCAACTTTGTGTTCAATGATGAATCGGTTTAGCTCTTGCAATTGTTGTGTTAGCCCATTAGCGTTCCATACTACAATTTTTAGTAGTTTAGCCATTTTTATTAAGGTTTTCGACTAGGGTAGATAAATTCATTATTAGTGGACCGATTTGTTCTAATAAATGTTTTACCATGTTTTTGAGGTCTGCTATTTAGTTTGTTTTTATTTGACTACTTTCTTGGCGTTGTGTACCCTGCATTACAGTACCGTTTTGCTGTTGGGGTAATTGATAGGAAGTCTGCTGCTGGTTGACATTATTTTTCGTGACCTGGGCATATGATACAGCTGGGTGTACGGTTTGTACGTTTGATGTAGCTTCTTTGTTAGGTGCTGTGTTTTGTTCCATATATTGTCTATTACGTGCTTGCGGAAATTTTCTTTCTCTTAGGTCTTTGTAGTACTGACAGCCCTTGTAGCTGGCCGGATGTTTACCTGAGCACAGGACACACTTAACGGCGTTACCCATGCGTTTGGTCGTGCAGGTTTTTGTTAAATGTTCGCCTGCACACTTGACATATCTCGGCATCCTATTGCAATATTGCCAAGTGTGTTCGTATCGTTGGCATCTGGTGCATTGTGGAATTTGCTTCTTTTGGTTTGGAGCTTCGAATACAATACGGGTGTGTAATATGTAGTGTATTTTGTATATATCTTTATTGTTTTCTTTCTGCTTCAATGTAACGTGCTGCTAATGTAACACGCTTACTTTTAATTTTAAGCCTACACGGCAACACCATTTACATAATAGCGTGGTCAGCTTTGATGAAAACCGCATGGTCTTTAAAAAAATTCTTCTAGAAACTTCTTTTCACCCCATATCCGTGGTGGAAATTAGCTGATAACAGAGTCTCCTCCCTTCTCCTTCCCCCCCCCCCGCGAACGAGAACGAAAAATGTATCGAAAGAAAATGAGAAAAAATGAACGTGGCGTAATCTGATAGGTGGGATAAAAATATGAAATTAGGAAAAAACCGGTTTTTTCCATCCAAACAGAAATTTTGGAACAGGAGATAGAGAGATGGAAAAAAAGAAAAAAACAAGTCAGTATTCAGAGTCTGGTCAAACAAGTCAGTGTGCAGAGTCTGGTCAAGAAAGTCAGTTTTTGGAATCTGATTAAGTCAGTCAATTTTTTTTTTATTTAAAAAAGGTCTGGTCAAAAAAAAAAAAAGAAATAAAAATGTTAAAATAATAGAGTCTGGTTTAAAATGTGATGGAGTCTGGTATCAGATCCAGATTAAAATACAGGGACTTTAAGAAAAAGTAAAAGAAAAATTATTATAAATTTGTGAAGGAAATAATGAATGAAAAATGGTAATTGTTAAATTAGAAGTACGCGGTTTGAGTATCAAAGTTATTATTGCGTTAAATTCCGAATTTTTTTTTAATGCATAAATCGCAAATTGCTTGTTTTGTTAGAAAACTGGAAAAAAGAAAGAAAAAAGAAAAAAAATGAAAAGTTCGCCTTTTGTTTCAAAAAAGAAAATAAAAATTCTATAAAGATTCCATTTTGTCAAAAGAAAAGTTCAAAGTGTATTTTTTTTTTAAATCAAGTTTCTGCAAAACGAAATAATTAATTATTAATCAGAAATTTCGAACTTGCGGAGATATCAAAATTTTTGCAAATGTCAATGCATTAAATTTTTATCAATAAGAAAAAATAACCTTTTCTCCGGAAAAGTTATGTTTGATAGCAAATAAAAAGGAACATACAAAAAAAAAGTTAAGAAAAAAAAAAGTTAAAAGGAATTAGGAGTCAGTAAATTTAAAAAAACAATGGTGGATTCATCACAACTCTACTGCCATCATTAACAGCAACACAACTGGGTAAAACAACAACAATAAAGAATTCATCATGAACCAAGTAAAGGAAATCCTTACGTGGTATGCGGGATAAATTTTCTTTCGCTTGGCTCTATTTTTTTTGAAAATCATCATTAAGGTACTGTCATTTGAATTGAAAAAAAAAAAAAGATTTCCAACAAAATTAAAAAACATAAATTTTAAATTATAAATGAGAAAAAAAAAATGAATGAATTTAAAACAATTTTAGGAATATATTGAATGTTAATAAAAGGAAAAGAAACGGATTTGAAACGTAGATATAAGTCTTTTTTTAAAATAAGAAAAAAAAAAAGAAGGAAAACAAAAAAGAAATGTATGAAAACTAGCGAAACGCGAGAGAAAGAAAGAAAGGGTGACAGGAAAACGCTCGACGAAATTTCGTTCTCGTGTGGTTTCTTTTTTTTTTTTAAAAAACCGAAAATAATTCATTTGATTTGTAAGTGAGAAAAGGAAAAACTTAAATTAAAATTCAGTTTCTTTACTTTGGTTCAACTTATCCTATTACGCGGAAACTAGTGCGTTCTCCTTATCATCATATCTTTTCTCCCTTCGCCCATTTATTTTGGTAGTTTGGCAATAAGATAATACACATAAGACTACATTTTTGTAACAATGATTTGTAATTTAGATTATAACGAACAAAAAAACAAAGAAAAACATAGAGAAAAAAAAATACATTTTTTTTCTTTGAACATACACGAAAGATGTTAATTCTCAAGGAAGAAGTAAATTAAATTTATACTAGAATAAAAATTATGGTTTGACTTTGAAGGAAAGGAAAGCGTTTTGTTTTTTTTTGGTCTTTTAACATAAAATCGGCATTTACTTTATTCTAGGTCCGACGGGTTTGAATATCGTTATCTGAGAATATGACGATTGTTTGTTAGGAAACGCCTGAGAAAGAGAGGGAGAGACTTGTGAGTGACGTGTGCGAGAAAACATAACAACAAAAAAGGGTCCATACTCAATTGCAGGGGCGAGTATGGACATACGGGGATCGGCATTCTGCTGTCGATCCAAGTGGGAGGGTAGTGCCCCAAAGACCGACTTGGCAACAACACCTTTGCCAATCGGCCCGACATGCCTCGCAAGGCTTTCACGGATAGCTGGTCAAGTTCGGTGACCAGCAAATTAACGAACATCCCCCTTATTCGGTTTTTATCTCGCGAAAACCGAATTTTCCTTGCCTGATAGCTCGCGCTATCACCATAAAGTCTTAACGACGTTTTCACACATCTTGCACGCATATAATTTATGTGTAACGCGATGACAGATGGTGGTGAGCAGCGACCCACCCCTCCGGCGAGCTAGCTAGTGCGATCAGCTAGGCGTGCAGCCTTTTAGCTGCTCACATTGCTGCACCATCTCATATCTTCTCCTCGCAAGGAAGAAGATATGCTAAATAGGTCATCAGGGGATTTGCTTCTCGACAGGAAACCCCTAAATATGTGCAACCCCCCTTGTTACATCAAGTCAATGTAAAAGAGCGGCAATGGTGTTAGTACTTCGCCTCTTCGCTGCTTGATATTATGGATGTTCGTTACTTCGTGGTTTAATTTCTTTATTTCTAGCTTGATGTCTGCTACTTCGGTTGAGGGATGAAGTCCTCTGAGTACTACTCTGAAGCTTTTTGCTTGTTTAGGTTGGTAAGTATGAAACTGCGTTTTTCTTTCCATTAGGCTTTTCACTAATTTTCTGTAATCTTCAGATTCTGTTGTTTGTACTTTGACCTCATCTTCACCTAAATTTTTTATAATGTATTCCGCTTGACAATCATTTGTTAAAAGGTTGTTCAATGGTGTCATATTTTGTACTCCTGATATAAAGATTGGTGGTGGTTTAGTTGGCTTGACCATTCTCTCAACGCGTTCTTCATCATTTTCTATTTCAAGTCCGCTGAAACGATTTTCTGTGCTTGTTAGGTTTAGCCAGTAATCGTTTATCTTAGTTTGTTTAGGTTTTGGCATTTGTTTAGGGCTATCTTTCTTTCTTTTTATATTGTTGGCGTCATTATCATTACCGCTATTGTTGGTTTTATTTTTATTTTTATTTTGGTATGTTACTATTGAAAAACCATCATTATTTTTAATTTGAGTTTCTGGTGTAATTCTTTTTCGTGGTGTACATGTTGTGTTTGCATTAGGTAATGGATTTGGGTGCTTAGTTGTAGCTGGTAGGTTATTTTGTTGAGTCTTTTGCAACTGTTTATCTAGTTGGATTCTTTTGAGCTCTTCCTTTTCTGCTTTGAGGATTGTGATTTCTATTTCACTGACCTTACTACGGAGTTTTTCGTTGTCCTTCATAATATGAATTTGACCAGTAGAATCTTCTGTGACTTTGGCCTGGTTTACCAGCAAGTCACTGTGCGGTCGAAAGATATCGACCCGCGGAAGCCCGCTCGCTCGCTCCTCACGTATCGGTTCTGGGGTTCCGTGCCCCTGTCCAGTAGCTTTATTTTTTAATTCTTCTGACATTTCATGTTGGACTTGTTAGTTTTAGCCCTCCTTGTCAAGGTCAAATAAAGTTTAAAATATGGTAAATTAAACCAAGCAAGGACAAAGCAGAAAAATAAATAAATTAAAAATAATTTACCGGGTAAATAAAACAAAACAAATCAGATGAAACAGTAATAATAAAACCATAAAGTTAAAAATAAAAAATAAAAAAATATTTTTAAAATTTTTTAAACATAAAAAAATATTTATTGATTTTTATAACTGTTATGACTTTTGTTACTTTTATTACTCTTGTTAAACAGAATTTCTATTGATCGCAGTTTTCGAAAACACAACTGTTCAGTTCAGAGGTTTTTTTGGAATAAAACATCAATATATTCTTTGAGATATGATTTTCGCTTTGAAGATTTTTCTGCAGAACTTAGACGTTGTATGATCACGACAGCAAAATGGAAGTCGAACAATGTATTTGCCGTCAGATTTTCTTGAATAAGTACTTCGGTAAATATGTTCACAAGTTTCATCTTCTGGGGTAGGTTTAATAGGTTTGTTGATTTCTTCTATTTCGCAAAAATGTTTCAATTGTTCGCTGATAACACATACGTTCAAAAGGGATACTATATTTGATTTCCCTTTTACAAAATTATCAGTTGTTGTTTTACCTGATAAGATCCAACCAAAAATAGTGTTTTAAGCAAGCGGTGCTCCCTGCGCTCCCTTTTTCACACCATCTAATAAAATAGAAGGATATATGTCCGCCCCTATTATCAAGTCGATTTGACTTGGCATGTGAAACATAAGATCAGCTAAGACAAGATGCTGAATGTGCGGCCAATCATGTCCTACTACTGTCAGTTTAGGAAGAGCATTAGCGCTGACATCGACCTTAATATTTTTATTTGTGTTGGATAACAGAGTAAAATGCGCTACTTTGTTTGATCTAGCTGACTCGTTGCTTCCTAAATCCGTTATTTTTACTTAAGTTGGAAAAGTAGGAATTTTCATACGCTCTGCTGCTGCCTCGGTGATGAATGTAGCTTGAGAACCAGAATCGATAAGAGCACGAACATAATCGTAACCAAAATGAGTTTTAATTTACACTATGGCAATTGGGAATTAAACATGTCGATTTTCCTTCAAAAAATGAGAAAGAATATTTGATGCATTTTCTAAATTTTGCTTGGCAGCTTGATTTTGATCTTCCTTTACACTTGAAGATACATCATTCACGATATGTAAAAGGGTGTGGTGTTTTGACTGACATTTGAAACACCTGCCCTTACTCAAACATTTATTCGACATATGATTATTCCGTAGACAGTTGAAGCAATATCCTTTAGATTTAATATTACAAATTCGTGTTTTCACATCTATTTTTACAAATTTATGACACTTCCGCACAGAATGATTTTCATTGCAAAATTTACAAGTTGTCTGCGTTGCATGAAACGTTTGGACCCTTCGATCTGATCTTGTCTGTTTTTCATTCACAGCTCGTTTTAATTTATGTTGCTTTTCTATCTATGACATATCTGAAATAGCCTCTAATGTTCGGAACCTCAGTTCTAGAAACCTTTTAAATGAATCCCAAGACGCAAAGTCAGTATTGTCACTCAAAGATTCTTCCCAATGTATATGCGTATCTGCTGGTAACTTTTGCACTAATAAATGAATTAATAGTGGATCCCAATTTATAGTGTTAACTTCTAGATTTTCTAAAGCTGCTATGTATTCACATGAAGTATCTAGTAAATTTTTAATCTGTCCCTCACATTCGCTATCGATTTTAGGTTGTGAAATTAGTGCTTTTAACTGAGAATTAATTAATACCCGTTTATTTTCGTAACGCTTGGATAAAGCAGCCCACGCCGTGGTATAATTCGCGTTTGTAATACTATATTGTCTAATAACATGTGCTGCATCGCCCAATAAATTCATTTTTAGATAATGCAATTTCTGTACCTCTACCAAGTTGGAATTCGCATCGATCACTGACAAAAGTAAGTCTCGAAAACTCACCCAATCGTTATAATTTCCTCCAAATTTAGATATTGATATTATTGGTAAAGGTGCGGTTGGTGAGAAAAAACCCTTTGAATCTGATGAATTTGCAGGGTTCTTCTCTTTTTCCACTTTTTCAAGCCCTTTCATATGGTCAACTAAATCACCTCTCACTTTATAAAACAGTTCTTCGGTATTAGAGAAAAAATCTTCCTTAAAATAAGATCTTTCCAAATCAGGCACAGTTTTTATTTGTGCAATTTTATCCTCATTCGCCTCATGCCAACCGTTAAAACGAGCGAGATAAAAACCACAAGTTAGTTTAGAAATGGCAGATTTTCTAGTGTTGGTAACAAATTTATTCATTTGTTCTATTAAAGCACTTTATGCTTTCAGTAAACCCTCCATGATATCGATTTAAACACACGAAAAGAAACACAAAATGTTACGGTTCAAATGCACTATAGTTAAATCACTTAAAAATGGGAAAGTACTTACCAATTTAAGGATCCGGCTCGAAGCACCAATGAATTTTCTAACGAGAAACACTCAACCCGTAGCAAAGTGCATAAAGAAAAAAAAACACAAATTTAAACTTCAAAAATTTTATTCTATTAATTCAATTTGCAGTTCGATCTGCTCAATTCAGGATCTTAAAAAAACCTAACTTAATTTTAAATAATTCACAAACATTACTTATTTTAAATAAAAAATGTGAATTCAGCATTTTTCCTTTTATTAATTATTTGCGGATGCGCTTGGAAATTCAAGCTAAACCTTGAATATTACATTGAACCTAAGTTCACCTGAAAAATTTACATCAGCAATTTTATCAGTTAATAGATTTTCCAATCATTCGCAAATTAATTAACAAAAAAAATATGCTGAATTTAAGGTTTTAAATATGTACGATTGAACACAAATGTTTCAAAACCTCTTCGAATTTCACGGGCGTTATTGATTTCGCATTAATATTTTTGCTTAAAGTATTCAATGCTGCTTTACTGCACAAATTGCATAAATCAGTACCGCAAAAATTCCCAGTTTTATCAGCAATCTCATCAAAATGGAATTGATTTTTAAAAAAGCTTAATAATTCGAATCTAGCTAATCGATCCGGAGCGGGAACATGAACAAGTTTATCAAATCTCCCAGGACATAAAATAGCGTCATCAATTAAATCCGGTATATTTGTTGCTGCCATAACAAAAGTAATAGAATTCTCGGCGGATGTCGATGAGGTTTGAATTTTTGCACCAATTCCATCCATTGCGGTCCACAAAACAAACAGGATTCTTGATTGATGATAATTCGATAAACCAATTTAACGATTTCAAATTAAAGCATCTGAAAAAAAATCCGAATAGAAACTAGTTTTGTGATATATGGAAAGAAGCAGACCGATTTAATCGAATAATATTATACACGGTGAGTTTTACGACCAAGGGAAAATATTCTGGATATAAATTTCTCGGAGTTCACAAAATACGCGGAATAAACTTCAGCTGGTGAAACAGAAATCAACCGCATTTTATGATCGACGGCAAGACATTTTAGACTACTGATTTTGGCACAACCTGGCGGTCCATACAGAAGGATTCCTTGAGGAATTGAAAAAAAAAACTTTAGTTACTTCGAAAATATTGTACATCCTTTCCTTGATTTACACAATAGACTAAGAGTTCCAGGAAAACATAAAATACAAATATTACCTTTCGGACATTGAATTGAAAACCCTTTATATGATTTCTGATATTTTAAAGGAGCTAATATTGAGACTTCCAGTAGTTTGTTCAGTCTTTCCATTCTACCAATATCGGATAATGAATCTCCTTTTAGATTCATAATTAATTCGGTGCTACGAAGCGAACTACGCACAATCTGTAAATATATGTTTTTACTCTTAAAATTGGCTCAGGTTTAACCAGAATTGTGGAGTCTACACACGACATGAATTCAGTCAGAACCGGTGATATGTTTGCTGTTCTGTCCTGTGGAGATGAAATATTATGACAAAATCGATCAACTAACGTTCCCAATTGACATTTACTAATATAATATCTGATCGAATTTATGTCGTGTGCAGATGAGATGTTACGAAAATAATGGAATATGTTGAAAAGGAATTCTAGTTCAGTGTTTGTAGATATGTATTAAATTAAAAAAAAAAGCAAGTTAACAATTTTACACCGAAAAATCCTATTTTTTTTGTCCACCAACCAATGCAATAATAATACAATATTATTAGTTATTCCTCATATACCTTCAGACTCAATTTTATTGATTTAACAAAAAATTGCTGCTAATTTTTTGCTATGCGCCTGGTTTTTGGTTCAATTTTTGTTTGTACATATTTTTTGATAAACGGTGAAATGAAAACAAATTGCACGCTTTTTTTGCTTAAGAAGAGAAGAAAGGAATCTGCCATTTTATAATTTTCATAGAAAAATAGATTTTCGTTATTTTTTTTCAATTTTTACTGCTTTTTTCTTTCGGAAAATTAAATAAATAACGAAAAGCAGATGATGCCTTGAAAATATGATGGTAGAGACAGAGTTGGTTTTGGATCTCTGCGAGAAACCTCGCTTTCTGTTTTGAATATTTGAATTGATTTTCGGTGTTTTTTTTATTACAAGACAAATTGTTTTAAAAGGAAAGGTAAATTCCGTTTTTTTTAAAGTATTGTCGATCGTCAATAACATATTTCCCATCTGTCAGGCAGGAAATAGTGATTTGTGCGAGATGTGAATTTTTCTTACTTTGAAGCAATTCATTCAGTGAGCCAATTTTTGTTTTGTTCGTAAGCCAAATTCGGGTAGATTTCTATTAAACGCAGCCCAGATTGAACAACTACAGAATAGCCTCTTTAGGAAACCTAGTAAAAAGTTAGGAAGCACTTTATGACTAATCCTTTTCTCTGAATTATCAGTTAAAGCGAAAGAAGCTCTTTTTGCGGCCTCAAAAAGGCATATTGTTCTGGATATGCTCTCACCCTAGGTCAGTGTCATTGCTTTGAGTTTATAAAATGAATCCGTATCTTATTGTATTTTCTGTCGTTTTAGCTCACCAGATCCAGGTATATCTTCAACAGTAACAAGGTTTTTCACGTCAAGAAACACCAAACGTTTTGAAAGTGTTTTTTTTTAAAGAAATGTAATTCGTAATGCAGCTTGGCTGAATGAATAGGAAAACTGTGGGCAGCCGTCGATCTTCTGGATGTTCTAACTAAAACGTGAGGGACTCAGTATGAAGCACTCTTGTAAGGTTAAAATGATATTTAATGTACAGATTGAATCGAAAAACAGTACTTATTGGGGCCACATGTTCAAATAAAAAGGGCAACTAAGTAAATCTATCAAAGAGTAAAAAAATGTAATGAATCCTGGCAAAATTCTACCCTGCTGCTTTTCTGTGCGTCGAAATGAACCAACGAACAAAATTTTACAATAAAAATCTTCAATTTTTACCACGCGAAAATACCAGGGGATCAGAAATCATTGCAACAAACATTTCGCACTTTTTTTAAGAGCAAATAAGATATTCTTTTGATTGTGTGCGTGTTTAATATTACGCAAACATACGGAACATTTTTCAGAAATTTTGCCTAGCTATATCTCTTTATTTCTTGGCTCCTTTTACTGAAATCCAAAATCGGGGAAAAAGGGAAATTTTGTCGATTTTGGCCAATATCAAGATTTAGTATCCGGCGCTCAGGAATCAAAAAAATAGCAATGCAACATTTAAAAAAAAAGTTGTTTTTCCGGAATAAGTGTGCATACCTATAGGGCTTAAATTTTCTATATTTTCCCGATTAAATGTGCATACTTATAGGAGCTATTTTGAATTTTTCCATTTCTTTAAAGTAACAGGAGCCCAGTAATTATAGCAAAGCAAAATTTCTGTATGAACGGGTGATATTAAACACGCACGCAATCAAAAGAGCATCCTATTAAAGTAAAATGCGAAATTTTTCTTTTTATGCATTCTGATCGCCTGGTATTTCAGTTTGGCAGAAATGCATATTCTATTGTAGTAGTTTCTTGAACAAGTCCACATATGTGGAAGCAGTTTTTCTTCAATATTTCCTTTATCTGTGGGGTTTTCCGAAAGGTTTTTGCATTTTTATTAAGAGAACAAAAGGGCGGAATTTAGCAATAACACAAAGGAATACGACCGAAATGATGAAGAAATACAAAACTATGGTACCACCGCTTGCCTTCCTTAATTACGCTGACTATTAGTCCACCTGTATTTGAAGGAAAATGATAGAAAACGATTGATTACGAATAATACAAACACATTTTATAGAAAATAATAATTTTTACTTATTCTACGATATTCTATTTTGTTCAAAGTCAAAATACCATTTTATTTGGTTCTCGGTCAATGATGGTCTTGTATTAAAATAGCACAAAAACTCTTTATTATTTACTTTGAGAATCAAAAACGACTTTTGTTTTTGATATTTTATTTTCTAGAATGTTTTTACAATGGCTATCGCCTACTAAAATTAAAAGTTATTTTGAATATCAGGTAAGCCTACTAACAATAAATATTTTTAACTTTTAAAGTTACGTTACACCACATCACTCCCCCTTTAGTGAGAGCAATGAGAGATAAAAAGAAAAAATTAAAATTTGAATCATCATGGAAAAATTCCATTAATTCCTTCCAAAAATATAAAAATGAATTTAGCTGAATTATAATGTTATGTATAGTACTTCTAAAAGTTAAGCAAAAATTAATAATTAAAAAAGTTAAATATCAAATTATAATTTAAAGCTAATGAAAATTGAAGTAATGTTAATTTAGAAAGAAAATTTGAACAACCTTATATTTAAATTACGATGTAATTAATTGTTTGTATCGATCGGGGAAACGAACTCTTCTACCGGATCTGGTAAACTTTGGAGTCGAATCAACTTTCTTCAATATCTTCTTAGGAGATGACACTACGGGCATATCCTCCAGTCCGAGGGGATCTGTAGTTTTCGATTCTGGAATTGATACAGGAATTGATGCAGGAACTGCCACCGGTACCTCCTTTAATGGGTTAGAAGGGTCCTCGGTAGTGTGTACCGATTTCAAGCGATCAATCGTGATGGTAACTCTTCTGCCCTTAATGACAACTTCAAATGGCCCATCAATTGGTGGAACTAAAGATAAACGTACTGAATCGTTTCTGACGAATGCATGTGAACAAGTCTTTAACTCTGGATCAATAAAAATCTTATGTTTGGCATGATTTGCTGCTGGGACTGGACGCAACAATGAGATATGCTCTTTTAGTGCCCTAACAAAATCTGATTGAATGACTTGCTTGTCATTTTGGACAAAGAATTGACCAGGCAAGGAAATGGTAGCGCTGTTGTGTAAATTAGCCCTACGGGAGACCCTCGTGGGTCCCTCCGGGAATTTGATTAGTGAAAATGATAGAGTTTTCTTTAGGAAGGGGAATCGCGATGTTGTTGGCTCGATTTTGGGTCAATCCGTGTATTGGATGGTGACAATTGTTAAACAACGCTTGGGTGGTGTTATAATTTATTTAATACAAATAGGACTTACATAATGTTCTGCTTGCTGCCTGGTCCTCTGAGCACTATGTTAACTGGTATTAAATAAGAACACGAGTCTTTTCCTTTTACAAATTCTCTTTATTTTAAACTTCTTCAAAACACAACTTTTAATTCTTTTTATAAATTCTGTTAAATCGATACTTGATTTTAAACTTCTTCACAACAGAACTTTTAATTCCTTCTATAAATTCTCTTTATTTTAAACTTCTTCAAAACACAACTTTTGATTCCTTTTATAAATTCTCTTAAACCAATACTTTATTTTAAACTTCTTCCAAACAGAACTTTTAATTCCTTTAATAAATTCTCTTAAACCAATACTTTATTTTAAACTTCTTCAAAAGACAACTTTTAATTCTTTTTATAAATTCTCTTAAATCGATACTTTATTTTAAACTTCTTCACAACAGACCTTTTAATTCCTTTTATAAATTCTCTTTATTTTAAACTTCTTCAAAGCAGAACTTTTAATTCCCTCTATAAATTCTCTTTATTTTAAACTCCTTCAAAACACAACTTTTAATTCTTTTTATAAATTCTCTTAAATCGATACTTGATTTTAAACGTCTTCACAACAGAAATTTTAATTCCTTTTATAAATTCTCTTGAATCGATACTTTATCTTAAACTTCTTCAACACAGAACTTTTAATTCCTTTTATAAATCCTCTTTATTTTAAATTTCTTCAAAACAGAACTTTTAATTCCTTTTATAAATCCTCTTTATTTTAAACTTCTTCAAAACACAACTTTTAATTCTTTTTATAAATTCTCTTAAATCGATACTTGATTTTAAACGTCTTCACAACAGAAATTTTAATTCCTTTTATAAATTCTCTTGAATCGATACTTTATTTTAAACTTCTTCAACACAGAACTTTTACGTCCCTTTATAACTTCTCTTAAACCAATACTTTATTTTAAACTTCTTCAAAACAGAACTTTTAATTCCTTTTATAAATTCTCTTAAACCAATACTTTATTTTAAACTTCTTCAAAACAGAACTTTCAATTCCTTTTATAAATTCTCTTAAACCAATACTTTATTTTAAACTTCTTCAAAACAGAACTTTTAATTCCTTTTATAAATCCTCTTTATTTTAAATTTCTTCAAAACAGAACTTTTAATTCCTTTTATAAATGCTCTTTATTTTAAACTTCTTCAAAACACAACTTTTAATTCTTTTTATAAATTCTCTTAAATCGATACTTGATTTTAAACGTCTTCACAACAGAAATTTTAATTCCTTTTATAAATTCTCTTGAATCGATACTTTATCTTAAACTTCTTCAACACAGAACTTTTACGTCAAATTTTACTTTTTTTTTCGCTAGCAATTCGTTTCCCGAGCATTTCTTCTTCAACTTGTTTCTTTTTTACTGACTCACTTTCTACTACTTTAAACCGAACTTAAGCTTTTTTGTTGAAAACTTAACGACTTAGATTTACGTCGTTCCTGCGTACCGGATATTTTTTACTGAACTCAACTGTTTGTTAAAAAAAAACGTAACGACTTTAGTTTAAGTCGTTAATGGCTATCCGATATTTTTAAACTGACTTTTTGGTTATTCAAAGCCAGTATTTTTAGAGGCAGAAAATTCATACTTCGTACTCATTATTTTTTAGGTCGCAGAACATTTATGCAATAGTTCTGGTTTACTTTCTTTCTAGAATATTTTCATTGATTTCATAATTCATGCCAATAACATGTATTACAAAATCAATATAATTTTTTGCCGATAATAAGTTTCGAAATGCATCAAGTTATTTCAATGCATTTCGCAATTTATTATTTTTCATTCGCTAAGTAGAACTTTCGCCGAAAAATATCTACAGTAATTTTTGGTTTTAAAATATGATTTATAACTAGAAGTATGTGTAATGTTTTATTACATTACAGCGCCATAAACTATCTCCGCTGGAGAAGACTTCAAGTCTTGTTTATAAGTCGACCTTAGGCCTAGAAAAATAGTTGGTAAAATGTTGTACCAATTTCTGGTACTATAGCTCATAATGGCAGTTTTAAAAGTACGCTGCCATCTCTCAATCGTTCCATTTGCTTGCGGATGATAAGCAGTTGTTCTGAGATGTTTTGTACCAAGTAATTTTGATAATTCATTGAAAAGCGTCGATTCGAATGGCTTTAGTTGATCAGTCGTGATACGAAGAGGCACTCTAAACCGCGAAATCCAACCCGAGACAAGTGTTGATGTGACTTGTTCGGCCGTAATGTCAGTCAATGGCAAAGCTTCAGGCCATCTTGTGTAACGATCAACACATATCAGAACGTAACGATAACCATTTGATACTGGTAATGGCCCAACTATGTCCAAATTGATGTGTTCGATTCGACGATCAGGTAAAATATAAGTTGAAACTTGCGATTTATTGTGCTTGTGGACTTTCGAACGTTGACATGGAATACAACGATGAACGACTTTGATACAATCTTTGTCGATACAAGGCCAAATAAAACGCTGCGAAATTAATTTGGTCGAAGCTTTGACACCTTGGTGCGCAAGACTATGAAGTTTTTGAATGACAGCCTCACGAAACTTTTTTGGGATGTAAGGTCGAGCTATGTCAGTTGATATATCGCAATACACTTCTGACTTGGAATCGGAAAAAGCAATTGCCCTAAGTTTCAAAGAATTACTTGCTTCGCTTTCCAATAATTGACGAAGTTCTGGATCATTCTTTTGCTCGTTTGCGATGATTGCGTAATCAATATTAAAATTGCCATCCATCTGACAAATTCTGGATAAGACGTTGCTATCACCGGAAATATGATATCTGTTGTAAATTGTGCAACGAGGTCCAAATGACGCTCTTGACGAGGTGATGAAGTATTATTCTTTTTCTTCAATGCATAAATTAAAGGTTCATGGTCCGTGTTTATGTGAAAATTTCTTCCATCCAAAATATGACGAAAATGCCTCACACCCCTGTACATAGCCAACAGTTCTCGGTCATAAACACGATATTTTCTCTCAGCTACCGTTAACTTTTTCGAGAAAAAACCCAAAGGTTCAGGTGAATCTTCAACAAGTTGATGAACAACAGCACCAATCGCAACATCAGAAGCATCGACACTAAGCGATAATGGTGCATCAGGTTTCTGATGAGCCAATAATGAAGCATTCACTAGATCTGCCTTGCAACGATCAAATGCAGCAATCGATTCATCATCCCAGATAATCTTCGTTGTATCATTTTTTGTGTTACCAGGAACCAGAGCTTAGAGAATCATTTGATTATCTACAGCATGTGGTATGAAACGGCGATAAAAGTTGATAGCAGCCAAAAAACGTTTAAGCTCTTTTGCAAGTATTGGTAATGGAAAGTCTTGAACAGCTTTGACTCGTTCAGGAAGTGGTTCAATGCCTCTCGATGTAACGAGATGACCAAGAAATCTTAATTCCGGTTTTCCAAATACGCATTTAGCCAAGTTAATTTTTAAGCCAAATTTACGAAGACGTTGAAACACTATTTTTAAATGACATAAGTGTCCTTCTAGATTCAGTGATGCAATTATAATATCATCGACGTACACAAAAACGAAATCTAAACCAGCCAGTGCCATTTGCATGAACCTCTGAAATGTCTGTGATGCATTTCTTAGTCCAAATGTCATGAATTTAAACTCGAATAGACCAAATGGTGTAATTATAGCGGTTTTTGGTATGTCAGCTGGATTTACCGGAATCTGATGAAATGCTTTTTCAAGATCAATTTTGGAGCAAATGATTTTCCCCAGAAGAACATGAGTAAAATCTTGAATAAATGGAATTGGATACCTATCCGGAACAGTTTTAGCATTTAATGCTCTCAAATCACCACAAGGTCGATACAACCCGTTAGCCTTTTTAACAAGATGTAGTGGACTAGCCCATGGTGATTTTGATGGTTGACAAATACCCATTTTAATCAAATATCTAAATTCTTCTTGAGCAGCTTTTAATCTTTCTGGTGTCAAACGACGAGCTTTAGCGTAAACCGGTGATCCATTAGTTTCAATGTGATGGAAAATATTGGAATCGTTAACCGTAGGTGGAACCTTATTCACGGATGTTAACTCAGGAAACTCAGCAAGCAGCTTCATGAAAATATTCGTAATAGTGAAAATTTTAGGTGATTGTTGTGAAATAGAAGCAAATGCGACATTGAGCACGAATTTGGGTTTTCTGTCAATAAGTTTCTTATTTTTTACGTCCAGTAGAAGATCATAATGATTCAAAAGGTCAACACCCAAAATCGGAACTTTAACATCTGCAATGATGAACGTCCATTCGAAGTCACGACGAAGAACAAAATCGAGTTTCATACATCGTTCCCCAAAAGTCTTGATGCGCGTGCCATTTGCTGCAGATAAATATTTCTCCAATGGATTTTTAGCATTAAAAAGTACAGAAATGTCTGCTCCGGTGTCGATTAAATATTTGTTGGACGATTTTATATCCGCTACACAAAGACGGTTGATGTTGGCAGTTTCATCGTCCTTATGAAACTGCAAATTTAGTTTTTTGTATTAGAGAAAGTGAACGGCGGAACGCATTTCTGAGCCTTGTCAGCATATTTGAAATGATACCAGCAGTAAGCTTTATCAGATTCTAGTTCACCTGTTTTTTTTGCTGGTGTTTTAGAACGGGATCTGGAAAGTTTTGTGGAAATGTTGCGAATATGTTTAGATAACTCATCAATTTTTTTCTCGAGTCTACTCATCCTTTCATCTGTAGCGTTAGTTGCAGAAGATGCCGGAGAAATAGTTGCAATATTGCCACGAAAATCGCCAACTTCCATTATTTTGTCAGCCATTTTTGCTAGCCCATCAAAATCAGCGTCGCCTGTGGATAAAATCGTGCTTGCATTGTTCGGCAGACATGTTGACCACAATGTCCGCATAAATTCATTACTAACTTTGTGCCCTGCCAGTTTTTTCATTTCATTTCGCAATTCTGACGGTTTTCTATCGCCCAATTCTACCTCGGATAATAATTTATGCAATTTTTTCTGATCTGATTCTGCAAATGCTGCTAGCAGACTTGTTTTTAGTGTTTGATATTTATCAGATGTCGGTGGATTAATTACAATGTCACTAACCTTGCTTAAGACTGGATCATCTAAGGGGGACGCACCCTTTGCTAGAGAGTCGGCAAAGTTGAGGTCCACGGACTCAAGAAGAAGTGCCAAGGAGAAGATCCTCCTGTCCGTAGAAGAGAAGAAGACGCAACATCGGCTGAGGAGGGTATCACTCCACAGACCGATGATATGGTACGGCCGGAAAAGAAGCTAGAGGAGGAAGACTTTGAGCTAACACCTCCACACCTCCTTTTATTGGCATAGCCGATAACGCCAGAAAACGAGGATGCGTTGCTGGAGGGTGCTATTCCACCCTGCAATGCGGAGAACCCAAAATAAGGGGCAAAGAGGGAAGCACTAGGGTGGCCCAAGTGAATGCCCATCATGCTAGGGCTGCATCTGCAGTTATAGCACGGACATTCACGAGACAACAACTTGGGCTAGTGCCTCTCCAAGAACCGTGGATCTATAGGGGACAGATCAAAGGACTGTCAAGCAGTAACGCAGAGGTAATTTATGATGTAAAGCAGGAGAAACCAAGAGCCTGCATTCTCATAAAGAAAAATATTAATTATTGTTTACTCACAGAATATATGACCAGAGACCTGGTCCCAATTAAGATCTCGGTGGACCTAGGCAAAAACAAACAGCGAGACTTCATCGTTGCATCTGCCTACTTCGAGGGGGAAGGAAATCATCCGCCACCAGAAGAGGTTTAGAGACTGGTAAGATACTGCCGAAATAAGCAAACAGCCACAGTAATAGGATGCGATGCGAATGCGCACAACCGTGCATGGGGAAGCAGAAATACCAACAAAAGAGGTGAGTGTCTATTAGAATTCCTAATAAAAGAAAACTTAGAATTATTTAGTGTGGGGAGTACACCCACCTTTCTCAATAAGATCCGAGAAGAAGTCCTGGACATTACTTTCGGAAGTCCACAGGTTAAAAAGTTTGTGAAAAAATGGAGAGTCTGTAGTGAACCCTCATTACCAGATCACAGGATAATCATGTTTGATCTGGACGGGCTGAGTGAAAAGAAAATCTCTATAAGAAACCCAAGGAAAACCTATTGGGTGCAATATAACCTTTATTTAAATAGCAATTTAGAACAATGGAGAGTGAACAAGGTGGCGAAAAATTATCTCGAACTCGAACTTGCAGTAGAAGAACTAAATGGAGCGCTTATCAACGCCTTTGAAGAGAGCTGTCCTCTAAAAGAGAAACAAACAAACGTTGATGCTCCATGGTGGAATAGGCATCTATCAGAATTGAGAAGCAGTGTAAGGAAGCTATTCATTACGGCTAAAAGGAGTGGCCAGTGGGAGGCTTATAAAAGGGCACTCACCGATTATAACCTTAAAATTAGAGAAGCAAAACGGAATAGCTTTAGAGCATTCTGTGAAAGCATCTCGACCACTCCGGCCGCGGCGAGACTGCATAAAGCGCTAGCCAAAAATGGCACGAATATGCAGTGTACGCTGGTAAAAGCAGACGGCAATTACACGCAAAGTGAAGAAGAGAGGATACTTCTCCTTCTCCTTTCCGAACTGCCATCTAATCACAGAAGATGACAACAGTGAGAACATCACAAGACCAATCCCGACTGGCAGCAGGCCACAGCCATCTGCTCTGAGCAGAGAATTAGCTGGGCAATTGAGAGCTTCCAACTATACAAATCAGCTGGGGTTGACCAGATATTCCCAGCCTTACTACAAAAAGCGAAGAAGGTAATATTACCACACTTAATAGGAATATTTAGGAGTAGCCTGGCACTCGGGTACATACCGGAGCTATGGAGAAGGGCCAAGGTGGTATTTATCCCTAAGGCAGGCAAAACCGACCATACCCAACCTAAAGCCTTAAGACCTATTGTCCTAACATCATTCCTGTTAAAAACAACAGAGAAGCTAGTAGAGAATAACATAAGAAACACGGTCTTAAAGAGAAAACTTCTACACTGGGATCAGCATGCGTATAGAGTGGGCAGATCAACAGAAACCACTCTATACGAACTGAAAAGCAGCATTAAAGAAGCACTGGACTATAAAGAAATAGCTCTATGTGCCTTCTTAGACATTGCAGGTGCATTTGATAACAGCTCAGATGAGGCGGTCAGGGAATCACTAGTAAGGAGAGAGGTAGATCGCACAACCTCAAAATGGATGTGCGAGATGTTGAGAACTAGGAGTGCGGAGACCTTGATGGAACATAACACCATAACGGTCAAAACAACAAGGGGATGCCCGCAGGGAGGGGTACTGTCACCCCTTATGTGGAGCCTATTTGTAGACGAACTCCTAGAAAAACTAAATAGTAATGGCATAAAATGTCAAGGCTATGCGGACGATATTGTCCTCATAGTAAAAGGTAAATTTGAGGAAACCCTCTGTGACATACTACAAAGGGGCCTTAGAATCACCCATGAGTGGTGCTTGTCTGCGGGACTGAGACTCAACCCAAGTAAGGCCACAGTGGTACCATTCACCAATAGGAGAGTGCTAAAACACATGCACCCTATTTGGCTAAATGAGGCTATAATAGATATAAGGCGGGAAGTAAAATACCTGGGACTTACAATTGATAGTAAGCTCCTATGGAATAAACACACAGAAAACGTGGTAAAAAAAGCTCTGAGGGCTATAATAGTATGCAGGAACATATCAGGACAGAACTGGGGATGCAAACCAGACACAATGAGATGGATGTATACCATGATGATAAGACCTATCATCACATATGGAGCAATTGCTTGGGCTGGTAGAACGCAGCTAACCACTGTAAAAAAGAAGTTGGCGAAAGTGCAAATATTGGCATGCGTACGCATCACAGGTGCCATGAGCACCTGCCCTACTGCAGCGTTGGAGGTGCTTTTGGAACTCACTCCATTACACCTAAAGATACAAAAAATTGCCAACGCGACGTTAATCAGACTTGGAAAAGAAACATCGAAGATAGGAGCAAATATAAGAACTAAACATTATAGCTCTCTATCGAAAGAAAACCCATGGCTGACAGCCCCAAGGGATAACACCCGCAGAGAACTCAACTTCAAAAGGAATTTCACTTCAGAGTTGAGTAGCAAAGATGAATGGAGAGGGGAAAGAACCCACTACCAGATAAAAAGTCATGCCATCAAGTGGTATACAGGTGGCTCCAGAACTGCCGAAGGAACAAGTGCCGGAGTATATGGGCCCAGAACCAAATACTCCGAACCTATCGGAGTTTACAGCAATATCTTCCAAGCAGAGGTACATGCTATCAAAAGATGTACGGAATTCAACCTCGATAGGAACTATCACAATCAAAATATAGCGATAATGGTTGATAGTCAAGCGGCCATCAGAGCATTAAGCCCATGTTCAATAAGATACAGGATGGTAGAATGCGTGACCAAACTAAATAAGTTAGGCACAGCAAACAAAGTTACCCTGTACTGGATACTGGATCATATGGGTATCGAGGGTAATGAAGAAGCCGACAAACTGGCCAAACAAGGGGCGGGAACACCCTTCATAGGGCCAGAACCCTTCTGTGGAATCGGACCACACATAATCCGAGAAATTTTATCAAAAGAAGAGGTGGTAAAAAGAACCAAACACTGGGAACAACAACCAGGGCAAAGTCAGGCCAAAGATCTCCTAGGGGAATACAACCCAAAGGGATTTCAAGCCTTAATCAACAGAAATAGAAAGAATATGAGAGTTCTGACAGGAATACTAACAGGTCACTGCAGACTCAAAGCACACCTAAAAAAGCTAGGACTTTTACTAGACAGCAGCTGCAGATTCTGCGAGGGTGAGGAAGAAATTCCAATGCACATCCTCTCTTAATGCGAAGCACTACTCCGCAGAAGAAGGAAATACTTGGGGGCATACTACCTCCCCCCAAATGAGATACAATCTCTTGATCCACGCCGGATTATAAAATTCCTAAGAGAAATAGGTCGGTGCTTTAGAATGGGAGCTAACCAAACGACTGCGCCAAAGAGAAGGGGGTACAATAGATCTTAAGGTCGCAGTAGAAGAACACCCTTTAATTAATCTAAATCTAAATCTCACCTTGCTTAAAAATTTTCCATCCATGTTACCAATGACGTGTGAGAACTTGGTGTAATCTGCCTATATTCCAGCCGTTACAAATTGCGCTATTACCTGCTCGAACCATAATTCAGGCTGTGCCTCAAAAAAAGGATGAATTTTTGCTGAAACCTTCATAATACTTGTTTCAGGCGCCGGTTCTGTCATGTTAAATCGGAAAACTAAAGTGCACTGAATTGATTTCAAATAGTTTTGGTTTTCAATTTTTTTTTCGCGGAAACTTTTTGTCACCAACGCGGATCATTTAACGCTCTTTATTTCAAAAAAAAATATTTTATCAATTCCAATTTCAAATTAAAATTAAAATAGAACACACTAATGATGTAATGTCATGAAATGGTCAGATGTACAGAACACCAGGAAATTTAGTTTTTAGTTTTGTTCCCCACGATTATATAACATGTAAATGCGATATTATAGGGAGGAAAGGAAAAAGATCTCGAAATGAATTCGTGAATATACCGCGCGATCAAAAATTTTACCGCACGACAATCAAAAAAATTAGTAATTTTTCCTTTTTTTGGAAAGAAAATTACTTTAATTTAATTCAAATGGAATTTAATAATGACTGCGGTTTTTTAATAGTCTGGGGTCACCAATGTAGGAAAATAGCAGAAAAACTCTTTATTATTTAGTATGAGAATCAAAAACGACTTTTGTTTTTGATACTTTATTTTCTAGAATGTTTTTACACTGGCTATCGCCTACTAAAATTAAAAGTTATTTTGAATATCAGGTAAGCCTACTAACAAAAAATATTTTTAAATTTTAAAGTTACGTTACACCACAGTCTCAAATGTTTCAAAACCTCTTCGAAATTCTGGAATTTTATTGATTTCACATTAATATCTTTACTTAAAGCACTCAATGCTACTTCACCGTACAAATTGCATAAATCAACATGAAAAAAATGCCCAGTTTTCTCAGTAATCTCATCAAAATGGAATTGATTTTTGAAAAGTCTTAATAATTCCACTCTAGCTAATAGATCCGGAGCGGGAACATGAACAAGTTTCTCAAATTTCGCAGGACGTAAAAGAGCGCCATCAATTAAATCCGGTCTATTTCTTGCTTCCATAACTAAAGTAACAGAACTCTCGGCGGATATCAATGAGGTTTGAATTTTTGCACCAATTCCATCCATTTCGGTCAACAAACCAGACAGGATTCTTGATTCAAGACCATTCGATGAACCAATTTCACGATTTCCAATTAAAGAATCTGAAAACAAATCCGAATAGAAACTAATTTTATGATAAATGGAAAGAAACTGACCGATTTCATCGAAAAATATTATACACGGTGATTTTTTTCGACCAAGCGAAAATATTCTGGTTATAAATTTCTCACAGTTCCCAACATACGCGGAATAAACTTCAGCTGGTGAAACAGAAATCAACCGCATTTTAGCATCGATAGCAAGACATTTTACACTACTTATTTTGGCACAACCTGGCGGTCCATACAGAAGGATTCCTTGAGAAATTGGAAAAAAAAATTTAGTTGCTTCCAAATTATAGTACACCCTTTCCTCGATATAAACGAGAGACTAAAAGTTCAAGCAAAACATAATATTGGAAATATTACCTTTGGACATTGAATTGAAAACCGTTTATAAGATTTCTGATATTTTAAAGGAGCTAATATCGAGACTTCCACTAGTTTCTTCAGTTTTGCCATTCCACCAATATCGGATAATGAATATCCTTTTAGATTCATAATTAATTGAGTGCAACGCAGCGAACTAGGCACAATCTATAAATGTATCTTTTTATTCTTAAAATTGAGCCAGGTTTAACCAGAATTGTGGAGTCTACACACAACATGAATTCAGTCAGAACAGTTGCTGCTTCTCTGTCCTGTGGAGATGAAATATTATGACAAAATCGACCCTCTAACGTCCCCAATTGACATTTACTAACATCATATCTGACTGAATTTATGTCATGTGAGATGAAGTATTACGAAAATAATGGAATATGTTGAAAAGGAATCCTAGTTCAGTGTTTGTAGACATGTATTAAATTAAAAAAAAAATTAACAATTTTACACAGAAAAATTCTATTTTTTTTGTCCACCAACCAATACAATAATAATACAATATTATTAGTTAATTTTGATATACCTGCGCAGTCAGTTTTATTGATTTCACAAAAAATTGCTGCTGATTTTTTTCTATGCGCCTGGTTTTTGGTTCAATTTTTCTTTCTAGATATTTTTTGTTAAACGGTAAAATAAAAGCAAATTCCTCCCTTTTTTCGCTTAAGAAGAGAAGAAAGGAATCTGCCATTTTTTAATTTTCAAAGAAAAATTGTTTTTCGTTATTTTTTTCTTACTGGTTTCTTCTTTCGGAAAATTAAATAAATCACGAAAAGCAGATGATGCCTTGAAATTATGATGATCGAGAGATAAATTGGTTTAGGATCTCTGCGAGAAACCTCGGTTTCTATTTTGAATATTTGAAATGATTTTCGGTGTTTTTTTTATTACAAGACAAATTATTTTAAAAGGAAAGGTAAATTCGGTTTTTTTCTAAAGTATTGTCCATCGATAACATATTTCCCATCTTTCAGGCAGCAACTAATGAATTCTGCGAGATATGAATTTTTCTTGCTTTCAAGCAATTCATTCATTGAGCAATTTTTTGTTTTGTTCCTAAGCCAAATTCGGGTAGATTTCCATTAAGCGCAGCCCAGATTGAAGAACTTCAAAATAGCCCCTTTAGGAAACCTAGTAAAAAATTAGGAAAAACTTTATGACTAGTCCTTTTCTCTGAATTATCAGTTAAAACAAAATGAGCTCTTTTTGCGGCCTCTAATAGACATATTGGTCTGGTTATGCTCTCAGCTCAGGTCAGTGTCATTGCTTTGAGTTTATAAAATGAATCCGTTTCTTATTGTATTTTCTGTGGTCTTAGCTCACCAGATCCTGGTATGTCTTCAAGAGTACCAAACTTTTCACGTGAAGAAACACCAAACGTTTTGAAAGGGTTTTTTTAAGAAATGTAATTCGTAATGCAGCTTGGCTGAATGAATACGAAAACTGTGGGCAGCCGCGGATCTTGTAGATGTTCTAACTAAAACGTGAAGGACTCAGTATGGAGCACTTTTGTAGGTAGGTAGGTAGAGTAGGGGTACTGCATACAGCACCAGGCACCTTAATGGGCCCATTGTGACCCCTACGAGACCAGAAGGTACCCTGGGTTAACCTATTCCTCTTCAAAGCATTTAACTTTCCTACAGAACTTCATTAGATTTCCCATGTCGTTCGCCTGAAGCCTTGCTAAATTCCCGAAGAAATGGTTGCCCAAAAAGTTGTTGCGAGCTCGAGAGAGAGCTGCGCATTCGCATAAAATGTGCTTGATGTCTTCAGCCACCCCTATGTCTCCGCAATATCGACAGGGGTCGGTTTGCACCAAGCCCATTCTTTTAGCGTGCTTCCTCAACAACCAGTGTCCCGTCAGTATCCCAATAATCATTCGTAGACGATTCCGATTCCAGTCTATTATGAGCCTCGACTTTTTCTGATTCAATTTCGGCCTCAAACATTTCACACTTCGTGCCCACTAAGATTGCGCCATCGTGTGTTGGCTTCCCCGAAAATTTTGTCCTTGATACGAGCTTTAAACGCCGAGAGGGAAGGCAGTACATCAGTGATTTCGTATTCTGAATCGTCTGCACTTTCCTTTGCCAGCCTGTCTGCCGGTTCATTTAACACGATTCCGCAATTGGCTAGAACCCGGCATAATCTAACATTATTCTGAACGCATAGTGTCTTCAACACCTTGCGACAGCTACTGACTATTCCCGAGTTAACAGCTACAGAACTAAGCAGGTTCCTGGCTGCCTTGCTGTCTGAATAGATCGAGACAGCCCTGGAGGATATCTTCGCCAGACTAGATTTTTCTGCAACCTTTTGAATTGCCAATATTTCCGCCTGGAAGACGTTGCATTCCTGTGGAAGTCGGAAAGATTTCGCTATGCTCAGATCTTTCGAGAATACCCCCGAGCGTACGCCGTACTCTGTTTTAGATCCGTCTGTATAAATGCCAATTTCGCCTTCGGTAGGAACCTTATTGTCATACCAGTCTGTTTTGTCCGGGTATAACATCCTGTAAGGGGTATCAAAGTCCAATATTTTCAACATGGTGTCCGCTGCCGCCTTGGCACTGCCACCAGTTTATGATCTTACCATGACCTTTATCCAGTCTCTTGAGAAACCCATGGTTTCTTAGCCTCAGAGCACTGTTACCCGCCGCTTGTTTAATGTACAAGTCGATCGGCAACAAATGCTAAAACGTTTCCAGAGCTGCCGTTGGTGTGTTTCGAAGCGCACCTGTCGCACCAATTTAAGCAGACGGTTGAACCCTAGTGAGTTTCGCTTGTATATCTTTTTTGTTGGAGGCCTCTCACCAAACCAGTGCCCCATAGGTTAGAATTGGCCTCGCCACCGCGGTATAAAGCCAGGGCATTATAATAGGATTTAGCCCTCAATTACTACCTACAGCCCTGCTGCATACATACGGAGCATTGTAAGCTTTCTTTACTCCCTTTTCTGTATTGATTCCCCATGCTAGCTTTTTGTCCAGCCAAAGTCCTACGAATTTGACTTCCTCAGATATATTTAAGGTGACCCCATCAAACTTTGGCAGTCTGAACTGGTGCACCTTATACATTCTGGTGAAGAGTCCCAATTCCGTCTTACCCGGATTGATGCTAAGACCGTTGCAACCGGCCCATTTGCTGAGCCTGTTGAGAGCTGTTTCCAATAGTTCACTAACGGTGTCCAGAAATTTACCTCTAGCAATTATTGCAATATCATCAGCGTATGCTACCTTTGAGATCCCACCATTGCCGAGTTTGTTAAGAATCCCATCAACCACTAAAATCCAGGGTAATGGAGATAGTACTCCTTCCTGAGGTGTTCCTCTGGATACTCTCATCCCTGCTTCACTGTCCCCACGGGCTGCATTTGTATATCTACAGTGCAGTAGCATGTTGATCCAAACAAGAATTCCCACTTCCACATTTGCGTCTTCTAGTTCGCATATGATGGCTTCCCTTTTGACGCTGTTGAGCGGCCTTCAATGTCCAAGAAAGCTACAAGAGCTCATTCCTTATGGCTGATCCTATCCTCTATCTTACTAATGACTTCGTGCAAAGCTGTTTCCGTAGACTTATGCTTGAGGTATGCATGTTGGGAGTGCGAAAGAGCCCCTCCGCATATGGTATGAAGATTACCTTAGTTTCTCTCCACATTGTAGGCACATATGCCATTCGTAGACAACTTCTGAAAATTGTCTGAAGCCATCGTTTTGCAGCTTCTGGTGCTTTTTGCACCATTATTGGTCTGATGCCATCAGGTCCTGGGATTTGTATGGCATGAAATATTCCCACTTGTTATGGAGTCGATCTTCCGCCAGCTGAGTTACCGCACTGCCGGAAGTTCCTGTTCTTCTTCCGGTTCCACGCTTCCTGGAAAGTGAGCGGCTATAAGCGATTCTAAAGCCTCTCGACTGTCTTCCACCCATGATCCTTCCCCCCTTTTGATAAAGCTGGGGACGCTGTCCTCCTTTGAGAGGATCTTCCTTAGTCTTGAAGCTTCGCTAGTTTCCGTGATTTCCTCGCAATACGTTCTCCACGAAAGTCTTTTAGCTTTTCTGATGACGTATTTGAATTCCCTTTTATTTGCCTTATACAGTTCCCAGTCTTCTCCAAGGTTACTCCAACTGGCTTTGTTGTAGAGTTTCCCGACATTATTTCTTATGACCGTAATATCTTTGTTCCACCAGATAGATTTCTGCCTTCTAGGTGGTCTAGATATTGGGCACGATTTTTCAAAAGCTTTAATTACTTCATTGCTAAGGTAATTAACTGCTCTGTCCACACTATTTCTGCACTTGAATGATCTAGGAGGCTCTTTGAGCCTATTACTCAGTGAGTGCGCAAAGCCTTCCCAGTCAGTTTTCCTAGGGTTCCTAAAGGTGCTCTCTTGTCTATTCGAGCCTTAACCTCGAACAAGATCCATTTGTGATCAGAGAGGGAGGGCTACTGCGAGACCCTCCATCTTCCTATTTCAAATTGGGAAGTGTAAGTCAATGTAACTATCTAAAACTTCCTGCCTAGTTTTAATTACAATGGTTGGGTCATTCCCTACGTTAGAGATTACTAGATTGGAAAATATAATAAAATCAAGTAGTAACATACCTCTTTCATTGGTGTCCTTACTTCCCCATTGTGTGTGGTAAGCGTTGGCATCACACCCGATAACCAACTCCCACGTGTTCCGTGCAACTAGCTGCCTTAAACTTTCTGGTGGTAGATCCGGCTTCTGTCCATCGTAGGCTAGATATGCCGAAACCAGACACAAAGGTTTCCCTTTCTGCTGCTTCGAATCGCATACCACTACTGTAACATCCTCAGTGCTGTAATTTTCCGAATGCAAAGCTTTAACTGTATTTCCCAGTAGGATACAAGTTCTGACTTTCCCTTCCGATTTTTTGTAGAAAAGAGTAAAGCCTCTTACCTTTAGTCCTGATAATTGTTTCCTGTTGTTGATCCAGGGTTCCTGGATTAAAGCCGCTGTGATATTCTGCCTAGAGAGTAGTTCTGCTAGGCAGGCAGTAGCTGCTCTACTGTGATGGAGGTTGATTTGTACCAAATCCGGCACTAGTTACCAGCCCCTCCTCTTCGATTCCTTTAGTGTGGGCAGGCGGTTTTATCATCACCCTGCCCAAACTATACCTTACCATCCCCTTAAACTTCTACAGATAGGGAAGTGATTCACGGCTGAGTGATAGAAGGTAATTCTGGCCGTGTTCCCTCTGGTGTCGCACCTTCAGCACCTTCCAGCCCTCAGCCTATTCTGATTTCTTAGTAAGGCTAAAAATCTATCCGGGGTGGTGTAGGGCTTGGAAACCCACACCCAGGCCTTCGGTATTACGTATTTGTGAAGGTCCTTCACAGCGACTGCTGTGATTTTGGCACCTTCCCAAATACCGCCAAGACCGCCAACGAATTCTTTAAAGAATTTTGCCGAGGCATCATTCCCACAAGCGACAATCTTATGTCCACCCTCCCAGCCAGCGCCATCGAAGGGCAATTCCTGGTCTTCGGCAGCTGACTCGTAAAAAGTCAGCATAGCCACCTTGAACCTCTCCTCGATTTGTTGCCACAGGTCGAGGGTTAATCGGTCATCCGACTACTGCGCGTTAACTTCAGCCACACGTAACTTGTCCAGCTCTGCATTCACAGGCCTGTTGCGTGTCGCTGTAGAAGCCTTCTGTTTAGGCTTCTTAGCCTTGCCTTGCGTGACGTCAACCCCCGACCTGTTACGTTTGCCCAAGAAACGTTTAGGTTTTGTCTTAACCGTTACGAAACCATCCTCGTTTGATGATCCCGCAATGGGATCCCGATTAGCAGCCTCTTCTTCCTCCACCACCTTAGCCTGATGACTGGCAAGAAAACACTTCAAGCTAGCATCTTCAGCTACCAATTTGGCCCGTTCGTACTGCTCTTTCTCCCAGAGGCTGAGCACACTGGGATCCATTGCACCGTATTTCTGAACCTTCCTAATGGCAGACCGGAGACGAATCCTAGCCTGCTGATAAGCAATCCTCTTACCATTGACCTTTTTACTATGCACAGGTTCGAATAACCTGGCAGCTTCTTTGCTACCTTCGAGAGTGGATGGCATATTTCCATCCACGCTTGAAGGGTGGGTTTCAGCAGAGCCAGGCGGCATATTTCCAGCCTGATCCACTGCATTAACCACTTCCTCTCTCGCTTCTGAGAGATCGTCCTCCTCTTCCAGAGTCAGCGTTCTGCTGAAGATGACCTCCATCGAGCGAGTCGATTCGACCTCGCTGTTCCGGCTGCCATCTAGAACAGTAGACTCAATCTTCTCAATGTCAGTTTTTTTAATTTGATTTTTATTGTCCATATTTTGGTCCCACAAATATGGCGAGAATTTATAGTCCACATCGGCAGAGCTCCCTTACCGATGCAAGGCACTTGTACACTCAGAGGTTGGCTGTTATCTGAGACCTCCGTTCATGACAGTATATCCCTACTGCCAATCATCCCATCAGCACGGATCGGTTAATACTTTGAGATTGGGGTTGTTTATCGAGGTTGTCTCCTCTAGGTCCGCAAGATTTAGTATAAGCAGGGGTACCACGTGCAGGGCGTAGCTCTTCACTACGCACAAGATGTTTCCATACATCCTGAATCTAGTCGGTCTTGGAACACTTCCCTGGTGATAACTTCCTTTCATCTTACCCCCCAGCACTCTTGTAAGGTTAAAATGATCTTTAATGTACAGATTGAATCGAAAAACAGTACTTACTAGGTCCACAAGTTCAAATAAAAATGGCAACTAAATACAACTATCAAAGAGTAAAAAATGTAATGAATCCTTGCGAAATTCCACCCTGCTGCTATTTCTGGGCGTCTAAATCAACCAACGAACAAAATTTTACAATAAAAATCTTGAATTTTTACCATGCTGAAATACCAGGCGATCAGAAATCATAGCAACAAACATTTTGCATTTTATTTAAGAGCAAATAGGATATTCTTTTGATTGTGTGCGTGCTTAATATTACGCAAACATACAAAATATTTTTCAGGACTTTTGCCTTGCTATATCTCCTGATTTCTGGGCTCCTTTTACTGGAATCCAAAATCGGAGAAAAATGGACATTTTGTCAATTTTGCCCAATATCGAGATTTAGTATCCGGCATTCAATAGCAAAAAACTTAGTTTTTCCGGAATAATGGCGCAAACTTATATGGCTTAAATTTTCTATATTTTCTGGGTTAAATGTTCATACTTAGTAGCTCTTTTGAATTTTTCCATTTTTTTAAAGTAACAGGACCCCAGAAATTATAGCAAGGCAAAATTTCTATATGAACGGTAATATTAAGCACGCACACAATCAAAAGAGCATATTTACTCTTAAACAAAATGCAAAATTTTTGTTGCTATGCGTTCTGATTATAGAAATTAATAATTTTTACTTATTCTATGATATTCTATTTTGTTCAAAGTCAAAATACCATTTTATTTATTTCTCGGTCAATGATGGTCTCAAAGGTTTCAAAACCTCTTCGAAATTCTCGGATATTATTGATTTCGAATTGATATCTTTACTTAAAGCATTCAATACTGCTTTACTGTACAAATTGCCTAAATCAGCACCGGAAAAATTCCCAGTTTTCTCAGCAATCTCATCAATGTTGAATTGATTTTTAAAAAGTCTTAATAATCCCAATCAAGCTAATCGATCCGGAGCATGAACATGAACAAGTTTATTAAATCTCCCAGGACGTAAAAGAACGCCATCAATTAAATCCGGTCTATTTGTTGCTGCCATAACTAAGGTAATAGAATCCTCGGCCGATGTCGATGAGGTTTGAAATTTTGCACCAATTCCATCCATTTCGATCAACAAAACAGACAGCATTCTTGATTGAAGATCATTCGATGAACCAATTTTACGATTTCTAATTAAAGCATCTGAAAACAAATCCGAATCGAAACTAGTTTTATGATAAATGGAAAGAGACAGACCGATTTTATCGAAAAATATTATACATGGTGAGTTTGTTCGACGAAGCGAAAATATTCTGGATATAAATTTCTCGGAGTTCCCAACATACGCTGCATAAACTTCAGCTAGTGAAACAGAAATCAACCACATTTTAGCATCGGTAGCAAGACATTTTACAATTCTTGTTTTGGCACAAGTTGGCGGTCGATAGAGAAGGATTCCTTGAGAAATTGAAAAAAAAAACTTTAGTTGCTTCCAAATTATGGTACATCCTTTCCTCGATTTACACGACAGAGTAAAAGTTCCAGGAAAACATCAAATGGGAAATATTACTTTCAGACATTGAATTGAAAACCGTTTATATGATTCCGGATAATTTAAAGGAGCTGATATTAAGACTTCCAATAGTTTCTTCAGATTTGCCATTCCACCAATATCGGATCATGAATATCCTTATAGATTCATAATTAATTCGGTGCTACGCAGCGAAATAGACAGAACCTGTTCTTTCCTGTGGAGATGAAATATTATGCCAAAATCGACCCACTAGCGTTCCCAATTGACAGAATTATGGAGTCTACACACTACATGAATTCAGTCAGAACAGGTGTTATACCTACAGTTCTGTCTTGTGGAGATGAAATATAATGACAAAATCGACCCAATAACGTTCCCAATTGACATTTATTAACATAATATCTGACTGAATTTATGTCGTGTGGAGATGAGATGTTACGAAAGTAATGGAATATGTTGAAAAGGAATCCTAGTTCAGTGTTTGTAGATATGTATTAACTAAAAAAAACAAATTAACAATTTTTCACAGAAAAATTCTATTTTTTTTGTCCACCAACTATTACAATAATAATACAATATTATCAGTTAATCCTCATATACCTGCACACTCAGTTTTATTGATTTCATAAAAAATTCCTACTGATTTTTCTCTATGCGCCTGGGTTTTTGTTCAATTTTTGTTTGTACATCTTTTTTGTTAAACGGAAAGATAAAAACAAATTGCACGCTTTTTTTGCTTAAGAAGAGAAGAAAGCAATATGCCATTTTTATATTTTCATAGGAAAATAGTTTTTCGTTATTTTTTTCAATTTTACTGGTTTTTTCTTTCGGAAAATTAAATAAATCACAAAAGCAGATGATGCCTTGAAAATATGAGGGTCGAGAGGCAGAGTTGGTTTAGGATCTCTGCGAGAAACCTCGCTTTCTATTTTGAATATTTGAATAGATTTTCGTTGTTTTTTTTTTATTACAAGACAAATTGTTTTAAAAGGAAGGTAAATTCCGTTTTTTTTAAAAGTATTGTCCATTGTCAATAACATATTTCCCATCTTTCAGGCAGCAACTAATGAATTCAGCGAGAGAGGAATTTTTCGTTCTTTGAAGCAATTCATTCAATGAGCCATTTTTTGCTTTGTTCCCAAGCCAAATTCGGGTAGATTTCCATTAAACGCAGCCCAGATCGAACAACTAAAGAATAGCCTCTTTAGGAAACCTAGTAAAAAATTAGGAAAAACTTTATGACTAGTCCTTATCTGTGAATTCTCAGTTAAAACGAAATAAGTTCTTTTTGCGGCCTCTAATAGACATATTGTTCTGGATATACTCTCAGCTCAGGTCAGTGTCATTGCTTTGAGTTTATAAAATGAGTCCGTTTCTTATTGTATTTTCTGCCGTTTTAGCTCACCAGAACCTGGTACGTCTTCAACAGTACTAATGTTTTTCACGTGAAGAAACACCAAACGTTTTGAAAGTGTTTTTTTAAGAAATGTAATTCGTAATGCAGCTTGGCTGAATGAATAGGAAAACTGTGGGCAGCCGTGGATCTTGTGGGTATTCTAACTAAAACGTGAAGGACTCAGTATGGAGCACTCTTGTAGGTAGGTAGGTAGAGTAGGGGTACTGCATACAGCACCAGGCACCTTAATGGGCCCATTGCGACCCCTACGAGACCAGAAGGTACCCTGGGTTAACCTATTCCTCTTCAAAGCATTTAACTTTCCTACAGAATTTCATTAGATTTCCCATGTCGTTCGCCTGAAGCCTTCCTAAATTCCCGAAGAAATGGTTGCCCAAAAAGTTGTTGCGAGCTCGAGAGAGAGCTGCGCATTCGCATAAAATGTGCTTGATGTCTTCAGCCACCCTTATGTCTCCGCAATATCGACAGGGGTCGGTTTGCACCAAGCCCATTCTTTTAGCATGCTTCCTCAACAACCAGTGTCCCGTCAGTATCCCAATAATCGTTAGTAGACGATTCCGATTCCAGTCTATTATGAGCCTCGACTTTTTCTGATTCAATTTCGGCCACAAACTTTTTCACACTTCGTGCCCACTAAGATTGCGCCATCGTGTGTTGGCTTCCCCGAAAATTTTGTCCTTGATACGTGCTTTAAACGCCGAGAGGGAAGGCAGTACGTCAGTGATTTCGTATTCTGAATCGTCTGCACTTTCCTTTGCCAGCCCGTCTGCCGGTTCATTTAACACGATTCCGCAATTGGCTAGAACCCAGCATAATCCAACATTATTCTGAACGCATAGTGTCTTCAACACCTTGCGACAGCTACTAACTATTCCCGAGTTAACAGCTACAGAACTAAGCAGGTTCATGGCTGCCTTGCTGTCTGAATAGATCGAGATATCCCTGGAGGATATATGCTCCAGACTAGATTTTTCTGCAACCTTTTGAATTGCCAATATTTCCGCCTGGAAGACGTTGCATTCCTGTGGAAGTCTGAAAGATTTCGCTATGCTGAGATCTTTCGAGAATACCCCCGAGCCTACGCCGTACTCTGTTTTAGATCCGTCTGTATAAATGGCAATTTCGCCTTCGGTAGGAACCTTATTGTCATACCAGTCTGTTTTGTCCGGGTATAACATCCTGTAAGGGGTATCAAAGTCCAATATTTTCAATATGGTGTCCGCTGCCGCCTTGGCACTGCCACCTGAGGTCCAGTTTAGGATCTTACCATGACCTTTATCCAGTCTCTTGAGAAACCCATGGTTTCCTAGCCTCAGAGCACAGTTACCCGCCGCTTGTTTAATGTACAAGTCGATCGGCAACAAATGCGAAATCGTTTCCAGAGCTGCCTTTGGTGTGTTTCGAAGCGCACCTGTTGCACCAATACAAGCAGACGGTTGAACCCTAGTGAGTTTCCCTTGTATATGTTTTTTGTTGGAGGCCTCTCACCAAACCAGTGCCCCATAGGTTAGAATTGGCCTCGCCACCGCGGTATAAAGCCTGGGAATTATACTAGGATTTAGCCCTCAATTTCTACCTAAAGCCCTCCTGCATACATACAGAGCATTGTGAGCTTTCTTTACTCTGATTTCTGTATTGATTCCCCATGCTAGCTTTTTGTCCAGCCAAAGTCCTAGGAATTTGACTTCCTCAGATATATTTAAGGTGACCCCATCAGGCTTTGGCAGTCTGAACTGGGGTACCTTATACATTCTGGTGAAGAGTACCAATTCCGTCGTACCCGGATTGATGTTAAGACCGTTGCAGCCGGCTCATTTGCTGAGCCTGTTGAGAGCTGTTTCCAATAGTTCACTAATGGTGTCCAGAAATTTACCTCTAGCAATTATTGCAAAATTATCAGCGTATGCTACCTTTGAGATCCCACCATTGCTGAGTTTCTTAAGAATCCCATCAACCACTAAAATCCAGAGTAATGGAGATAGTACTCCTCCCTGAGGTGTTCCTGTGGATAGTCTCATCCCTGCTTCACTGTCCCCACAGGCTGCATTTGTATATCTACAGTGCAGTAGCATGTTGATCCAAACAAGAATTCCCACTTCCACATTTGCGTCTTCTAGTTCGCATATGATGGCTTCCCTTTTGACGTTGTTGAGCGCCCCTTCAATGTCCAGGAAAGCTACAAGAGCTCATTCCTAATTGCTGATGCTATCCTCTATCTTACTAATGACTTCGTGCAAAGCTGTTTCCGTAGACTTATGTTTGAGGTATGCATGTTGCGAGTGCGACAGAGCCCCTCCGCATATGGTATGAAGATTACCTTAGTTTCTCTCCACATCCTAGGCACATATGCCATTCGTAGACAACTTCTGAAAATTGTCTGAAGCCATCGTTTTGCAGCTTCTGGTGCTTTTTGCACCATTATTGGTCTGATGCCATCAGGTCCTGGGATTTGTATGGCATGAAATATTCCCACTTGTTATGGAGTCGATCTTCCGCCAGCTGAGTTACCGCACTGCCGGAAGTTCCTGTTCTTCTTCCGGTTCCACGCTTCCTGGAAAGTGAGCGGCTATAAGCGATTCTAAAGCCTCTCGACTGTCTTCCACCCATGATCCTTCCCCCCTTTTGATAAAGCTGGGGACGCTGTCCTCCTTTGAGGGCATCTTCCTTAGTCTTGAAGCTTTGCTAGTTTCCGTGATGTCCTCGCAATACGTTCTCCGCGAAAGTCTTTTAGCCTTTCTGATGACGTATTTGAATTCCCTTTTATTTGCCTTATACAGTTCCCAGTCTTCTCCAAGGTTACTCCACCTGGCTTTGTTGTGGAGTTTGTCGACATTCTTTCTCGTGACCGTAGTATCTTTGTTCCACCAGATAGATTTCTGCCTTCTAGGTGGTCTAGATATTGGGCACGATTTTTCAAAAGCTTTAATTACTTCATTGCTAAGGTAATTAACTGCTCTGTCCACACTATTTCTGCACTTGAATGATCTAGGAGGCTCTTTGAGCCTATTACTCAGTGAGTGCTTAAAGCCTTCCCAGTCAGTTTTCCTAGGATTGCTAAAGGTGCTCTCTTGTCTATTCGAGCCTTAACCTCGAACAAGATCCATTTGTGATCAGAGAGGGAGGGCTACTGCGAGACCCTCCATCTTCCTGTTTCAAATTGGGAAGTGTTAGTCAATGTAATATCTAAAACTTCCTGCCTAGTTTTAATTACAAAGATTGGGTCATTCCCTACGTTAAAGATTACTAGATTGGAAAATATAATAAAATCAAGTAGTAACATACCTCTTTCATTGGTGTCCTTACTTCCCCATTGTGTGTGGTAAGCGTTGGCATCACACCCGATAACCAACTCCCACGTGTTCCGTGCAACTAGCTGCCTTAAACTTTCTGGTGGTAGATCCGCCATCTGTCCGGCTAGATATGCCGAAACCAGACACAAAGGTTTCCCTTTCTGCTGCTTCCAATCGCATACCACTACTGTAACATCCTCAGTGCTGTCATTTTCCGAATGAAAAGCTTTAACTGTATTTCTCAGTAGGATACAAGTTCTGACCTTCCCTTCCGATTTTTTGTAGAAAAGATTGAAGCGTCTTACCTTTAGTCCTGATAATTGTTTCCTGTTGTTGGTCCAGGGTTCCTGGATTAAAGCCGCTGTGATATTCTGCCTAGAGAGTAGTTCTGCTAAGCAGGCAGTAGCCGCTCTACTGTGATGGAGGTTGATTTGTACCACCTCCATCACTAGGTACCAGCTCCTCCTCTTCGATTACTTTAGTGTCGGCAGGCGGTTTTATCATCATCCTGCCCAAACTATACCTTATCATCCTCTTAAACTTCTCCTGATAGGGAAGTGATTCACGGCTGAGTGATAGAAGGTAATTCTGGCCATGTTCCCTCTGGGGTCCCACCTTCAGCACCTTCCAGCCCTCAACCCTCATCTCCCTATTTTGATTTCTTAGTAAGGCTAAGAATCTATCCGGGGTGGTGTAGGGCTTGGAAACCCACACTCAGGCCTTCGGTATTTCGTATTTGTGAAGATCCTTCACAAATACGTCAAGACCGCCAACGAATTCTTTAAAGAATTTTGCCGAGGCATCGTTCCCACAAGCGACAATCTTATGTTCACCCTCCCAGCCAGCGCCATCGAAGGGCAATTCCTGGTCTTCGGCAGCTGACTCGTAAAAAGTCAGCATAGCCACCTTGAACCTCTCCTCGATTTGTTGCCACAGGTCGAGGGTTAATCGGCCATCCGACTACTGCTCTTTAACTACAGCCACACGCAACTTGTCCAGCTCTGCATTCACAGGCCTGTTGCATATCGCTGTAGAAGCCTTCTGTTTAGGCTTCTTAGCCTCGCCTTGCGTGACGTCATCGACCGACCTGTTACGTTTGCCCAAGAAACGTTTAGGTTTTGTCTTAACCGTTACGAAACAATCCTCGTCTGATGATCCCGCAATGGGATCCCGAGGAACAGCCTCTTTTTCCTCCATCACCTTAGCCTGATGACTGGCAAGAAAACTCCTGAAGCTAGCATCTCCAGCTACCAATTTGGCCCGTTCGTACTGCTCTTCCTCCCAGAGGCTGAGCACACTGGGATCCATTGCACCGTACTTCTCGACCTTCCTAGTGGCAAACCGGAGACGAATCCTAGCCTGCAAATAAGCAGTCCTCTTACCATTGACCTTTTTACTATGCTCAGGTTCGAATAACCTGGCAGCTTCCTTGCTACCTTCGAGAGCGGATGGCTTATTTCCATCCACGCTTGAGGGGTGGGTCTGAGCAAAGCCAGGCGGCATATTTCCAGCCTAAGCTACTGCATTAACCACTTCCTCTCTCGCTTCTAAGAGCTCGTCCTCCTCTTCCAGAGTGAGCGTTCTGCTGAAGGTGACCTCTATCGAGCGAGTCGATTCGACCTAGCTGTTCCGGCTGCCATCTAGAACAGAAGACTCACTCTTCTCAACGTCTGTTTTTTTAGTTTGATTTTTATTGTCCATATTTTGGTCCCACGAATATGGCGAGAATTTATAGTCCACATCGGCAGAGCTCCCTTACCGATGCAAGGCACTTGTACACTCAGAGGTTGCCTGTTATCTGAGGCCTCCGTTCATGACATTATATCCCTACTGCCATTCATCCCATCAGCACGGATCGGTTAACACTTTGGGATTGGGGTTGCTTATCGAGGTTATCTCCTCTAGATCCGCAAGATTTAGTATAAGCAGGGGTACCACGTGCAGGGCGTAGCTCTTCACTACGCACAAGATGTTTCCATACATCCTGAATCTAGTCGGTCTGGAACACTTCCCTGGTGATAACCTCCTTTCATCTTACCCCCCAGCACTCTTGTAAGGTTCAAATGATCTTTAATGTACAGATTGAATCGAAAAGCAGACCTTACTAGGTCCACAAGTTCAAATAAAAATGGCAACTAAATACAACTATCAAAGAGTATAAAATGTAATGAATGCTTGCGAAATTCCACCCTGCTGCTATTTCTGGGCGTCTAAATCAACCAACGAACAAAATTTTACAATAAAAATCTTGAATTTTTCCCATGCTGAAATAATAGGCGATCAGAAATCATAGCAACACGCACACTATCAAAAGAGCATCCTATATCCCCCTAAATAAAATGCAAAATTTTTGTTGCTATGCATTCTGATCGCCTGGTATTTCAGTTTGGCAGAAATTCATATTCTATTTTAGTAGTTTCTTCAACAAGTCTACATTTGTGGAAGCAGTTTTTCTTCAATACTAAATTTATTTGCGGAATTTAGCAATAACGCAAAGGAATACGACGGAAATGATGAAGAAACACAAGATTATAGCGCCATCACTTTCCTTTCTTAATTATGCTGACTATAAATCCACCTGTATTTGAAGGAAAATGATAGAAAATGATTGATTACGAATAATACGAACAGATTTTATAGAAATTAATAATTTTTACTTATAGTATGATATTCTATTTTGTTCAAAGTCAAAATACCATTTTATGTTATTCTCGATCATTGGTGGTCTCAGAGGTTTCAAAACCTCTTCGAAATTCTCGGATTTTATTGATTTCGCATTACTTCACTGTACAAATTGCCTAAATCAGCACCAGAAAAATTCCCAGTTTTCTCAGCAATCTCATCAAAGTGGAAATGATTTTTGAAAAGTCTTAATAATCCCAATCAAGCTAATCGATCCGGATCATGAACATGAACAAGTTTATCAAATCTCCCAGGACGTAAAAGAGCGCCATCAATTAAATCCGGTCTATTTGTTGCTGCCATAACTAAAGTAATAGAATTCTCGGCGGATGTCGATGAGGTTTAAATTTTTGCAACAATTCCATCCATTTCGGTCAACAAAACAGACAAGATTCTTGATTCAAGATGATTCGATGAACCAATTTCACGATTTCCAATTAAAGCATCTGAAAACAAATCCGAATAGAAACTAGTTTTAAGATAAATGGAAAGAAACAGACCGATTTCATCGGAAAGTATTATACATGGTGAGTTTTTCCGACCAAGCGAAAATATTCTGCATATAAATTTCTCGGAGTTCCCAACATACGCGGAATAAACTTCAACTGGTGACACAGAAATCAACCGCATTTTAATATCGGCAGCAAGACATTTTACTACACTTGTTTTGGCATAGCCTGGTGGTCCATACAGAAGGATTCCTTGAGAAATTGAAAAAAAATAACTTTCGTCGCTTTACCCAACAGAGTAAAAGTTCCAGAAAAACATAAAATTGGAAATATTACCTTTCGGACATTGAATTGAAAACCGTTTATATGATTCCTGATATTTTAAAGGATCTAATATTGAGACTTCCACTAGTTTCTTCAGTTTTTCCATTCCACCAATATCGTGTAATGAATATCCTTTTAGATTCATAATTAATTCGGTTCTACGCAGCGAACTAGGCACAATCTGTAAATATATCTTTTTATTCTTACAATTGAGCCAGGTTTAACTAGAATTGTGGAGTCTACACACTACATGAATTCAGTCAGAACAGGTGTTATGCCTGCTGTTCTTTCGTGTGGAGATGAAATATTATGCCAAAATCGACGCACTAACGTTCCCAATTGACATTTACTAACATAATATCTGATTGAATTTATGTGGGAAAATAAGGTTCTTATGAAATAAGATACGAGTATGAAAATTTTAAATATAATTTTTGTAATTTCTTTATATATTTATTTTTATTATAATCGAAAAGTGTTTTAAATGGGTTGACGCGTAATTATGCCGCGTTTATCTTTTGGTAATTTTCCTTATTTTTTTCTTGAAAGTTTTCTTTCTTCATTCGATCTTCAATCTTTTTTTTTTGTTAATAAATTTTCATCTGACTTACTTTTTTTTATTCTTTATCAAAACGACCACTGAGTCCTTTTTGTTTTTTACGTGGAACAAAGTATTAAGGTATTGCCAGGTTGACAATCCCGCATTCGCCCATCTTTTTGTTCATTCGCCCCGAATGAAACCACTTTTCTATGTTGTCAGCAGTCGATGGAACTGTAACGTCAGCAATAATTTCATCCTTTTCCAACAAGTAACACCGTTTCATGTAGATTTCGGCAGGTTTTTCAATTTCTTTCTTTTTTCGATTTGTATTTCAGTTTTCTTTTTATTATTATTTTTCATGTCCTTTTCAGCAGGTTCTTTTTCTATTTCTTTCTTTCTTTCGATTTGCATTTCAGTTTTCTTTTTATTATTATTTTTAATGTCTTCTTCAGCAGCGTTTTCTATTTCTTTGTTTTTTTTTATTTGCATTTCAGTTTTGTTTTTATTATTATTTTTCATGTCCTTTTCAGCAGGGTTTTCTATTTCTTTTTTTTCGACTTTTATTTCGGCTTTCTTTTTTTAATTGTTTTTCACGTCCTCTTCAGCGGCGTTTTCTATTTCTTTGTTTTTTTGATTTGCATTTCAGTTTTGTTTTTATTATTATTTTTCATGTCCTTTTCAGCAGCGTTTTCTATTACTTTCTTTTTTGCGATTAACTTGGTTTCATTTACAGTTGATAAAATGTGGACTTGATTTAATATATCGAGAACGAATATTGATGCAACGCCGATATGTTCTCCTTTTATGACATGTAGTTCAACTTCAATCTTGATTCCGCTTATGTCTACTTCAGCATTCAGACTTCCAGACATCCGCGTGGAATACTTGCCGAGACCTCTCAAGAGTATTGAATTGTCTCGTAAGATAGGATTCCCTAGTTGCGTGTATATGTCATGACTTGTCAAGCTGATTTCACTTCCCGTGTCGACGAGCGTATCTATTTGAAGGTTGTTAATTTTCATAACTGCATTTGTAAATTTCGTTTCAGATTTCGTATTAGCTATAATTATATTTGTTCTGCTGTCACTTGGTGTATCTTTTTTGCATTCGAAAGATCTATGTCCAGGTTCTTCATACTTATAACATATTGCGTTCTTCATTTTACAATTTTCTTCGAAGCGTCCTTTTTTCTTGCAATAATTGCATTCTAATGACGTATTGTTTTGCCTTGATATGTTTTTAATCTTTTCTTCTGGGCTGTTGGTTTTTTCGGTGGAAACTTCGGTTGTACGGTATGCATTTTAAAATTCTCATACGTCCTCATTTTGATTTTCAGCTCATTAATATCTCGAGCACCGTAGAGAAGTATTTTATTTTCGGACTTATCATTTATTCGGTCGATGACATACTGCACCAACGATTCTTAGTCAATGCACTTTCCTTGACCAGCAATTTGTCGCATTTTAAGAACGTATGCGAGATAAATCTCGTTGTTACATTTTTTATTGGTTCTCGGCAAATTATGTATTTCAGCAATACTCATTTTAGCATCAAATTCCCTCAATAATGTTTTTCTCAACTCATGCCAAGAACGAGTTACTTCGGCTTGAGAGCCTAATAAAGCTGTTTCTTTTAGTAGGCGTTTGGCATACACAAATGTTTGTAACATATTCCATTGCAAATTCAAATCAATACTTGAAATGAAACACGTCTTCTCAAGTCTGCTGAGAAGGCCTTCTATATGTGGAAATGGGTAAGCGCCTTTCTTCGTTAGGGTGTTCACTTTCCTGGAGTCAAGGCAGAGGCGAACCTTTCCAGGGTTCGGTACCAAGTCTACAGGAAAGTTCCACGCGCTGACACTTTCTTCAATGACACCCAATTCCAACATACGGTCAAAGTCAGCATACATGAGGGCTTGCGCCGCTGGGGAAACAGGGTAGTGGCGTTTCTTTACAGGCTCCGCGTTTTCTACTTCAATAATATGTTGTTCTAAATGTGTTTTTCCTAAACCGACTTGGTTGAAGGAAGGATATAAAGCTAAGATGCTTTCGAGACGCGCGTTGTTCCAAATGTAGCGCGTGTGTGTTGGGATCACCAATTGACAAACAATCTAAAGTGTCATTTTTAGAAAATATAATCGGAGCTATATCGAATTCCTTTCAAAAATCTACACCTAGATATACATTTTTGGTAAGACCTTGTACGACGTATAGAGAAAGTGTTTTCCAAATGTTATTGTAACTAATTGGAACCGCTATTTGACCGTGTACAGGTTGAGCTTTACCATCAGCCGTTTTGACTGAGGTGGGATGACCAGTAATTAAAATTGCATGATGTTCGACAAAATTTAAGGCGCCAGCGCCTAGAGAGGACACTTTAGCATATGGCGGAATGTCATACTTCAGTTTTGCAAAAGCGGATTCCACCGTTTTACCCAATAACTTCTTTTGTTAGCATTTTTCTCTAAACCTACTAATTTTACTTGGTTTTAATACAATACCGATTATTCTAATTCTAGCTTCGTCATTTGACATTGATGTAATGTTTTGTTTGACCTTTCCAGTATTTTAATGTCAGACGGGTTTTTATTTGTCGTATCGCGTTTTAAAATTTTGATGGCAGACGGAGAATTTGGTTGCAATAATAGATCAGGTTGGTTCTATTTTGATTGGTCCGGGGGCAATATTGGCAACCGGGGGTTCCCGGGGGTCCCTCAGTGCCTCTGTGCGCTTCCCGAATTACACTCTGGCACATTGGTAACGACACAGCTTTGCTACCACAACGATAACAAATGAAGGACCGTTGAGGTATTGCGCACTTGAAAAACCATGACCAACATTGTCACAGTTCCAACGCTTGAACCGTGATCTGCCATTAACATCCATAGCTTCTAAATGATCCTGGATTCCGTTTACACGCATATTTTCACTTGCAAACCCTCGAGTACTACTATCGCGATCTATTTCGGTAGGTTGATAAGGTAAACTATTACCGAAAAGAGATAAGTTTATGTTGTATTGATTCGATACCGTTTCGCGAGGAAAAGATTGGCCACCTCTGATATATTGTTGGTTGTTATACGAATATTTATTTGGGTCAAAATCGTTTTTCAAGTCTTTGTATGGGAGATGAGAATCATTATCTTGTTGGAGACGAGAGTCAGGTCTAAAGTTTGTTCTAGAAGGTGAGTTGTTTGCACTGAATTCATGACTGTTCCTATTTTGGCGAAAATCAGTGGTCAGACAAATTTCGTTGTTGGATCTAAGTTTATCATCACCCAAATCAGTTTTATCATTTACCGAATCTGGTCCATATGATAGGTTACGTTCGTCAAGATCATCCAATTCATGGATGGGTCGTGTTGGGTTTTGCCAAGCTCGTCTTGGTTCCCTTTCAGAAAGATGGCGTTCCGCTTTGCGGCATACTTCATGAAAACGACTTAAAATCATGGAAGGCATTTCGAAAATAAGATATGCGATCTTATCTTTGACGTTATCTCTCATAATATCGGCCAACTCTATTTCCGTAATAGGAATTCTTAACCGATGGTATAGTGACCAACTGAATCGTAAAAGTCATCGAAGGCTTCGCCATTTGATTGCTTTCTTTGTGGCATTCTACGCATAACTTCGTGGTCAGTGTCAAGGCTCTTAAATTAATGTCAAAGGGCCGACTTTAGGCCATGCGAATCTATGTGGGTTTTTCTCTTCAGTAGCCGCCAATACCACTGCTCAGTCTTATCGGAGAGCTGGGTATGAAATTGTGTAGAAATGGTGTCCCACGAATAATCCCTACGCGATTGCATGGTTTCTATGCGGAAGATAAATTCTTCCACCGACAAGTCATGAGGCTTCCCACTGAACTTGAAACCCCATTTGTCGATTCGTTATACTATCTCAGAATTGCGTGTCGAACTTCCTGACCATTACGATTCGTGCCTTGGTTAAGATACGCCTTCCGTTGTTATTTGAATTAAAAGGCATGTTCAGATTCCGGTAATGATTGGGGTAGACCTGGTGATTATTTGACGCTGTAATAGTGTTTACGTTGAATGGTTCGTTTTGATTGATAGCACCATATGGAGGTGGTGGTGGTGGTTGATGAATGTTATGGTTTATTATTGGTTGACTTCGTCTCTGGGGAACGTTCAAATTATTTTTCGCTCAAATAATTGAGGTTAGCGCACTGGTCAACGGGTTGTGGTGGAGCCATTGCATCTGGTCCTTGCGGTGGGGCTTTTAAGGGCATGCGTTTTATTCGATTGAGCCAATTGCTTTGAATCTTTGCCATATGGCTACTCACAGCCGCCTCGATCATTGTGCCTATATTTTCCGTTCAGGCCCTTGGATCTGACGGAGAGAGGAAAGAGACCCAATCACTAGAACCCCATCGAGTCATAGTTGGGTTTAGCGCATCTCTTCCTCTAACACTACGACTGCGAGTTGTCCTTGTAGCCGAAGCTACGAATTTTAAAGTTTGTGGAATAACCAACGAAAGCTGTGATTGGCTACGCGTTACGCGAAATTCCTTTTCACCTGTCAATACATTCGCCATAGCACCCCGATCATTTGGGTTCGATTCGGACTCTACGATTGGATCATTGGTTGGGTTTGTTTTTGAGGTGGCGCCTGTATTTGTATTCGCCATTTTTGAATCACACCAGAAAATTAAAAAAAATGGATCAAATTACTTTAGGAGTAACCAGAAGATCGTTTATATGTAGAACCAAAATGAAATGTCCAAATGTCACCGCTAGAATTGACCAAAACGACAAAATCAGATAAAACTATCACAACGACTCAAATTTAAAGTTTCACGATCAAACTAATAATTGATAGGATGTAAACGTGTCTTAGATACAGCCCGAACTCAGTGCAATATGGTCAAATCTGGTAATTTTGAGGAATTTTTCTTCTCAAAATGTTTTTAATTTTTCAGGGAATAGAAAAAAATGGACGAAATAATAGAAAAGACGTGATAATAATAATAAAAAATAAAATATTAAAAAAATGTCGATAATAAAAAATATGCTAATAATAAAAAAATGTTGATAAAAAATAATTTAATAAAGAAAAAAAAACTCCCCCAACAAAATTATTTATAAAATGAAAGTAATAAAATCGAAAAACATTCAAAATATAATTTCAAAAAAAGGTAATAAATTCCAAAAAAGACATAACGGAAAACAGAAATAAACTAAACTTGAATTAAAAAAAAACCGAAATTAATAAAAAAACTAAACCGAAAACGTGATTGAAAAAAATTAAATGAAAATAAAAAAGAAACTAAAAGAAACCAAGCTAAATAAAACTAAACTAAGCTTACCTAAACTAAAGTGAAAAAAATCTAAACTAAACTCAACTAAATAGAAAAAAAAATTTAACTTCAAAAAAAATTTCCCAAACAAATTCCAAAAGGAATTTCCAAAACTATTTGTCAACGTCAAATTTAATTTGATTTCCCCGAAATATTTGGGAAAATAAAATTACTATATTATTTCCCAGATGGAAATATTCGAAATTCAAACGTATATATCACGTAAGAGCGGGAGAGAGAGACAAAACAAGTGGACGACACGAAGAAAACATACCCGACATACCTTCACGAAACAAAATTGGATGTTGTTGTGTGGCCGGCGAACGGTGCCCAGTCGAGTGATCGGACACCTGCAATAGCAACCAAGGCCGCGAAAAGTCAGCCCGATTCTGAAAACCAAAAAAAACTAACGAAAATCCGAAATTATGTTTACATCAAAACTTCGTTCAGAAATTTGATGTGAACACACCTTCAGAAAATTTTTGACAACAAGCAAAGAACAAGGCGAAAATTTTTAAAATGAGACAGGGTGATCCAGGGTGGTCGTTGCTCACCACCATCTATCATCATATTACACATACATTTTTATGCGTGAATATGAATTTTAATGTCGTTAAAACTTTATAGAGATAGTCTATGCTATCACGCAAGGAAATTCGGTTTTCGCGAGAAAAAAAACCGCATTACTGAAATGGTTCGTTAGATTTCCGGGCACCGGAACTGACCGAACTTCCGCGAAAGCATTGCGAGGCATGTTGGGGCCGATTAGCGAAAGCTGTTACTGCCAACCGGACTTATTTGGGGCACGTCCCATTCGATTGGACCAACAGCAGAATGCTGGTCCTCTTTGTCCATAACCGCCCCTGTACTTGGTTATGGACCCTTTTTATATTTCACTATGAATTCTTCTCAAAAAAAAACTTTACTGTTACCACTGTAGCTTTCTTTTCCTTTGCTTTTTCTTAACTAAATTAACAAAACCCTATTTAAATTATTTTATGTTTTACCGTTTTGCAAATTTAACTAGTTTTTTTTTTCATTTATATTAAAATTATTAATATTTAGTTTGTTTTTCTTTCTCCTGTAAAAATCTAAACCTGGAATACCCAAAGTCCGTCTCTCCTATTTGAATCTGTGGAAAACGAGCGCCTTCTTACATGATTCAGACCAGACTCTCATCATCGACAATTTTTTCTTTTTTTTCTATCTCCCGTTCGCAAAATTTTTCAATATTCAACCAAAACCGGTATTTTTTTTTTAATTTTTTGTGATCTTTCAGTCAAACTTGCAGGTTTCATTGGTTCTCTCTCTCCTCAAAAAATTCGATATTTCGTGGCATTTTTTCCGTTTTTTCCGTTTTTTCGCGTTTCTTCTTTCTCCTATATTCTATTTAATGTTACCGGGATATATGCGTTGGAATGATTTTCCGAGAATTAATTGTGGAATAAAGGGGAAAGTTGAAAATCAGATCGCATAATGGTAACTAAATAGAAACACGCGATTTTTTCTGGTCGTGAAGACAAAAATGTAAGGATAGAAAAAACCCACCGCTACAACACAGATGCATCAGGGATTGATCTGTCAACCTGGACGTAACTGAAAAGCGTGTGGGTGGTTGGAGTGGTGCGTGAAAGCTTGTACTGCCCATCGTGGGACTGGACCACACCCCGAGAAAGGAGTGTCGCGTGCTCTTGACTGAACTAGCCAGGCACAAGAAAAAAATTTAGAGAAAAAAAAATTGATCCGATTTAGATCGCGACAGTAGATATTAGCTCCTACCTAACTATTGTCCCAAATCTTTCGCATGGAAAGATCCTATGGGTCTACTCCGCAATTGCTCGATTTCATAGAGGGAACCGACAATCGCACGAACAATCCGACACTTCAGAAATTTAGGATTTACCTTAACATTGAGGTTTTTTGCGAAGTCGCTAGGCGTGAAATTTTTTCGGCAGACTACTTGTCCGGCAATAAATCGCTTTATCCGGGTTCGCCCATTATAAATCCCCTCATGCTGTTGGCGACCTTTCGACAAATTATTTTTCACGCGTTCGCGAATTAGCTCAATGTGGTCCTCTTTCGAGGACACAACCAATTCACCATAATTGAAACCATTCAGCTTTCGTATCAGTTCGTAGGTCGAGCCATGTGTGATCATGTGGGAACCGAAAACAAGAAAATATGGATCAATTCCTGTACATGCATGGATTGTACTCGGAAGAGCACAACGGATACCTCCAAAGTTTCGATCCCAATCCCTATGATCGGTTCCAACATTAGAGCAGATGGCCGCCAGTAATGAACGGTTTACACGTTCTGATCCGTTAGCTTGTGGTGCGTAGATGGCTGTACGATTGTGTTTAACACCATACACTTCAACCAATTTGCGAAATTCTTTTGATATAAATTGCGGTCCATTGTCAGAAAATATAATCTCGTGTACGCCGAATAAATTGAAGACGTTTTCCTCCAACAAATCCGTGATGCCTTCCGTAGCGTTTTGAACAAAACAAATTTCGAAAATTTGTCCAAAACAACTAGGAGAGTGGTGTTACCATGTTTAGACCGAGAGTAGGTTCGTCGGGTTCTTAAATACTTGACTGATTGAATTCTTTTCACATTTTTGTATTTGATACGGATTTTTTTATTCTTTCAAGTATTGTTGGATGAATTGATTAAAGTTGAAACAAAAAATTAATAAATACAAATTTGATTTATTTTAGATAATACATTTTTTTTTGTAAAAAAAAGAGAATATTTTTTTTGAGTACTCTTTTATATTATTGTTTATTTCCTGGATTTGTCAGATTTCCATTCGGAAAATTTTTTTTTTGGGGTTTTGTAGTTTTTCTCAATACTTGATAGTACTAAAATATGCATGCATCTCGAAGTGGAGCATCTAAACGCAGCCAAAAAGGTAAACCACAGCTTTCCGATATCATGGAACATAACATTTATCCTCAATTGGGAAATGCAATGCATACCCCAATTTCGAAACCAGGTAATCCTCCATTACAGAAAAAGGGTGCTCCGCCCAAGTCCTTGCAATTTACGGTGGACAATTCGTCAGGCGCGAAATCCCTTTTAGCACAGTCTAATAATAATCCATCAAATAGTTTGGGAACAACCCCAGATTTACGGGATTTAGGAAATATGTTTTTCCCGCCACAACAACCTTATAATAACTTCAGATTAGCTAACACTTCCTTTTCACAACCGCCCCCTGTAGTTCCCAATAAGGAAACAATTCAGGAATGGATTCAGGCTGTGATGAAGCAGAATACGAATTCCCTCAGGGAATCCATTAGGAAAGAATTTCAGAGTGGTTTTCGAAAACAACATGAAAATTCCCAGCCTGAGTCTGTACTCCTGAATGAGCGCTCCCAACCACGTAAAAATTATGGTCCTGTCAGAGACGGCATACCATCTTACACTACTTCAGTGCATCCACAGCCTGATGTGACGAATGAGAACCAACCAAACATGTACTCAATTCCACAGGCATTTTCTGTACCCCCACCAAGCATTGGTGATAATTGAATTGACAAACGGGGAATTAAATTTAGTGGAAGTTCTCACGGAATGTCAGTGGACGATCTCGTCTTCCGTGTTGAGACTTTGCAAAGCCGGAGTGGAATTCCATGGCATGTAGTATGCGGGAATTTCCATCTCCTCTTGACAGAGATGGCAGAAAGTTGGTACTGGAGATTCCTAAGAAGGAATCGATTTCCCAATTGGCCAACTCTGCATGACGCCATCTCGCATCAATTCAGAACTCTTGACACGGATCATGAAATTGTCCAACGCATCTTGCAAATGAAGCAGAACAATAATGAGTCGTTCGACATATATTACAACACCGTTCTAGCATACTATTATTAGATGAAAAACCCATTATCTGAATCAGAATTGTTTCAAATTGTGAAAAACAACACCGAAGAACGAGTGTCAAACCTAGTGTTTGGCATTAATATTCATTCTCTCGAAGAATTGCAAGATGTGTGTAGAAGACCGGAGCGGCATTTATCCTCAAGAGAATCCGCTCGACGACCCATTCATCAAATTGATTATCTTCCACCGGGTGAACAGAATTCATACCCTCATCAAGAACCGAACATTGAGTCCGTCAAACCACCGTTACGTGCGCTGGAAGCAGTGGAGCCTGAAAGCAGATCGAGGCGGCCGTGTTGGAATTGTGGCCAAATGGGCCATGATTTTTATTTCTGCCCTTCTGACAGGCGGAATTTGTTCTGCTATCGGTGTGGATATAAGGATGTTGTCACTCCGCAGTGCCCCCGCTGTAATCCGGGAAACCCCCAAGGTCACCGAGTATTCCCCGGGACACCTCGGATGCCACCGATGCACGCGGACCAACCCCCGACTTACAAATAGGCCCCCGCGACCCTCCGAATTGTCCGCACTCGGTATCACGCGTTACCATCCTAAAACGTGATCCCGATTCGAACGTGCCTGTTCCGAAAAGCATGACCCCGATAAAATCGCATCATCAGAGACAAATGGAATATGAGGATGCTCGGAAAAGAATTTTCGAGGTCCTTCCAACAAGCGGTGTTTCAAAAAACATTAAACGCTGTGCAGCGCGCGCGGGACGACATAGACAGGTTAGAGAAGACGTAGAAGCATTGTCAAAGCTAAAGAAGGATGACATACGACCCTAGGCTCGGGTATAAATCGCTGGTGAACCTCTGCTAGCATTTCATGCCTTGGTGCAGGGTTCATTGAATTCCTTGAACGGAAGAACTTGCAGTTGTCAGGACGGAGTTCTGAAGTCAGGAGAGCTGATGGTGCTTCTCAATCAGTTGTTGCGTCTCTTGTTACCCATTACGTACAAAAACGTAACAAGAGATGTTAAACTCTACGTTGTGCCCGGTCTAACGCAGGTACTGTACCTTGGCATCGATTTTTGGAAGGATTTTGAAATAGCTCCACATCCGTTTGGATCTGTTGATGCGATTGATGATGACCCCGTTGAGGACCACAATATGCATGTCCTAAACGCGAATGAAAAGATTCACCTTGAAAGGGCCAAATCGCGATTTCCTTCTTTCAACCACTTCTGGCTTAGTAAGACCAATCTCGAAGAACACATGATTGATGTAGGGGGTGCAACGGCACTACCCTGTTTCGCCAGGGGTACAAAAATTAATGGATTCTGAGATAGACCGGATGTTGGGTATGGGAGTAATTAAGGTAAGCCACAGTGCCTGGAGTTGGCCTATAGTCCTGGTTCGCAAGACCGGAAAAGTACGCTTGTACCTGGACTCAAGAAAGGTGAACCGGGTGACTAAAGGATGCTTACCCCCTGCCCCAAATTGAAGGTCTCTTCAGCCGTCACGAAAATATGAAATACATTTCGAGCATTGATTTAAAGGATGCCTTTTGGCAAATACCACTGGAAAAACAGAGTAGAGAAAAAACGGCTTTTACCATTCCTGGCCGCCCTCTGTATCAATTCACAGTGATGCCCTTCGGTTTGTGCAACGCTCCCCAGCGTATATGCAGACTGATGGACAAAGTCATACCGACCCACTTGAAAGAACAAGTTTTCGTGTATTTGGACGATTTTTTGGTAGTATCTAAAGATTTTGAGACGCATTTGGACCTCTTGAACATTGTCGCTCGTTGCCTCATGACGGTGGGACTAACAATCAACATGGAGAAAAGCAAATTCTGCTTTGAGGTACATTATTGGGAACAGTTGTTTAAAAACTGATCCCGGCAAGGTATCTGCGATGGCGGATTTTCCGGTACCATCTTCTTCAAAACATTTACGGCGGTTTTTGGGGTGACAGGCCGGTATTGAAGGTTCATAGCCAACTATTCTAGCCTTGCATCTCCAATAACCGATTGTCTCAAAAAGTCGGTCAAATTCACCTGGACCGATAGTGCACAAAAAGGAGGTGCTGAAGGCATCTCTGATTTCTGCTCCAATTTTGGCGAACGCTGACTTCAGTAAACCTTTCATCATTCAATGTGATGCGTGTAAAACTGGAGTCGGCAGTGTGCTTTTGCAGCGTGACGAATAAGGGAACAAGAAACCAATCGCCTTCATGTCACAGTAACTAAACGCGGTACAAATTATAGCGTTACCGAACTTGAATGCTATGCTGCTGTGCTAAGTGTAACGAAGTTTCGGGCGCATGTGGAGGGACAACCCTTCAAAATTGTCACCGATCATGCGAGTTTGAGGTGGCTCATGGATCACAAGGACTTGAGTGGGCGTTTGGCGCGACGGAGCCTAAAGGTTCAGACCTTTGACTTTGAAATAGAACACCGTAAGCAATCGGAAAATGTGGTTCCCAACGATTTATCCAGAATTCTGGTGGAAGAAGTGACGGAACCTGTCCCTTGCGTTGATCTAGATTCGGAACATTTTAAGTCAGAGGAGTATCAAGCATTGATCAACACGGTTACGGAAAACGGGCACAGGTTACCCGATATGCAAGTATCGGATGGCTATGTGTACGTTAAAACTGAATTCACAAAAAATGTCGATCGTGCTGATAGAACCTGGAGACTTTGGATTCCGAAGCAGCTGACGCCCGAACTGGTCCGACTGGCACATGATCCGCCTCAATCTTCGCATGGTGGGATCGCGAAAACGTTGTATCGATTACGGCAAAGGTACTTCTGGCCGAAAATGGCAGCGGAAGTCCGAAAATACATAGCTGATTGTGCAACGTGTAAAGAGACGAAAGCCCCTAATTGCGTATTGCGGCCGCCAATGGGTAGTCTGGTGGAGGTCAATAGGCCGTTCCAACACTTATATATAGACTTATTAGGTCCTTATCCACGATCTAAGCGAGGGAATACAACCCTCCTTATCATCTTGGATACATTTTCGAAATTCGTTTTCCTGAAAGCGCTGCGTCGTGCGAGTGCGGCGAATATCGTCGATTTCGTCGAGGAAAATGTGTTTCAACTGTTTGGTGTACCGGGAGAAATAGTTTCCGACAATGGACCCCAGTTCCTCTCAAAGGAATTCGCTAAATTGTTGTCAACTTATGGTGTAAAGCATACTCGTACTGCGGTATATTCTCCGCAGGCAAATGGTTCGGAACGCGTAAATCGGTCAATTTTGGCCGCAATAAGATCCTATGTGCGTGACGATCACCGGAAATGGGATTTGAACCTTGGAAGCATTGGCAGTGCCCTTAGGAGCACTGTCCATGCAGGGACTGTTTCCGATCCATATTCCCTCGTGTTCGATATGCACATGCGAGCACGTACAAACTCCTTCGGAAGCTTGACTGCGTTGCGGACCAAGATTTTGAGATATTACCGCCGAGTGATCACCGTAAGTTGGTACACGAGCGTGTCCTGAGGAACTTGAAGAAAGCATATGAAAGCCATGGAAACCAATATAACCAGCGGGTGAGGCACGTTTCCTACGTGCCCGGTCAAGAGGTTTACCGAAAGAACTTCACACTTAGTGATTTCTCGAAAAATATCAGCGCTAAGCTAAACCGCAAGTTCCTAAACTGCCGAATTTTCCGGACCGTGGGTGATTCCATGTACGAGATCGGGGATTTTCGCGACACTCACATTGGCATGTACCATGCAAAGGATCTAAGGCAATAGCCGGCTAGCATGGTATAGCACGAGATTTCTCCAGGGTGTGGTCGAGTCCCACCTTGGGCTGGTTCAAGACTACACTGATCTCCAATTGCACCCACAAGCTTTGCAGCTTCTCAAGGAACGTTTGCACATTTCCTTGAGAATCTGTTTTGTAATATGTGCCGTGCAATGATGCCTCCAATGTATTTTGATTTTTTTTGAATCATAAAAACCAGCCGGTGGCAGAAATTGCATTGCACATTTGCATTGATTTTTTTTTCTCAATTTTAAATTAAAGCTATTGTTTAAAAAAAAGTATATAATATTATATATTTTTTTTTTTATTTAACAACTGGGAGAGGTCAGAAAGGAAAACGGGATTTGGAAAAACTTTGGTTTTTTTTGGGTGTGGGCGAGAAAAAAACGAAAACTGGACTTGGGTTTGAGTTTTTAAAGTGAACGGACTAAAAATTTGATTTTCTTTGGATATTTTTTTTGATTACTTAATTTTTCTTGTAGATTCTTTTTCTGATAGTCAGTTTTCTTAGTCAGATTGTTTTTTGTGAGTTTTCCTGATTGATGGAAGTGAAAAATATTAAGTTTTTTTGCGTGCAGTTCAAAAATAATTAGCGAGAGTTTGGTTTTATTCGAGAGTTTTTGGAGTTTTTCAACTTTTAGACGTTTTTAATTTTAAATTTTTTTTTTAAAGTTTGGTTTTAGTCTCAAGTGCGGATAAAGCCGAACATTTTAACAGCATTTAAACATACAAATAACAAAGAAAAAACCAATAAAAATTAAATTTAATTCTACAAAGGAAAAATAAAGAAAAACTAATATTATTAATAACAACTTAAAAAAACACTTCTTGTATATAATATAAAAATCTAAAAATTTAACACAAAGTTCATATAGGTAAATTCCAAACATACAAAATACAAACAGAAAAATTAGTTTGACCATAAAATAATACAAATATAAAAATTCTGACCGATCATAAATAATAAGAAATAGCATAAATACATATATATAAATAACACATAACACTAAGTTCTAAAATAAAACATCTACCATACGACAACATAACATAAAATAAAAGCATAACCACTTAAAAATACACGATATTTGGATTGGAAAGAACAAATCATATTTGAAAAAAAGGGTTTCCACAAAGTATACGAATCGACATCATACAAATACATCATACACAAACCAACAAAATATTAAGAGGAGCGCTTACCATATACTCAACATTGATTGAATTTTTTTTTATGGAATTTTCAAATTTCTTCATTTTTTTGTAGTTTCTTTTTGGTTTTCTTGGTTTTATTTGGTTATAAAGACAGGGTGTTACGCAGAGGCCTCCGCGAAACAACTGTAAGTTCTTTTTTTTATTAATTTTTTTCTATATTTTTGTTAATTGTATATATTTCTTTTTTTTTCAATTGGCTCTTAATATTAATTTTATTTGATTTTTGGTAATTTTTAATATAATTTTTAAATTAAACAATGTGTTTCGGATGAAACTGTTGGTTTTTTTTTATTTTTTTTCTCTTGTTTTTTTTCGGTTTGTACGCCGGAAAACTTTAATATGAAGTGTTAAAGCCCAGTTGTGCGGGAGGGCATGTGAGTAGGAGTAGCGAAAAAGGGTAAATCCACCAATATGAGGGACCGTGTTTATTTTTTTGGGCAAAAACACGGTCATGGGGAGTCCTGTTTTGTTGGACTCCGTGGGTGGGATAAATTAGCCCAGGGTGAACAATATCACCGGTTCACCCCCTCCGATGACAGCAACGGCGTCACACGAAATTTTGACGCCATAAATCAGTCCGTCTGTTGTCCGTTGAGGGTTTTGTAATCATATAAATGATTCCCCTCTTTCCTTTATCTGGTAAGCCTTGTTTGAACTTTTGGTTCACCTAAATCTCCAAGTTTCATTAAAATCAGTTTCGTCTTTTTATTTTATACCCGCTGATGACATGAAAAGGTGTGGACGTAATAAATCCACTTCTCCAGCCTTTTCGTCAGCCCAAATCATGGTACACATGAAATTTTGTGTAACATCGTGATTAGTGGTAGAAGGTAACCACCCACTTCCCTCCGGCGAGCTAGTTAGAGCAATGAAGCTAGGGTACCTTTTCTTGGTTACTTTCGGCTCTAGTACCACTACATATAAGTGATACCAGTCAGTTATATGCCTTTTAGCAAAGGATCACAATGTTAGGATATTTGTTTGATCCAGCAAGCAAATTCCTGACATACAACCAACACCGGTTGTTACAAGCCATCGTTTAAATATGAATAATTAGCACGAATATGATTTTTAATTTTACTGACAATGTTGTTCTTATATGCAATCAGATTTCTTATTATCCTCGACATATAAGGTTTAACGGAGTCGATATTGTTTGACATTTTTGGTACGGTCTTGTCAATTGTCTCAATAATAATAGAATTGATTTTATCTAGGAAATGTTCAATTTCTTTGTGTTCTAGATTCCGATTCGCTGGAACCTGAATATTTTTAGATTTACAAATTCTCGCCATTTTCTTTTGAAACTTTTTCGAATTCAACATTTTGAAATTGAGCAGGTCTGAAGGACTATTTGAATTAATATTTAAAATATTGAATGGTGACTCTCTTGAATGCTGTAATTTTAAGTGTACCACATTATGGTCACTATCGTAGATGATCGTTTGTAAAGAATTCGTTGTTGTTTCGTCACGTAGATTAGAAGAATCTTGATAACATAGACGGTTATCCATTAGAAATATATCCAGATACGAGTTTCCGCGAGTAAAAGTTGGTAATATACCCTTACTAACTTCGGTCTGTAAAAAATTGTGTTACCGTTGAGCCAACGGACAAGGTGTGTTCCTCGTGTGGGTGGTGGTGGTCTATTTACATTAGGGTTTGTTATTGGTTGACTTAGTCTCTGAGGAACTATAATTTTCGTTCAAATAGTCGAAGTTAGCAGACTGGTCAACGGATTTTGGTGGAGCCACTGAACATGGTGCTTGCGATGGTGCATTCAAAGTCATTCTCTTGATTTGATTCAGTAACTCACTTTGGATTTTGGCCATCTGACTGCTCACAGCCGCCTCGATCATAGTGCCTATGTTTTCCGTGGAAGCACTTGGATCTGACGGAGAGAGGAAAGAGGCGCCATCACTAGAACCCCATCGTGTGATAGTTGGGTTTGCCGCACCTCTTCCTCTACCACTACGACTGCGAGTTGTCATTGTAGCAGAAGCCACTAATTTTGAAGCTGGTGGAAAATCCAACGAAAGCTGTGATTGGCTTCGAGTAACTCGAGATTCATCTTGACCGGTCAATACACTCACCGCAGCGCCTTGAGCATCTGTATTTGGCTCTGGTGACGCATTTGGTACAATTGTGTGGTTGATTTTAGGTGTTGCACCTGCATTTGTGTCAACCATTTCGTAAACACACCTTAAGTTCCCAAAATATCGAAATTACAATCACACCACTTCAAATTCGCCCACGTTCCCGTGTTGCCTCGATAGTTACTATTCAGTCAGAAATTCGGTACAGTTGAAGGTCAAATCGGGTAATTGAGGAATTTTGCTTCTCAATATTTTCTCTTTCTGGGAATCAAAAAAAAAACGGACCGAACAATGACAAAAAAAAATCGATAACAATAAATGAAATATAATAAAGAAAATTTGCAATAAAAAAATTTAGTAAAAAAAATGATAATTGAAAAAAAACAATAATATAAAAAAAACTCCCCCCCAAAATATATTTTATATAAAAAAAAAATGAAAATAACAAAAAAAAATGTTCAAAATATAATTTCAAAAATATAATAAAATAATAAACTCAAAGAAAATTATAACCTAAAACTTCAATAAACTAAACCCAAATCAAATAACCCAAAATAATAAAATCCAACCGAAACGTAATCGAAAATGTAAATAAACAAAATGAAAAAAAACTAAAATAAACTAAACTAAATAAACCTAAACCAAACTGAATAACACTAAAATCAAGAAAAAACCAATTAAACTGAAAAAACGAGAAAAGAAAAAAAAATTTCCATCGGAAAAAAAATTCCCTTCAAAAGAATTTCCTTCCGAAATAGTCTCAAAACTTCCCTCTGATTTCCAAAATAAATTCCCCGAAATATTGAGTTTGAAAAGAAAATCAATTTAAATTTCCCGCAAAAGTAAGGAAAATTAATTTCGCATATAGATTCCGCACAAATAAATTTTTCAAAAAAATCAAACGTAATAACGTAGGAGCGAGAGAGAGAGAGGAAACAAGTGGACGACACGAAGAAAGCACAAACCCGACACACACTCACGAAACGAAAATTGGATGTTAATGGGTGACCCGCGAACGGTACCAAGTCGAGTGATCGGACACCTGCAATAGCAACCAAGCCCGTAGCATGTGATCCGATCCAAACGACTGGCACAATCCCGGATCACTATGTCTGATGTGGTTGCATGACTCCCGTGTCCTCACCGCATTATTCATGGGCTTAATTAAGCACGAGAATGTGCGAAAAGGCACACTAAAGCTCATACATCCGCATCTGTAACATTTCCCGGAGTCTCAACTGCATTGAAACGTGAAGCGTTGCAATGACTACAATATTCATGTAGCACGTAATCCACATTTCAAACGCTTTTGCGGCAAGCGGAATATTCAATAAAAAAAACCGAAGTAACTGCTACTACGCAACCGTAAATAAAGCGTGACGACAGCAGGACTCAACATAAACGCGATCGCGAAAAGCAAGTCCAATTCCGAAAACCTAAAAAAAAACGAACATCCGAAATCATGTTCACATCAAAACTTCGATCAGAAATTTTGATGATATGAACACACCTTCAGAAAAAAAAAGTTGACTAAAAAAACCAGATGAAAATTTTTTTTTTAAAGAGTACAGGGTGTTTCGAAAGTTTCGAAAAAAAAGTTTGAGTCAAATTTTCAAATTTTTATAAAAAAATTTGTTTTTCTGAAAAAACTTGGTTTACCATAAGGTAACAACCAAAACACCATTTCCAAGCATCAACTCGTTCGAAAATGTGTCAAACAATTTTGTTTGAGCTCCATTTGTAATTTCAACCGAAGTCGAAAATACAAATAGCAAACAAAATTAAAAATTCGCTGGCAGAACCAACGAAACTTTGGGCGCCATATATGTAATTTAACCGAAGTTAAATTACAACGCGCACAACAAAACATTGGCCGACAAGCGACCGTTGGGCGCCATAGATGTAACATGGGGTTTACATATTTCGGGGTATTATTGAAGAAGCAAATCCCCAGATGACCTTTTCAGCATATCTTCTTCCTTGCGAGGAGAAGATATGAGATGGTCCAGCGAATGTGAGCAACTGAAAGGCTGCGCGCCTTCCTGAGTTGCACAGACTAACTCGCCGGAGGGGTGGGTCGCTGCTCACCACCATCTGTCATCGCGTTACACATAGTTATTTATGCGTGCATGATGAAGGTAAACGTCGTTCAGACTTTAGAGTGATAGCGCGAGCTATCAAGCAAGAAAATTCGGTTTTGCAGGAAAAAAAGCGAATAAAAGGGGTGTTCGTTAATTAGGTGGTCACCGGAACTTGACTAGCCGTCCGCGAAAGCCTTGCGAGGCATGTCGGGGCCGATTGGCAAAGGTGTTAATGCCAACCGTACTTTGGGGCACTTCCCTCCCACATGGACCGACAGCAGAATGCCGATCACCGTATGTCCAATGCTCGCCCCTACAAATGAGCATGGACCCTTATACCTTTTTTTTGTCCTTTTGCCCTTTCTTCGGACACCCTCCTATTTCACCCCTCCCTCTCGCTCAGCCATTTCCCCCTATTCAACAAAAGAAATCATCGTTTTTCTCTTTTTACTTTTTCTTTTGGAGAAAAGAAAAAAAAATGGTAACAAATATGTCCTTAAGTGATTCCCTTTTTTTTAAAAAAAAATAAGAATTATTTAAAACTTGGGTTTTTTTTCTAATTTATTAGTATTACAAAAAAAAAAGATTGTTCATAATTAAATAAATTTCTAATATTTAGTTTTTATTAAACATAATTTGTTCGCCATTTTGATAAAAAAAGCATATACACAAATATAATTTCCTTTCTTTTCTTTTCTTGATTTACCTCAAAACCTATTATTTTTAAATAAGAAAAAATATATTTTGAAAAAAAAAGTAAATGAATACGAAAAAAAATATATACCCAACTAAAAGGAAACTTAACTAAGCAAATATAGACCAAAGAACTGTATATTTTATTACATTTCAGCGAATTCCAAAAAAAGTAATGAATCAAACAATAATAATAATGAATTTAACAAGAATTGATCAACCAATATTTAATATTCAAGATAAAAAAATGCTAAGAAAATCACAAAAAAAATGGAATATATATATGAAAAGAATTTTTAAAAATTAATATAAAGGAACTTACGTATGTTGCATCAAGGCCTCGATGAAACACCCTGTCCTGGAAAAAAAGTTTTAAACTGAACAAGAAAAAAAAAATCCGAAAAGAAAATTTGATAAATTTTATGGAGTTTATAAATTTTTGTTGATTGAAGTAGTAGACGATCCTCCTTGGTTTTTGCTTTTTTTTTTATGTTTTGCGTTGTACGGTTGTACATTATTAATTCCTTCTTTTCTTTACGCAGCATGTTATGACATTTTCCATTTCAATATTATTTATTCCATTAGCTAATAAATTCTGCATTTCGAAAATTATGAAATTTCCATTCAAAAGCAACCATCCGTAATATTCTTATTCGTATTGTATTTAATAATAAATCATTTTAAATTTCAATTTATTTATAAACGCTTTCATTACTAATAATTTTTAAATTCTTTAAAAATCGCATTCCTTTTTTTTTCTCCTTCTTTCCCTTTTTTTTTTATTTATTTATTCTTTTTAAATCCTATTAAATTATCCGATTTCGTATCAATTATTAAAGTTATTATCATTTATTTGTAAAGTATTTGTTACTAAGTTATTAGGAAAATTAGGTAAAATTTTCACCAATTTTTAAACATACTCATTAATGTCCATTTATTATTGTTAAATAATTATTATCAATTACAAAGAAAAAAAAAGTCGCCATTATTTATTACTAATTTTGACGCTAGTAACAGGTTTTCGATCGATTGCCAATAAGCAATTTCTAATTAGATTAAAACTCAAACCATCTATACACAAATATGATGTTTTTTGTAGTTATCAAATATAAGAACAAAACTTGAACTTCTCTAACATCGAAGTCCGTCAACAGCTTGAAAAAGGAAATGATTATTGTCTCCCTTTAATATCTCCATTAATATAAACTATATATATATATATATTTTTTTTTCCTTTAAAGAATTCTGTGAAACAATTTACCGTAAATACCAACAAATTTGATTGGAATTTTCTCAATAACTTTAACTTCCACTATCTCATTATCATTTATGCAATTGATTTCCTTTTTTCTTTTTTTTGTGTAACTAAGAAAAGGTTTATAACTGAAATTATTAAAATTAATTGTTTATCAAGTTCAATTAATCCCGTTTTCCAGACTTTAGCAAATTGCTTTAGGAACACCAATAAAAAAAAATTCATTTAATTTCAAATTGTTGTGTTTTAAATTATTTGTTTCGATTTCCTGAAATTATTTTAATCACAACACGTAATCGAGAAATTATTAATAAAAACAACCCATATATCCAAATTTCACTTTAAAATATTTATCCGCGGCTATTCATAACAATTTTAAACTTAATACAACTTTTTTTTTTTTCATTAAAATGTCCGTACTCTATCGAAAATCTCATTCTACTCTGCCCAGTGGTTATCCGATCCTCCTCTCCAAGATATTTTTTTCTTCCTTTCTTTTTTTCGATCCCGGTACATTCTGTAACGGTAAAGAAAATCATGCCATATCTGTTTCCTTCTTTTTCTGATCCTCATTTTTTTTGTTTCCCAACTTATTCCCCCCAAAATCATGTCATTTTAGGATTTCGAATATCGGATTTTGGTGCTTTTTCTTTTTTTTTTCGTTTTTTTCTCTTTTCTTCTCTTTTATTTTCTTCACCACGGAAGTTTAATGCTTCCATCTCTCGTAGAATTCCCTTGAAAGTGGTAAAATTGGAATTGTGACAGAGGGCATTAATGTCAAAGAAAAAAAATCACGCTTAAGTCAAACATGGACTTACACCTTTCAGGGTCGAAGTGTACGCATGCGTGAGGCACACGTTACAATATTTCCATGTTGCTTCAACATGTTCCGAAAATGTGTCACTAAACCAATCATATTGAAGTGCGTAATGCAGTTTGTAATTACGAGAGGTACTGGTAATATTTTATTACATTACACCCCTTCAAATTTTCCCCAAAAAAATCATTTTTACCTTTAAACAAAGAAATGATTAGACTTTGTTGAAAGGAAAACATAATTTTTTTTTGTGTTTTAATAATTGGCAAACGATTACAAAAGGGGCAGAAATCGATTCATGTATGTATAACTGCTATATATTACTTAATACTAACGAGAAATGTTTGGCTTGATAAAGTACTTATTTGTATAAATATTAGTTTATCTTAATTATTAACATAGTTGGGGTTCTTTTTTTTTGAAAACATAATTTTGTACATTGCTATAGATATTATTATTTAATACTTATTTCAGTTAAATTAAAAATGTGCTTATTTTCATTTTTTTTGTTATTATTGCTATTTTTAATTCAATTGTTAATGGCCTTGTTTGAGCCTATATGTGGATGTTGGTTAAATAATTTAGGAGGGGTGTCGAATTTCAATTCTTTTAGTTCGTTTAAACCAAGACTTCTTGTGAAAAATGCATATTTTTGTTGTTGGGTTTTTTTTTTTTGTTTGCTTGATATTATGTTTTGTTATTGGGAGTTTCTTTTATTCGCATGCGTCATCGTCTTGTCTTTCTTCTTTTTTTTTGTTTTTATTGTCTTTGTTTTTGCAACAACAAAAAAGAATTTTATTTTATTGCAAGAATAGAAATACTGATTTTGTTACATTTTCTGCTTAGACAACATTTTTAGCTTATGCCTGTTTCTCTTTTTTTTTTAAGTATTGAAAATGCGTTCTGTTGCATAAAAAAAAATTTCAATGTGCGTTTGTTGGTTTTTTTTTGTTTTTGGGGAATTCCCTATGATACATGAGTTATTTTTAAGGAAATTAAAAAATAAAAAGAAATTTATATAAGCATATATGATTTTTTATTGTACCATCTCGATTCGCAATTTTGATACATGTGAAGAGAGAAAAACAAAATAGGACATAAACAAGCATCATGCGAAGATGTTTTTAATTTAGGCTTTCCAGAGATTCTTTCAGTTTCTGTTTTTCATTCAGATTTTCGCACATCTCTTTAACTCGACCAATTTTCCTTGTCTCTGTTACAGGCATTGGTGGTGGAGGAGGGGCTATATTCATTTTCTTTTGTTCAGTCATAGGTGAATGTATTTGGGTTAGTTCAACATCTAGTTCTTCTATTTTTACAACTGGTCTGTAAGGGAAATTGCTTAGAGGTATCTGCACCGTATTTAAAGATACACTGTTTTTTGCTTTGGGATCTTTAATATCTTTCTTTCGCAGTGTTATTATTATTATTGCCAATATTATGATTAGTGTAAGAATTGCGATAATGCTACTATTTACGTAGATTATATTTGTATTTTTTTTGTTCTTTCTGTCATTTTCGATTTTTTGAAGCTCGTCACTGAATTCTTTCAAAGATTGGCCTGCTTCTTGTAAGTTAGCGTTTAGGGATTGATGAGATTTAAGATGGAATTTTGTCCAAGATTCTTTCCTCGCGTCGTTATTCAATTTTGTGTCTAATATAAATAATGGCAGTTTAGTATATTCTGCTTGATGTATCGGTAAGTTAAATTCTGTATTTCCTTCGAATGGAAGTTCCTGGTCGTCTAATATATATATACAATTTGATATTAAAGTCAAGAGAACGTTTCCCATTAATGTGTCATGCGAATTTTCGTCTCCGCATTGGATTGTGTAACTGCGGGGTTTACATATGGAGTTTTTACGAAGAATGCAAGTCCCCTGAGGATCTTTACAACATATCTTCTTCGTTTAGACTTTATGGTGTTAGCGTAAGCTATCAAGCAAGGAAAATTCTCTTGGGGCGAAAACAACCGAATAAAGGGAGCGTTCGTTAGTTCTTGGTCACCGAAACTGACCGAACTCATTGCGAAAGCCTTGCGAGGCATGTCGGGGCCGATTGGCTATAGGTGTTATTCCCAATTGGACTTTGGGGCACTTCCCACCCGAATGGACCGACAGCAGAATGACGGTCCCCGATGAAGATAACCGCCCCTACAATTGGTCATCGTGTGTGTTTTCTTTTTTTTTCTGCTTCGGTGCTTCTCGCTCTCTCTCACTGTCTTTTGTTTATTTCGAACCAGTCATGTCTTGAACTATCTAGTCATATTTTGCGTATTATATGGGATTTTCCTTTTCTTCCCTTTTTTCTTTCTTTTCCTCTCTTCCTCTCTTTTCTTCTAAAAGGAAAGAACCTTGGGTTTTGAGCTGAAATTTTTTTTTTTAAATTTAATTATAACGTTCAATTATAAATCTTCAAAATTTATTTATTTGACAAATCAAAATTTGGTTTCTTAATACAATTGGTTTAAAGTAAAAAAAATTTTATTCCAAAAAAAAAATGATGAATTTAACAGGTTCCGAATGACACTTAAATTTAGACTTTCACATTGATCAATGGAAATAGCTACTCTGAGGCCAATGAAAAAAAAATTTTTCCTAGTGCCTTCTACTTTCGACTTATATAACTAAAATTATACAATTTGATTAAAATTTTAATAAAACCAAAAAAATATATACATATCCAAATTTTTCCAGCTGTTTATGTCCATTTTCCGCATATCAATTCCAAAAATAAAATAAAAATCATGTGTGCTGTGCACACGCGGTAGAAGTGAAACCTTCGGAAAACTAAACAGCCAGAGAATGAGACGAATACAGTATCAGGGGTGGGATAAATATACAGGGTCTACATTAGCCAATATTTCTGCTATACCAATTGGCTTACAGAAATAAAATACTACCAGTTTTTTTTACGTGGGCCAATACTGGTATACCAATTCAGTATCTGGCATGCTGTTGAATCGAGAAAAGGAAATAAAAATAGCCAAAATATTGGCTTTAAAGTGTCGAATTCAATTCTGTGGCAATATCTTCCCATGTCCCCTTTTTTTAAATCAATGCTTCTATATTTTTCTTCTTTTTCTCGAACATATTTATCAATTTGATAATTTCACTTCGCAAAAATTTAGTTTCCACCATTTTATTAAATGCAAATATCAAAAATTGGTATACCAGCGCTGTCTATGAAAACGGTATACCAGAATTGTCATACCAGAAAGATTGGTATACTAGCAGGGTCTACACTAGCTTTTTAGCAACCAATTTTGCTGGTATACCATAAATATTGGCTAATGTAGACCCTGTGTTATAGGGTTTATTTATTAAAATATTGGTACCAAGTTTAAAAGTTATTTTACATTTTATTATTCACACTCTTTGCTTTCAATTTCAATAAATGACACGAGTGGCTTATGATAACTGAAGTATGAAATGAATGCTTTGGTTTGGATTTGATCAATACATCTTTGAGATATAGCGTCAATTACTGTTTTCGACGTTGTTGTCGATTCAGTGCCACTACTGCACATTTTTAAATTTAATTTGGTGTTGAGGAACTCATTCAAAGGGAGCGCTGTATCCAAGGCAAAATTAACATTAAAATCCCCACTTAAAATCATCGGAATTTTATCGTGATCTTTTTTAAGAATCCGCGATATTTCTGGTGTGTACCTTGCCAAATTCTCGTGGATGAATTCAATAATTGTAAAAGAGAAATATAAATTACCACAATTATAACTGATTTATTATGGTCCAATCTGCTTTCAAAAGTAGATATTTCTCCCACTTTAGAAAGCTGAACAGACAATTATTCTAGTTGTTGTGCATTGAGATCTATTTGTGAAATAACAACACGAGCTGCGTCATTTATATTATTATGGTATATTGTAACTCCGCCTGCCCTCGTATGTTTTCTTTTATATTGAACAACAGTATCAAAATTTGGAATGTCTACAAGAGAAATTAGACGCGACCGCCCCAATAACTCTTTTCAAAATGACGGAAACATAAATTCCGCAAAAAATAAGGAAAGAAAATTAATATTTTTCATTAGAAAGAATGAAGAAATAGTTTTTGTTATATACACCTAGTCCTGGCGTTGCGTCGTTTCATGTTGCGTTTTTTCGATATTGTGTCGTTCCTAAAAGTACACCAATTTTCACTCCGCGTCGTAGATTTTTCGAAGTTGCGTCGTTAATTTTTTTGATTTTATTTTTTAAGCTACTAATTTAAATTTTTTTGTTATAAATAGTTATTTTACAATTACAAAATATAATAATATTAATTTTGTTTTAAAAAAATTATTAAAGTTTCTTTTATTTATGTTTCTCAAATTATTAATTTTATTAGCTTTTTTCTTCTTACAAAAAGTCAATTCATTTTGTGTTGTTTCTGGAATTTTGTTGGGAATCTATCTTCAATATTCACATGGTTTTTCATACAAAATGTTAATATACTTTGCGTTGTTTCAGAATGCTTCGCAAAATATTGGAACGTATCTACGACGTAAACCGAGGCCTAGGTGTATTTTTTCTAATATTTTAAGTGCTAGTTCCTGTATGAATTGTTATTTACATAAATGTTAGAACTGGTTGATATTTTGTGCTCGCATACCGTGTATAATAAATATCATACTATCCATCCCCATCCATTTGCCTACGAAACAACGCACAAAGAAGAGACGAAGATAATAGGAAGCACTGTATTCTGTATACTATGTATCCGGAGTTCAGAAATCAAAGAAAAATTTCAGAAAAAATTATTTTTTCTCAAATTTTGCCTAACATATTTATCTGAAAAATTTTTGTTGCTATGAATTCTGATCGAATGGTATTTCATCTTGGTAAAAAAGTGTCGGTTTTTTAGCGTTTCATCAAGTTTCAAATCACCTCCAACGCGGCTAAAGAAGTTTTCACTTCAAAAAAATGTTGTTCCATGAGGTGATAATACAACGGTAAAAGAAGTGGTTCTACTTATTTGCATTAAAATCAGGTTACCACGACTAGCAAAATTTTCGAGTTGTTTCTGTCAAATTACTGCATACTAATTCCAAAAGTGAAAATGTTGCTCAATGTGGTGATTATGTAACGGTAAGACAAGCGATTTTCATGCTCTGCATTAAAATCAAGTTACCACGAGGATGATATGTGATATGTGGATATTTAAGTATATATATATAATTGACAGCGAAGCTAAAAAGTGTTTTCGCGATAAATTGGTTATTAGTATATTTTTTTATAAAAACCTGGAAATCCTGTATGTTCCGCTGATTCTGAAGGTTCATTATCCTCCAACAGTTCCGTATTCCCACTGATGAAAGAAAGATCTACCACGTTTTTTTCCTGCTTTTCGATGCCACTTATTTTGACGTGGAAATTAGGTACTGTGTATATTTTGAAGATATGTAAACACATAACAGGTATTATTCTGGTATTTTATTATATCCACAATAAATATCCTTTAATCAAACTGGAATTGCGTATGAAATCGTATTAAAATATAGAAACTGTATTTACTATTAGATTTTAATGAAACACTTTCCCACATTTAAGCTACATACATTTCTATATATTAATATATTTATGAATATTTTTGGTACACCTTATACTTTTGTATAAAACAAATATATAAACGACTTGCGGCCCGTCCCGGCTTCGCACGGGTGGACATTTATTTTTTAAACATTTTGGGATAAACGTAGAGTAAACGTATCTTTTTGCCGGACTTTATTTGCATTTTTGTAAATTTTTATTTTATGGCTTAGTAATTTAATTTTGTAGATATTCACTTTTTACATTTTTTTTTAACATTTTGAGATAAACGCCAAACAAAGACTTCAATCTTTAAGCTAATTTTCATTGAAGTCGAAATAGCAACATATCATTTTTTTGTTTATATTTTTTACAATGTTTTACATTTTTATCTGTATAGATACCTATTTTTATTCCCTAACTTTTTTTTATATTTTTACATATTATTTATATATTTTTTTGTTGTTTTATGTATTTCATTTTTAAGCGGTTTACTTTTTTTTACTTATATTATTTTTTACATTTCTCTATTTAGATTTTTTGTAGATTCTTATTTCCATTTAATTTTATAGGTTTTTACTTTCTTATTTTCCAATTTTTACCTTAAAGCTTCGCTGTACACTATGTTGGCAGTGGTATTTGTAGGTGACAACAAAACATATTGATTTTCAGGAGATCCTACTCGAGAAAGGGCAACATATAATTGCCCATGAGAAAAGCACTCTTTTCTTAGGTCAATGCCAACCATCGAGAAAGTTTGTGCCTGGGATTTATTTATTGTAAGGGCAAACGATATCTTTACAGGAAACTGTAACGTTTTAAAAGATATAGGCAAATCCGTCGGTATCATCGGCATCCGCGGAATGTGAGCGAGCTGTCCGGCCGCGGGGCCGGTGATGATTGTTGCTATAATCACATTGTTTCGTAATTCCCTTATCAAAAGTCTTGTGCCAATACACATACTGGGAGGGCTCAAATTTCTCAACAGCATAATGGGAGTACCCACTTTTAATTTCAGTTCGAGAGGTGGCAAACCTGCAGGATTGAGGGAATTTAAAAATTTTTGTGGATAGTGCACTCTATCTTCGATGTTGCACACGGTGTCAATAGATTTGTAACATTTAAAATCACCGGGTACTTTTTCCATAATCATTTTGTTTATCTCATTTACTGAGTCGTTTCTCGGTAACACTATCGCCCTTGAACAGAACCAATTGAAATTTCTTTCTGTAAGATTTTCAATGTCGGGATGGATTGTGTCTATAAGAATTTCTAGACTGTGAACATTTTGAACTAATTCATTATCCAACAATACTTGGGGGCTCTTTGCAGTTGGAGATGGTAGTTTTCCGTCTCCAAGTTTAAGTATTTTTTGTGAGAAATTGCCATCGTGGTTATTACTTAAATGTGCTCTCATATTCGTGCGCAAATTGAGAGTTTCAACTGATTGCCACAAAGGTGATGATTTGAGGCACGCTTTAATAACGTCGGCACGTGTACCTTTTGTTATAACCGGTAGCGTTTGGGAAAGTCTCCAGCCAAAACAAAAGTTACGCCCCCCATCATATTGCCTGAGTATCTAATGTCTTTTAATGTGCCGTCCACTGCTTCTACATGTGCTCTATGGCTCATGGTGCACTCATCCCAAATAATCAGCGACGTGTCCTGTAAGAGCTTTCCCAGTGGACCATTTTTGCGGATTGAGCACACAGACTGTTGTTCCAAAGACACAGCCAATGGTAATTTAAAGGTAGAGTGAGCAGTTTTCCCATCATTTAATAGGGTTGCAGCAATTCCGGAATACGCCACTGCCAGTTCTTTTCTTCCAGATTGTCGTACTTTTGCCAATACTAAATTAGCAAGAAAGGTTTTACCTGTTCCACCGGGCGCGTCCAAAAAAAATAGTCGACCACGTTTATTTTCCACACTTTCAATTATAGCATCGTACGCTATTTTTTGATCTGCCACTAACTTAGGTACATTTGAGTTGACAAATACTGACAACTCGTTAACATGATAGGTATGGCACGGTATAGCATCAACTGCATTTTGTGAGCGATTCGGAAAAGGTGATCCAAAGTCTCTTAAATTTTTATCGTTCAATTCTAAAAGTTTGTTTTCTATCTGTATCAAGCCTTCGTTATATACATCATAATCCTGACCTCGTTGTTGGGCTATATGTCTGATGTCTTGACACAAATCGTCTTTAAAAGTGAGAGGTTCCGAGGGGAAACAAGATAATAATATCACCACAAACAACTCTCTCAGCTTTAACGGACATTAGGAAATCGAAGCTTCTCTCAAAGTAATTTCCCATTGGTTATCACTTTCAAGCAAACCCCTATCTCGGCAAGCGGCTTGGTAAGTTTCTTTAACAATTCCGTCAACGGTTTTTAAGTTCTGGAATGATGTTGGGCCACGTACATGATGAAGTAGTGTCCTGAGATAAAAACACTCCGACTGGGAAGGATGGATGCTGTACACTCTTCCCAATGCCGCATCTTTCTTTATACCGGGATGTCCAAATACGTCTTGGCCACGTTTCCTTCTAGAAAGTTTATTGTTAGCCCATGTATAATAATGAGGGACTTCGTGTTAGAGTAGTGTTTTAGCAAATTCATCACATTTTCCACTATATGTTGCATATTTTCCGCTGAAAAATACACTCGTTGTCCATTCTCTAACTGTACCGCTAAGTGTACTACAGTAGGGTGTCTGTCATGTATAGGAAACTCTAATAACCTCCACATTGCTTCAGATGTACTAATGTACCGGCCGTTCAAATTATTTTCAACTTCGTCGTGAGCATTTCTGAGACTGAACGTTGCTTGATCCGATCCTTTGTTGATGTATTTACGTATGTATTTTATGGCTTGTACGGAATGATAATATTCAACGTTTATGTGAGCGTTGAAAGGTCGACACAATATTGGGGAATATGGGACGATCCATCTGTTGCCTATGTTAATCGTTCGCCCATGGACATTTAAGGTAGCGACCTGCCCTCCGTTGTCGATAAACGGGATATCCATCCTCACCGGTCTGGTTTTTAGTTACGAAACGTCGTGGATATTTTTTCGAACAGATGCCATTTTTCATGAAAGGTGAAGTCAAATTTTCTTCCCCACATGGCCCATTTACCATATTTTTTGTGACTATTTCAAAAAATAGTGGGTCTTCGTCTTTATTAGGCAGTTCGGCAACTATTATTTTTTCAATTTCATCGGGCTGTATTTTCAAGTCCAGCCAAAATAACATATGGCAATGCGGCAATCCTCCTTTTTGCCACTCAACTGTAAGCATATAACATTTAACCCGTCCAAAAATCTCATATTTTGTGAATATTTTTATTCTTTTTTTCATTTTTAAGTGAAGCACTCGAGCGATGATGTCATGCCGGTCGAAAGACCGCTGACTGGGAAAAAGTTCGTGCTTTATTTCGTCCCATTCCGGATTACAGGTGAAAGTTACAAAAAGATCTGGCCTTCTATAATTGCGCACATATATCATAGCACCTTGCGTCTTTTCGTGGAGATACCTCGGAGACCCAGTAAATGATGACGGCAAGATCACTTGTTCTCCGATATTGGCGGTATTTGCACTTGCGTCTTGGTTCAGAGCATCCCTCAAATGAATATAGTCATCCGCTCTAAGCTTCTGTTGGTTTCGGGAAAAAAAATTTAACCATTCTGAAATCATCTTCGCCATCATATCCACACAATACTGATTAAACAAATCTTTGTAATAATGCAGTGCATTAAAACAGTTGGTTCTAATCATTAAACGGTATGCATAATACTGCATGCATGACACAGTTTTATTTCTTAAGGAATCCTGCTGAGGAATAGTTAAATAATATCCGTCGTCTCCTGATACAAATATTAGCAGATATTGTAACGGATCATATGCGCGGTGCAATTCCGACACTCGTTTTAGCTGTCCATCTCTACCGTGCAGTACTATATCCCTGGGTCCTTCTTCTTTATCGACCAAGAGAACCGCCACTTCATTTGTGGAAGGAACGTTATATCTGCCCCGGTGTTCTGTCTGAGGTGCGTGATCAGAGTGAATAATTAATTTTAAACTCTCCGGGGTGTTGAGTTCGATACTATGTTTAAAACTTCATATATACACGTTGTGGCTATTCAACACGGTCTGCAATTCGTTGATTAAATCTAGTTTTAGCATGGGGGCCATGTTTGATCGCAATGATAGTTGGTCAGCATCTGAAATAAAATATATCTGCAAAAATTGAGGGCTTTGTGCTGATGGCGGTAGAAAGCTACCTATGAGATGATAAACTTGTCCTTCTGACTTAAATGTGGGCATAAAATCTCCCTCTCTAATTTCTTTCGCGCCAAACTAAGTCATCTGAAAAAGGCTATTGTATCTACGTACGTTATTCAAAAAAAGCGCGGATAATGCGTGATTATTTGTCAAAAGGCTTTTTATTGGTTATGGTGGCTCTTCAATATTAGGGAGAATAACTTTTCCAGCCGCGCAACACATACCGTTCGCTTCATCAGTCCATTTTGTAGCAAAACATTTAGAACAAATGTTAGTCATTGCTCCGATTTGGATGCTCTTCTGATGAGCATAATCAATTTGGGGATCGTAACTTAATGCCGATCTATTACTATGAGCTAAAATTCTATTGCGCGTCCTAGTTCTTAACGACTGTTGTCTTTCTCTCTCCGCCATAAGCCACTGCGAGCGTTCGGCGCTGGATTCCCGTGCACGCGATCGGGAGTTTCTAGCTCTATTTTCAGCAAGGCGCAGCGAACGTTCGGCGCTAGAATATCTGGCCCGCGATTGCGACGCGTACTTTTTCTGATTTGCGAGGCGATCTGAATTTTCAGAAGAAGATTCTCCAATACGTCGATTTTTTGATTATTTCGCTTGGAAACTATGTTTAGATAATTGCGAGCTTTTTTCTCCAGGCATATTGTTCGGAAGTTTTTTTTTTCAAATTAGGTTGATTTGGTTGCAGAAACAAAAAAGGTTGAATAAAATAATTTATAAGTTTATGAAGAGAGATAGTACACGACGGTGACGTGTTTATGGTTAGTGATGATAGATATTGAAAATTGATACGATCAACACTTTGAATAACTTATTAAACAAAACACGATACACTTGGTTGTGAATATGGACGATTTAGAATTTGACTCTACGGAGTTTGTCTGACTACTGACCTTCGAGGGTAAAATTTACTAACGGAGAAAACTCCCTTGAGGAGAGGCCATAGCACAGTAGAATAAGCAGTAAGAAAACTGGCGAACAAAATGTGAAAAAGGACGAGTGACCTCGCCAATTTTGCGTTTATTTTTAGAATTCTACGCCCGTTTTTGCCACCATTTATCTTTATTTTCCATGCATGTGTGCTTTTTCTCAATAAAAAATGTATATAGAAAAAAACCGCGCTCTTTTTATGCTCTATCATTTTTTTTAGTTCACGCTATGTTGGTGGAACAGAGATGATATGCATCTAGCTTCAATAAACAGTTCTAACATTTATGTAAATAATAATTGATACAGGCACTAACACTTGCGGAATTACATTATTTAAGTTTTAGTAGAGATCCCTAATTTTTTCTAGCAATAAATATAGCCTATGTTACTCAGGGATAATGTAGCATTAGAATGGTGAAAGAATTTTTGAAATCGGTCCAGTAGTTTTTAAGTTTAGTCGTGTCAAACATCCAAACATTTCCTCTTTATAATAGTAGTATGATTTGTTAAATCCTTTAACAGGTTATATAATTTTTTTTTTTTATAGTATTAGAAAAAGTAGAACAAAAAATATTAAATTATTTTCTTTTTTAATTGAAAAATATTTTTTTATAGAACAATTTTTATTTTAAATTTATGACCATTTTACTTTATTTAAAATTGAATTTCTTTTTTTTCAAAATATTGGTCGACAGACTATATTTTTTTTTTAGCTTAAAATAAACCAAAATAAGAAACAATTAAGACACAAAATTCTTTTAATATAAATATTTTATTTACTTAAACTTATTTTATTTTTTTGTTCAAAATTTTACGTCTTTTGCCAAATTTCATCCTTTCTTTTTTTCCTTTTCTTTTTTTTTCAAAAGCCCGGGTTTTCTTTTTTTTCTTTTCAAAATTTTAAATACGGTCTTATTATAATTTCACTTAAAATCACTCAAAATCCAAAATTCTTCTTCCTTTTCTTTCTTTACTTTTCAGTTCTGTTTTATCCCATCCGGATTTTTTTGATTCCATGATTTTAAACAAACAAAACAACTCAGACCAAAATAAATTTTTTTTTTTATCCACCACATTCTACTTAAGACCTTACAAGACTCTCGCTTCAACAAAAAAAAATTTTCATCTAAAACTAACATAACAAAATAGGGTATATCCCTCTCCTTCTTCCTATTTGTTCGTCAACAGATTCAAAAAATCGGACCATATTTGGCTAACGGATTGGAAGAATTTTTCTTATCAAAATTCTGGCGCGTGTTTTAAGAAAACTGGTTACGCGCTTTTGTCCCTTTCTTTAGAGAGAATCTTTGAAATTTTTCACTCGTTTGTATACCAACGGAAATAGATGGCTCCAACTATCACTAAGATCACTTGAAATGGTTTTAAAATTTGATTGCGATAGATGGCCATCCTGTTGGGGAGAAGAAAACGCCTTTGAAATTTAAATTAGGCCGTGTAGGCTGTAAGGAGGTTTCACGTAGAAACTCCAAACTGTTGAGTGTCAACAAAAATTTTGATCTATCACCAGTTTTTTGATCCCACGCGTTACAAATGTCAAAGTTCGCAATGTTCGGAAAGAAAATAACCAAACATTCGTACTTACTAGTTTTGTTAATATGTCTGGTGATTGTTTGAGAATCTTATAGTAACAGCTTGTAGTGGACAACGCATTTTCTATTAATAAATTTGGGATACATTTTGAATTAAAAAGGTTTATTTCTCGAGGTTGTGTTATCTTGCATAGGTACAGAGGGATGAAATGATTAAGTAATATCTCTTGGCAAACGGAGTTGAATTCAAAGGTGGTTAATTCGATGGAGGATCCCTTTTTTGTATTATTGAGGATATAGTCTGTGTTAGTGTTTAAAGTTATGAAATTAGTGTTGTTAGTTTGGGTTGGGAATAAGTAGATTTTGTTGAGAGTATATATGTCTCTTGATGGGATTGGAATTGTAATTCGTATCAAGAATCCGTTTTCGAGATGTTGCGCGTCTACCTTTATTATTTGAGTAAATGTAAAGCGTCAGTTTGATTAGCAATTTCTGATTGTAATTTTGTTAGAGTTTCAGCTGAAAATATCGAAGGGTGCAGTTTATGTTGCTGCAATGAAGATAATATTGCGAATTGTTCATTTAAATGTACATATATTTGTTGGAGGAGGTGTAGAGTAAAAATTAGTAATTCATTCATTTCGTATGAATGTGTAAAATTTTTAAATCTTTTTTAAGCGAATGTATTTCTGCTACTAACTTATTTGAAAAACGCTCAAATCTTTCTTCGAAAAGATTTTGTTGTATGGTTATATTCGTAACTGCCTTATTCAGGTTATTAAAAGCTGACTGCATACGGTGACTTGTTTCTGGATTATATGTAGGTTTTCTTTATCATGTTCCTTTAATACCGTCAATCTTGATGAGATATCGTCCGCGTCATCCTGGAACATTGTGCCGAATAAAATTTTTTTCCGGTTCCTATTATGTTGAACCAAGCTCTTTTTTGTCTTCGGTTTATATTAAAGTAGTTTACCGCATCGATTTGTGATTGTATCTTACTTGTGGTTCTTTCAATTTCTTCATGCCAGTATGCGCATGACGCAGTTGTTTCTCCACCGGCTAATAAACACAAATCTTTTATTTTAGTATCTACAGTCGCAAGGAATGACAGAGTTTCATCTTCTTGGTATAAATTCACTTGCGTGTATACAGTCCATCTCTTTTGGTAAGTAACTGAATTTGCTATTGATTCAAACACAATACCCGTTGAATTCGGCTTTTGTATTTGGATCTGTGCGAGTGCTTGAGTTACGAAAACTATGGCAAATATGAAATTACTCATTTTGGTTAATTTGATTTCTGAAATATGAGTATAAAGAAACAAAATCAAACCCAAACATACCTAAAAAAAAAATTTTTTTAATAAACTCCATGCACAAAGAAAGTGCATACTTTTCAAAATTTGAAAAGACCAAACATTTATTCGTGCTGTTATAAAAACTGTGTTTTTTTGTGTCATATTTCGTGAAAAATTGTATTAGACGTAGGTCAGTTGAAAAAAAAAATAAAATATATTGCTTTATACCTAGGTAAAAAAAAATATATTTTAGAGTAATCAGAATTCTTTGATCCTATTGTTATGAATTCTTCTCAATTTTTTTCCGATCTGTATTGTTGTGTTAAGATCATCATTAACTTTCTTTACCTCATATGGGCCCATCCATACTGCAGATAGTTTATTCTGCTTTGCTGCGTTTTTCAGAAGAACTCGGTCTCCCACATGAAATTTAATTACCTTTGAATATTTGTCGTAGTATTCAATAGATTTTTTTTTCCTCTAATTAAATTTACCTTCATTGGCATGCATTTTTTGCAATTTGTGTTTTATTATGTTACAAGAATCATCGAAGTTGTATACGGGCTCTGGTGTTTTTGTTAACGTGGTTGGGCGTGTATTGGTGTAAATTTGCTGCCCTTGTGTGGGGTGTGGTTATGTACTAAAGCCGCCTCACATAAAAATTGATCCCACGTCTCGATGTTGTCGTCCACCATATTTCGGAGGTACTCAATTAATGGGCCATGCGATCTTTCTAATATCCATTCGATTGCGGATGATATGCTGTTGTTTGCATTTTTGTGATGTGAAGCACTTTACATAGCTGTTTGAAGAGTTCGCTCGTGAAATTCGCCCCTTGATCTGTAACTAATTTTTCCGGTATGACCAAGTATTTTAAAATAATTCGCTTGTAGAAATTTTTCGCCACCGTAAGGGCTTCTCTATCCAGTATTGCTACACAATCCAGAATTTTTTTTAGGTCATCCTGGAAAGTCAGTATATACTTATTGCCTTCTTGAGAGGTCGGTAATGGTCCTACAAGGTCTAGATAAACTTTTTCGAAAGGTTTATTCGCCGTATCTGTAATTCTCATCGGCATTTTTAAAGTTCTACCTATTTTATTTCGTTGGCATTTAACACATTTCTGAATATATGCGCTTATGTCTTGGAGCATGTTTTTCCACTGGTAATTTTTCCGTATTCGGTTGTATGTTTTCTGTGCTCCGGCATGTCCCCCCAAAGGTGAGTCATGATGGGCCTTAGGGATTGTTTTGATAGCCGCTGGGTCAGTTAGAAATTCTAGTTGACCTTCATCTTCTGACTCTGATTGACTATATAACATTTCTGAGTCATTGTATATTAGATTGCTTTGGTCGGAGTTATTTAAATTGATTATTGTGTCTTTTGTATTTTCCAATTTTGTGCCAGTTTGTTCTCTATTTTTCCAACCTTTTCTACTTGTTCCGCATTTTTTGTAGTGGTTTGCTTTCTAGTTATTGCATGTGTACCTCTTAAACTTTTGTTTTTTATTTCGTTTGTACTTACCAAGAACAATTGTTCGCACCCATTTTCAAGTTCAATTTTATTAACTTCATTTACAACATCGCTTGTCTTACCGCGTACTATTGCGTTGATGGCCGACGTTTTTTCAATTAAATTATTTTGTACTGCATTGTTGCTGTCAGATATAATTCCATTGATGGCTGTTTGTTTATCAAAATTATTTCGCGTTGTTTTTTTGTTGATATATATATTTTTGCTAATGGCTGATATTTTTTCTTCAAAATTTTCCATAATGGCGTATTCTTTTCACTAATTTTAACTTGCTCTAATTTTTCGTCAATGGGTATTGCTTTTTCTACTAATATTTTATCATTATTAACTGATCTTATTTTTGTGGGGGATTCGGCTAAGCGTGTCAGCGTTAGTATTGTATTTTCCAGCTTTGTACTCAATCTGGTAATCATACTCCGATAGCTTGTGATGAAACCGCACTAAACGCGTTGTAGTGTCTTTTATATTAAACACCCCTTTTAAGGGTTTGTGATCGGTATACACAGTAAATCTTCGGCCGCAAAGGTAACACCTAAAGTTTCTTGCCGCCCATACAATCGCCAAGAGTTATTTTTCTATCGTAGAGTAATTTCTCTCGGCTCTATTAAGAGATCTACTGGCATAAGCAATAGGCTTATCTTTACCTACTTCGCCTTGTCACAAAACTGCTCCTATCGCTTCATTACTTGTATCTGTAGTTAGTGTAAATGGTTTCGAGAAATCAGGGTAATTAAAACGTGGAGGTGTTATTAAAGATTTTTTTTAGACAGTTAAAAGACAATTTAATATTATGAACCCGTGAAATCTGTTTATATATAAATAAAACTTAGAGACCCCTTTATTGATTTCACTATTTACAAAAAATAATAAGTAATTTAATTTTTATTTTAAATTATATTTATTTTATATACGTATTTCGAGATAATATATATCTCATCATCAGTAATGACTTAATAAAATGATTCGTTCGTTGTTTTTCTGGCAAGCGGTACATTTTTTGGTTCACCGGTGCTTGGTCTTGCTTGATTGGGATTGTGTGTTCGCATGAGTTAGTATAAGTAAGCTTATCGTCGGGTAAGTGGAATATATCGTTGTATTCCTCACATATCTGAATTATGGAGTTTTTCTCCTCAATTGTCGCGCTTTCATCCAAATTTAAATGTTGTTTGAGTTATTATTTTTAATATCTGTATTTAAATTAAATAAACATTTCATATAATCGTCGGAATATTTTTCCGCTTCTTTAGTTAAATTTTCAGTTTCTTCGCAGAAGGTTATTAAACTGTATTCTTCCAGTGGTTTAGTTTTGGGGGTAAATGGTTTGATTATTTTGTCCGTTACTTGAGTGTTGAGGATTGGAACGATTACTTTTCCTTCGACTGGCCTGACCAGACAACCTCCCAGGTAAACTCCTTCGCTTAGTTCTTGCGACAAGCATAGTCTATCTTGTTTGAATGTCACTTCTAACTGCACCAGCTTTTTCGACCTTGCCGGGATATAAATTTCTCTCTGAGTCTCTTTTTTATATTCCAATTCGGTTTCCAAGTTCTGGTTCAGAGCTGTTCGTCCGTCCTCGTGGCCACTTACAATTTTAGCCTTAGGTACAGATGTTTCAATCTGTGCCTGGGCGACATCTATATGGACCATTTCTTTGGATATTGTGGACTCACCTTTAAAAAGTGGTACTCTGAAATTGCCTTTGTCAAATTTTACCTCGGGGAAAGTTAACCGTTTGTTTGGGCCTTCAACACTACAATTCTGAGACAAGAAATCATACCCTAATATACCATCAACTGGAAATTGCCTAATTTTTTTCACTATGTGGAACTTACATGTTTGCGAAATCGGTGGGGGAAAAGTGGTAGAGCATGTACCCAATGTTTGACCTTTACCAAATGCAGTTTGTATATCTATTACTTCGTTCTTATTTATTATTATGTCACTTTTTAGTGAAGATCTTTTTATTAAATTTACATCCGCTCCCGTATCTACTAGCAATTTGGCAGGACTGTTGGTTACTATAGGTAATTGTATTTTTATTAAACACTTTGATTGTTAGGGATGATTAGTTGCGGGCTGACACGTTATCTCAGTTTTTTGTGGGTCTGGGTGACAGCCCTTTTTTAGTTTCCCGAAGGGTTATCTGAGCAAAAATTTTTTTCCTAATTTTCTTTTGCGTAACAATTTGCTAACGTATGACCCCTTTGTAAACAGAACTTGCACGTAACTTCAGCTTTTTCGGGTTCTCTAACAGTTTGTCTTGTTAGCATATTAATTTTATTGGGTGGTGGTGAAGAATTGCATGCATTGTTTGTGTGTCCATGCATACGACATCGATCGCAATAAGGAGTCTTCATCCGCGTTCTACATTCATTGTAGGTGTGGCCAAACTTGTTACAAAATCCAAATTGCAATCGTTAGTTTGGCAGGCTATTATTGTTATTATAATTGTTTCTATTATAATTACCGTTGTTATTATTAACAATATTACTATTGTTATTATTGTTATAATGGTTATAATTATTATTTCCGTAATTCCTGTTATTCAGGTTGCCATTATAATTATTGCCGTAATTACTATTTGTATTAAAATAGTTTTGGTTAGATCTAAAATTTCTTTATTCCCGGATTTATTAAAACCGTTATTTCGGTTAAAATAGCCGTTTCTATTATTTTGGTTGTTATTATTATTATTATTTCTATTACTTCTATTATTAAAATTGTAATTGCTACTATTATTCTGGAAATTATTATTTTTGAAATTATTGTTTGTATTTGTTGTTGACTGATTTGCGTTATAAAAGTTAGGTAGGTTTTCTTCCTGATTTTGCCCAAAATTTCCCGGTAGCAATCTTTCGTTGAGCAGAGTATTATTTCCAGTTGTTATATTAGATAGGAGTTTGCTCCGCTTATTAGGTATGAAATTGCTAAAAGATATGGGGGCGTTAACGCGAATTGTTTTTCTGCCCCTTCAAGATATTCTGCCTTTGTTATCAATTGCTCGAAGTTTTTAAGTTCTTCGTGCAGAAAGAATAGTCGGTGAATTAGGTTCAGAAGTCCAGCTAGGAACGTAAATACTGCCGTTTCCTATAGGTCTCCGATCCATATCCTTTTGGATGCCTCTGGATTGCATGGTTGATGTATTCTTTTAATAAAGTTTTCTTCCGTCCTGGGAACCCAGATAAGCTCTCGCCTGGTAACTGGCTTGAGTGTCTTAATTCATGGAGCAAAATTACATATGGTCGGCGCTGTATGAGTTTGTCCAGTATTGTGTCAATAAATTTCGTAAAATTATCCGGGCTAGTGTTGCCGAAAAATAATTCGTCGATTCTTTCTTCGAAAGTTCGGTCTAGCTCTTCGTGTGCAACTTCCGGAGGAGAGTTTAAATAAGTCATCCGTTAGGCTATTACACTTGTAAGTTCGTATTTTCTCAGATTTTTAACGCTTAGCGCCTGAGAACTACTGTAACTGCGCCCAATGTTGAGTACTTTAGCCCTTGAGACGCCTCTCGTGGCTCTCTCCGGGAAATTGTTTAGAGAAGATACTAGAGCTTTCTTAAGTAAGAAATAGGAATCGTGATATCGTCACTCGATTTTGGGTCGATCCGTGTATTGGAAGGGTTGCCGCTTGGGTGGTGTTTCAATTTATTTAATATAAATAGGACTTACATATTTTTCTCCTTGCTGTCTGGTTCTCCAGGCACTTACTTCAATTTATGCACTAGATCCTTCAATAGTTGTAAATAAAAAACAATATAGTTCTTTCGTATTTACTTAAGTTCTCTCTATTAATTTTAATTCTTTCTTATTACTCAATAGATCCCTTTTATTTAAAATTTTTCCTCAAACTTTATTTCATTTCACAATTAAACTTTATTTTATTTCTTAATAGATCCTTTTAATTCCTCGTAAACTTTATTTCATTTCACAATTGAACTTTATTTTATTTCTTAAAAGATCTTTTTAATTTCTCTTGAACTTTATTTCATCTCACAATTGAATTTTATTTTATTTCTCAATAGATCTTTTTAATTCCTCTTAAACTTTATTTCATTTCACAATTGAACTTTATTTTATTTCTTAATAGATCCTTTTTTTTAATTCCCCCTTAAACTTTATTTCATTTCACAATTGAACTTTATTTTATTTCTTAATAGATCTTTTTAATTTCTCTTGAACTTTATTTCATTTCACAATTGAACTTTATATTATTTCTTAATAGATCCTTTTTTTTAATTCCTCTTAAACTTTATTTCATTTCACAATTGAACTTTATTTTATTTCTTAAGAGATCTTTTTAATTTCTCTTGAACTCTATTTCATTTCACAATTGAACTTTATTATATTTCTTTATAGATCTTTTAAATTTCTGCTTTAAGTTTTCTGCAAACTTTATCTTCGCGTACCGGACGACTTTCGCGTGGGACAAACTACTACTACTGTAATCAACTTGCAAAACTAAAAAAAAACGTAACGACTTTACTTTAAGTCATTACCGCGTATCGGTTATTTTAGGACCGAACTTTTTGGCTATTCATAGCCAGTATTTTTATAGGCAGAAAGTTCATAATTTGTACTCATTATTTTTCAGGTCGCAGAACATTTATGTAATAGTTCTGGTTTGCTTTCTTTCTAGAATGTTTTTATTGATTTCATAATTCATGCCAATAACATTTATTACAAAATCAATGTAATTTTCTGCCGATAATGAGTTTCGAAATGCATCAAGTAATTTTAATGCAGTTCGCAATTCATTATTTTTCATTCACAAAGTAGAATTTTCGCCGAAGAATGTCTACAGTGATTTTTGGTTTTTGGTGCGTAATGCACTTTGTAATTACGAGGGGTATTTGTAATATTTTATTACATTACAGTGAAACAGAAATCAACGGCATTTTGGCATCGGCAGTAACACATTTTACAATACTTGTTTTGGCACAACCTGGCAGTCCATACAGTAGGATTCCTTGAGAAATTAAAAAAAATAACTTTAGTTGTTTCCAAATTATTGTACATCCGTTCCTTGATTTACACAAGTTTTTACATTCCACCAATATCGGATAATGAATATCCTTTTAGATTCATATTGAATTCGGTGCTACGCAGTGAACTAGGCATAATCTGTAATTATATCTTTTTCAATGTTTGTATATATGTATTAAATTAAAAAGAAAACAAATTAACACTTTTACACAGAAAAATTCTATTTTTTTGTCCACCAACCAATACAAAAATAATACAATATTATTAGTTAATCCTCATATACCTGCGCACTCAGTTTTATTGATTTCACAAGAAATTGCTGCTGAATTTTTTCTATGCCCATGGTTTTTCGTTCAATTTTTGTTCGTACATCTTTTTTGTTAAAGGGTTAAACAAAAACAAATTGCAGGCTTTTTTTTGCTTAAGAAGAGAAGAAAGGAATCTGCCATATTTTAATTTTCATAGCAAAATAGTTGTTCGTTATTGTTTTCAATTTTTACTGGTTTTTTCTTTCGGAAAATTAAAAAAATCACGAAAATCAGATAATGCCTTGAAAATATGATGCTCGAGAGATAGAGTTGGTTTAGGATCTCCGCGAGAAACCTCGTTTTCTATATTGAATACTTGAATTGATTTTCGGTGTTTTTATTTATTACAAGACAAATTGTTTTAAAAGGAAATGTAAATTCCGTGTTTTTTAAGCATTGTCCATCGTCAAAAATATATTTCCCATCCTTCAGCCAGCAACTAATGAATTCTGCGAGAGATGAATTTTTCTTCTTATGAAGCAACTTATTCATTGAGCCATTTTTTGTTTTGTTCCTAAGCCAAATTCGGGTAGATTTCCATTAAACGCAGCCCTCATTGAGCAACTACAGAATAGCCTCTTTAGGAGTCCTAGTAAAAAATTAGGAAAAACTTCATGAGTAGTCCTTATCACTGAATTATCAGTTAAAACGAAATGAGCTCTTTTTGCGGCCTCTAACAGACATATTGGTCTGGATATGTTCTCAGCTCAGTTCAATGTCATTGCTTTGAGTTTGTAATATGAATCCGTTTATTATTGTATTTTCTGTCGTTTTAGCTCACCAGATCCTGGTATCTCTTCAACCGCACCAAAGTTTTTCACGTGAAGAAACGCTAATGAATATCCTTTGAGATCCATAATTAATTCGGTGCTACGCAGCGAACTAAGCAATATCTGTAAATATATCTTTTTATTCTTAAAATTTAGCCAGGTGTAACAACAATTGTGGAGTCTACACACTAAATGAATTCAGTCGGAACACATATTATCTCTGCTGTTGTGTCCTGTGGATATTAAATATTATCACAAAATCGACCCACTAACGTTCTTGATTGACATTTACTAACATAATATCTGACTCAATATATGTCGTGTGGAGATGAGATGTTACGAAAATAATGGAATATGTTGAAAAGGAATCCCAGTTCAGTGTTTGTAGATATGTACTAAATTACAAAAAAAAAGCAAATTAATAATTTTACGTAGAAAAATTCTATTTTTTTGTCCACCAACCAATACAATAAAAATACAATATTATTAGTTAATCCTCATATAATTGCACAGTGAGTTTTATTGATTTCACAAAAAATTGCTGCTGATTTTTTTCTATGCGCCTGGTTTTTGGTTCAATTTTTGTTTGTACATGTTTTTTGTTAAACGGTAAAATAAAAATAAATTGCACGCTTTTTTTTGCTTAAGAAGGGAAAAAAGGAATCTACCATTTTTTAATTTTCATAGAAAAATAGTTCTTCGTTATTTTTTTCAATTTTTACTGGTTTTTTCTTTCGGAAAATTAAATAAAGCACGAAAAGCAGATGATGCCTTGAAAATAGAATGGTCAAGAGATGGAGTTGGTTAAGGATCTCTGCGAGAAACCTGTTTTGAATATTTGAATTCATTTTCGGTGTTTTTTTTTATTACTAGACAAATTGTTCTAAAAGGAAAGGTAAATTCCGTTTTTTTTAAAGTATTGTCCATCGTCAATAACATATTTCCCATCTTTCAATCAGCAACTAATGGATTCAGCAAGAGATGAATTTTTCTTGCTTTGAAGCAAATTTGAGCCATTTTTTGTTTTGTTTCTAAGCCAAATTCGGGTAGATACCCATTAAACGCAGCCCAGATTCAAGAACTACAGAATAGCCTCTTTAAGAAACCTAGTAACAATTTAGGAAAAACTTTATGACTAGTCCTTATCTCTGAATTATCAGTTGAAACGAAATGAGCTCTTTTTGTGGCCTCTAATAGACATATTGGTCTGGATATGCTCTCACCTCAGGTCAGTGTCATTGTTTTGGGTTTATAAAATGAATCCGTTTCTTGTTGAATTTTCTGTCGTATACCAGATCCCGGTAAGTCTTCAAGAGTACTAAAGTTTTCTCGTGAAGAAACACCAAACGTTTTGAAACAGTTTTTTTAAAGAAATGAAATTCCTAATAAAGCTTGGCTGAATGAATAGGAAAACTGTGGGCAGCCGTGGATCTTGTAGATGTTCTATCTAAAACGTGAAGGACTCAGTATGGAGCACTATTTTAAGGTTAAAATGATCTTTGTACGGATTGAATCGAAAAACAGTCCTTATTTGGGCCACAAGTTCAAATAAAAACTGCAACTAAATAAATCTATCAAAGAGTAAAACAATATAATGAATCCATGCAAAATTGCAACCTGCTGCTATTTCTGGGCGTCTAAATCAAACAACGAACAAAATTTTACAATAAAAATCTTGAATTTTTACCATGCTGAAATACCAGGCGATCAGAAATCATAGCAACAAATATTTTGCATTTTATTTAAGAGCAAATAGGATATTCTTTTGATTAAAGCGTATGTAAACAAATCCGAATAGAAACTAGTTTTATGATAAATGGAAAGAAACAGACCGATTTCATCGAAAAATATTATACATGGTGAGTTGTTTCGACCAAGCGATAATATTCTGGATATAAATTTCTCGGAGTTCAGGACAAACGCGGAATAAACTTCAGCTTCTGAAACAGAAATCGACCGCATTTTAGCATTGGCAGCAAGACATTTTACAATACTTGTTTTGGCACAACCTGGCGGTCCATACAGAAGAATTCCTTGAGAAATTGAAAAAAAATAGCTTTAGTTACTTCCAAATTATTGTACATCCTTTCCTTGATTTACAGAATAGAGTTCCAGGAAAACAGAAAATACAAATATTACCTTTCGGACACTGAATTGAAAACCGTTTATACGATTCCTGATATTTTAAAGGAGCTAATATTGAGACTTCCAGTAGTTTGTTCAGTTATTCCATTCCACCATTATCGGTTAATGAATATCCTTTTGGATTCATAATTAGCTCGGTGCTACGCAGCGAACTAGGCACAATCTGTAAATATATCTCTTTATTTTTAAAATTGACCAGAATTGTGGAATCTACACACGACATGAATTAAGTCAGAACAGGTGCTATGTCTGCTGTTCTGTCTTGTGGAGATGAAATATTATGACAAAATCTACCCACTAACGTTCCCAATAGACATTTACTAACATAATATCTGACTGAATTTATGTCGTGTGGAGATGAGATGTTACGAAAATAATGGAATATGTTGAAAAGGAATCCTAGTTCAGTGTTTGCAGATATGTATTAAGTTAAAAAAAAAATTAACAATTTTACGCAGAAAAATTCTGTCTTTTTTATACACCAACCAATACAATAATAATACAATATTATTTGTTAATCCTCATACACCTGCTTTATTGATTTCACAAAAAATTTTTGCTCATTTTTTCTATGCAGCTGCTTTTTGGTTAAATATTGGTTTGTACATGTTTTTTGTTAATAAGTAAAATAAAAACAAATTGCACGCTTTTCTTTCTTTTCTCCAATAAACTGTATAGAAGGACAAAAACGATCACTTAGAGTCAGTTACAATTAGGAGCTGAAAGGCTTCAGAACTCTCATATAAAAAATACTATTTACTACAAATACTGTGTTTTTATTAACATCGACCTATATGGGGGCTCAGCCAAAATAAAAATTAGAAGGAAAATTGTGCAAAATTTATCACCGAAAATAAAAAAAGATGGAAAAATTTTGAAAATTTTCTCAACCAAAGTAAAAAGAAGGAAAAATTGTGCCAAATTTTTCAACGAAAATAAAAAAAGGATGGAAAAATTACCAAAATAGAAAAAAAGAAAATTAAGAAAATCGAAAAATTGTGCCAAATTTTTGAATTTATTTATGATGACTGAAGAAAAATCGAGAAGGAAAGAAGACTTTGAAAAAATGACCGTGACTCAGCTCAGAGAGGAACTGGAAAAGAACTCAGCAGACTGTACAGGGAACAAAGCTGCATTAATAAATCGCCTTCTTTCTAACGCCGAGGAATCAACACAAAATGAAGGGGGTAGCAAGGAGAAAATGACATTTAAACTGAAATATCGAATTGCAGAATTACAAGCGCATATTTTAAAGCAACAACAGCAAATAGGAAAGCAGCAACAGAGAATGAATTTGCGAGAAGAACATTTTGCAGCGAGCAGTGAAAATTATGGTGATGATTCACAAGACAATACTGTGGTCGGCAGAAAAAACTCAAGCAATTCATATTATGACAAGAAGAATGCATGAGGCTCTTGTACTGCAGCAGGCACAAAACAGAAGTCTGCATACAATTTTAAAGTACGAGGTAAGTTGCTTAGCCACAGGGTTCATAACAGAACAACTGAAGAAGAAAATGACGTGCAAAATTTAGAAAATTTAAAGAAGATCCCTTCGAGCAATAATGATGAATGATGAATTTACAAGAATTCAAACGCGATGCGGCAAGATGACATATTGGAAATTTCTACGCAGAAAAGGCGAAAGTGACAGCGAGTGTGAATCAGATGACAGTGGTTCAAAATTTTCACAACTTCACAATTTTCATAAAAATCTAATGAGGAAACAAGAAAAATTATTAAATTTAGCGATTTAGAAAGCGCAATTGAAATTTTTTCAGGCAATGGCAAAGTTTCAATTCAAAATTGGGATTTTGCGAAGACTTTAGCAGCTTGGAATGATATTGAAATGCTAATTTACGTGAAGCGAATGATTCAAAGGTCGGCATTAAAATCCGTTCATACACAAAGAAATTTGAGATCATGGAAAAGATTGAAGAAATTGTTGTTAGAAGAATTTTCTGATGATGTCGACAGTGGTGTGGTACAACAACAATTACGAAAATGAATGAAACGACCAAATGAAACATGCAAGGAACTCCTTTACGAAATGCATAATATATCATTGCAAATTGATTTGGAAATCTCAGCATTAATTCGATATGTTACTGATGAAATTATTGACGATTCTCCAGATAAAACTTTTCGTGAAGGTACTAAATCCATTAAAGATTTGGAAGAAAAATTTTTAATTTATCTGCTAATATCAAACCCTCAAGATGACTAAAATCATGATGTTCAACTGAGCTTTTGGGTAACCAATTTCTGAGATTTTTCAGTATGAACGCTTCTATCTTAATGTTAGGTGGGTTTGGTCGTTTCGTTGTTAAGCAGAAATTGACACAAGTGTTTATCTTACCTGCATTGCATCCACCTGCTCCAGTAACATTGGCATACATTGATTGTCTCTTCAGTTTAAGTTTTTGCACGACAGTTTCTGATACAAATGATGCCTGTGATCCTTGATCTATCAAAGCTCTAAGATATGTTTGATTTCCATCGTCCGAAATAGCTTTGATAACTACTGTCGCTAAAAGAACTTGCTTGTTTCTATTGATTTGACTCCTTAAAGAATTCATTTGAAATGAAGTTGCTTCCGCATGGAGATGATGATTTGATGTCGAAGCTTCATTAGATGTTGCAGATGTCGTATTTTGTAGCGAAAGATTGCTATTATTGTTTTGTTTATGCGATTGTTCAGCGTGTTGAATGTGTAGAAGCGTGTGGTGTCGTTTCTTGCAGTGGAAACAATTCATTTTACTGGGACAGCTCGCTAAAATGTGTCCTCTTCCTAAACAGTTTATGCACAGACCATGTGTATTAACTTTGTTCAATTTATTGGCATAATCCATTTTAAGACATTGGGACATTTACGCAGATGATGTGGTTCTGAGCAAATAAAACAAATTAATGTAGTTTCAGAGTGAAATGACTGCATAAACTTATTTTCGAATTTGTTTCTTGGTGGCATTCTAGATTCTTTAGATGTCGTTTTAGCTTTATCAAGCAATGCTTCTAATACCCTAAACCAAGCTTCAAGAAACTCTTTGAATTAATTGAGTTTTGGTAATTCAATACTCGCACCTAATGCTGCTTCCCACTGTTGGTGAGTTTCAGTTGGCAATTTTTGAACTATCAAGTAGATAATAATTGAGTCCCAAGTACTTGTGTCTATTCCTAGGTTTGCCAGCGCATGTAGACTTTCACATGTAGTATCCACAAATTGTTTTATTCCCTCACATGATTCTATATTAAGAATTGGCTGATTCAATAGGTTTTATAATTGCGTATTTACGAGTACTCTTTTATTTTCGTATATCTGCACCAAAAGATTCCAAGCATTTCGGAAATTGGATAGTGTCTCAAAAGATGCTCTGCTTGTCCTTTTACACTTGTTTTCAGGTAACGTAATTTTTGTACCGATGGAATGCGTTTATTATCATCGATTAATGATTTGAATAAATCATGAAATGATCTCCAGAAAATTTTGGTATTGAAATTCGTGGAAATTGTACTTCTTCACATGACTCTGGAGTAGGCATTGCTTTCGTTTCTACTTTAGTAGATACTACAATAGGAAACTGTTTCAATTGATCGTCTTTAATGCGACACAAAGAATCTATAAAGGCTGATTCAAAGACAGAGAAGAAATCTTTTGTGAAATATGGAAGGGCGTCTTTACATAGAAGAATTTCATCATGCACCCTTTGGAACTCTTTCCAATACTCATTGAATTGGTTTATGCGAAACTGGTTATACGTTGGGCTCTCCTTTCGAGTCTTTCCGTCCTTTTTGTAATTTTCGAATGACTTACACATTGTTTGATATGTATTCTGTTGTTGTTCAATATTTGATTCCATTTTGTTCGACAATATATATATTTTTCAATGAAAAACTTTCTTTCAAATTCGTTAAAATCCTTAACTCACACAATAAATAATAAGAAAAAGGGAAATATGAAAGGACTTACTAATCGACTTCGTCTAAAAACACTCCCGACACGTATCCGTAACCGTAAAATTTCACTATATAACTGATAATAAAAATTTGAAATTTTCACTTTTTATTTTTCTTTAAGAAAACTCATTTCCTTTGATATTTTCTATTGAGATTTGGCTAAATCCGGCTCGAAGGAACAATGTTTTCTTCTGTAAAGGTTTCGAGTTTTCTTCAAGAAAAATTTCTTGATTTTTAAACAAAAAAATAAGTTGCTATAGAAAATAATAACACTTGTGTTTTATTATTGGTTTTTATTTTAAATCACACACAATTGATAATTCACTCAAAAAAATGCCTATTTGTGAAATTCAAAAAAATTATATAACGTGTGATTCAAACCTTACTTTTTTTCAATAGGGTTTTTTGAAAGATCACGCGTGACTAGTGTCATTCTGTTTTGTCATTTTCGTTCAGTATTGTATGGCAATTCATCATGTCAAGACTGACATATGAGCAACGTTTGCAAATCGTTCAATTGTATTACGAAAATGGGCGTTCTGTGAAAAATGTTTTTCGTGCACTTCGTCCATTTTACGACCGGCATAGTCGGCCTACCGAGCCCGGTATTCGGTATTTAAACCGAAAATTTGAGACCCAATACACAATATTGGACATCCACCACTCTGTCATAGCACGTCCAGCCCGTAGTATTGAAAATATCGCAGCGGTAGCAGCCAGTTGGGGTGACGACCGTCGAGAAACGATTCGTCATCGTTCTCAGCAGGTTGGCCTTTCGTATTCAACAACATGGCGTATTTTACGTCAAAAACTTCATCTAAAGGCATACAAAATTCAACTCGTGCAAGAAATCAAAACGACTGACTTTCGTTTTCGTCGTTTGTTTGCTGAATGGGCGCTTGAACGCATCGAAGAAAATCCGGAAATTTCAAGCCAAATTTTGTTCAGTGATGAGGCTCATTTCTAGCTTAATGGCTACGTGAATAAGCAAAATTGCCGTATTTGGCTTGATGAGCATCCACAAGAGTTCCAAGAGCTACCATGACATCCATTGACAACAACAGTTTGGTGTGGTTTATGGGCCGGGGGCATCATCGGTCCGTATTTCTTCAAAAATGCGGCTGGCGGCGACGTTACGGTCAATGGTGAGCGCTATCGTGCCAATATAACGGACTTTTTGGTGCCTGAAATTGAAGCCCGTGCTACGAGCCATACAGCCTGTGTAACAATGCATTTATTGCAAAATAATTTCGGTGAACAATTAATTTCACATTTTGGCCCAGTGAATTGGCCACCAAAATCGTGCGATATCACATCTTTCGACTTTTTTCTTTGGGGCTATGTTAAGTCAAAAGTCTTTGCCGATAAACCAGTGACAATTGAAGCATTGGAAGCGAACATTACACGCGTCATTCATGAGATTCCGGTCGAAATGCTTCAGAGAATGATCGAAAATTGGAACGCCAGACTGGCCGAGCTGAAACGTAGTGCCGGCCAACATTTGAAGGAAATTATTTTCAAATATTAATTGCCATACTATGTGCATAAAGTTGACAATACAGATTTGATATTTGCATTCAATTCTAAGTGTTTTATTTTTATTTAAATAGAAGTAAAGAATGAATCACACTATATATATTAACAAATATGAAATTGAAATAAGCCAAACTTTGGGAAATTCTACTTGTTACAAATGCAATTGAAATGATTCTACGTCAAAAACACACAAAGAAAACTTATTTTTTTTACTTTTGATAAGATCTAAAATAAATACGGAACGAATTTTGATATAGTTGTCGGTTTAGAGATTTTCTTTCAACTCACTGAAAAAATCTTTTTTTTTTTCTTGTAAATAATAGAATACCAATGTAAAGAAAAGAAAACAGGAAAATTAACGTTCTATTTAAGTTCGTCGACCAATTATATAATAAATTCTTTACAAGGTCGAAAGAATGTTGGAACCGAGCTTCAAACCATACTTTCGGTTTTTTTTAGTTTTCCTGTTGTGCATTTAAATTAACGATCAGTTTTCATATCGATATCGGAACAGCTGAAAGGTAAAAAAACATTCTGGTAAGCAAAAAAAATAATATTAACTAATTGATTATTAATGTTTTATTTCTTCTAGGTATTATCTGGTGATCTACTTAGGTGAGTATTGTTCCACTGAATATTATTATTAACTCCTTTCTGATATAATTTTTATAATTTCAGGTCAGCATATTGATGAGTCTTCAACAACCTACATTCATTCATTGAGCCATATTTGTTTTGTTCCTAAGCCAAATTCGGGTAGATTTCCATTAAACGCAGCCCAGATCGAACAACTACAGAATAGCCTCTTTAGGAAACTTAGTCAAAAATTAGGAAAAACTTTATGACTAGTCCTTATCTCTGAATTATCAGTTGAAACGAAATGAGCTCTTTTTGGTTCCTCTAATAGACATATTGGTCTGGATATGCTCTCAGCTCAGGTCAGTGTCATTGCTTTGAGTTTATAAAATGAATCCGTTTCTTAATGTATTTTCCGTGGTTGTAGATCACCAGATCCTGGTATGTCTTCAACAGTACCAAAGTTTTTCACGTGAAGGAACTCCAAACTTTTTGAAAGTGTTTTTTTAAGAAATGTAATTCGTAATGCAGCTTGGCTGAATGAATAGGAAAACTGTGGACAGCCATGGATCTTGTGAATGTTCTAACTAAAACGTGAAGGACTCAATATGGAGCATACTGGTAAAGTTAAAATGATCTTTAGTGTACAAATTGAATCGAAAAACAGTCCTCATTAGGGCCACAAATTCAAATAAAAACGGCAACTAAATAAATCTACCAAAGAGTAAACAAATGTAATGAATCCTTGCAAAAATCCACCCTGCTGCTATTTCTGGGCGTCTATATCAACCAACGAACAAAAGTTTACCATAAATATCCTGAATTTTTATCATGCTGAAATACGAGGCGATCAGAAATCATAGCAACAAACATTTTGGATTCTATTTAAGAGCAAATAGGATATTCTTTTGATTGTGTGCGTCAGTGCGTGTTTAATATTACGCAAAAATACAGAACATTTTCAGAACTTTTGCCTTGCTATATCTCCTGATTTCTGGGCTCCTTTTACTGAAATCCAAAATCGGGTGAAAATGGAAATTTTGTCGATTTTGGCCAATATCGAGATTTTGTATCCGGCGCACAGGAACAAGAAAAATAGCAAGGCACCATGTCAGAAAATATATAGTTTTCCGGAATAAGTGCGCATACTTATAGGGCATAAATTTTCTATATTTTCCGGGTTAAATGTGCATACTTAAAGGAGCTGTTTCGAATTTTTCCATTTCTTTAAAGTAACAGGAGCCCAGAAATTATAGCAAGGCAAAATTTCTGTATGAACGGGTAATATTAAACACGCACACAATCAAAAGATCATCCTGTTTCTCCTTAAATAAAATACAAAATTTTTGTTGCTACGCATTCTGATCGCCTGGTATTTCAGTGTGGCAGAAATTCATATTCTACTTTAGTAGTTTTTGCAACAAGTCCACATTTGTGGAAGCAGTTTTTCTTCAATATTTCTTTATTTGTGGCATTTTCCGAAAGGTTTTTGCATTTTTGGAAAGAGAACAAAAAGGCGAAGTTTAGCAATAACGCAAAGGAATACGACCGAAATGATGAAGAAACACAAGATTATGGCGCGATCGTGTCGGAAATAATCGGTGAGTGTGAACTTAGCTCAATGCATATCTATTGTGCAATTATTAAATAAACATTTTGTTTTTGTATACAATTCGAACCTTTGTAAATCTAGTTACCTAATAAAGATTAAACACATTTTGTTTCTTATTGTCAGTTAAAAATTCTCTAACAAAGGTTATGGGCCCAGGATTATTCTGCTGAAAATTCGTTTTAAAAGAATTATATTAAAATAAATTACGATGACCTCCCTTAATCAAATTATTTTGTAAAGAATTATATTAAAATAAATTACGATGACCTCCCTTAATCAAATTGATAAACTGGAGGAAAAGAATTATGATGGCTTGAAAATACAAATGACAAGTATTTTAATTCATTGCGATTTTTGGGGTTATGTGAATGGAACTATTCCGAAACCACCCTTGCGGCATGGACATCAAGGGATGAGAAAGCTTTAGCAAAGATTTTATTACGTATAAAACTGACTCAACTTTTATACGTCAAAAATTGCAAAATTTCCAAGGAAGCATGGAATAAATTGCAAGATGTACATCAACCTAGCGGACCCGCAACGAAGGTAACGTTTTTTAAATAATTATTGTATATGAAAATGGCAGAAAATGATACGATAACAGATCATTTGAATAATTTCTTTAATACTATTTAAAAATTAATAGAAATTGATGTTAAATTAGCAGATGAGTTAAATGTGATCATTATGTTATCAAGTTTGCCAAAGAGTTATGAAAATTTCGTTATCGCAATCGAGACAAGGGATCAACTACCAAATTCAACTGTCCTGAGGAACAAGTTGTTAGAAGAGGTTCAAAGACGTGGTGCAGAAGATGGTGCTAATGAAAAAGCCAATAATGAGCAAGCCTTTTTCATTAAAGCCAGAGAACAGGATGCAAAAAATGATAAAAAGACGAAGAGAAAATTTAGTGGCAAGTGCTGCAAATGTAACAAAAAGGGTCATTATGCTTGCCAGTGTCGCAGCGAATCCAAAACTCATACTGAAAATGCAGCAGCAAGTACTTTTTCTATGTTAAATGCAGTAAATATATATATGTTGCAGAGTCACCTATAGATATTGGATAGTGGAACAACCTGTGACATTTTTTGTGATAAGAACTTTTTCGTAAGTTTAAAAAATCATGAAGAATGAACTAAATTAGCTGCAAATAATTCTCTAAAGTCGTCTGGTATTGGTACAGTTGTAGTAAAACAAAAGCACAATAAAATTACACTAAAGGATGTGCTTTTTGTCGCAGAGTTAAAAGAAAATTTTATTTCAATCGCGAGAGTCGCAAAACATAATTATTTTGTTGAATTTAACGATGTCAGCGCAAAAATATAAGATAGAAGTGATCATATAATACTATTTGCAAAAATGCTAAATAATTTATTTTTGTTTGAATATAAAAAGGAACTGCAACAAATCTTATGTATCCAAGGAAACCGAAAATGAATTTATGAAATGGCATAAACGATTTGGACATTTAAATGCAAAAAGTTGAAGTTTATTGCATAAAAAAGAAATGGTAACAGGATTAACTTTGAAATCGACAAAACACTCCATAGAATGTCACATATGTTTGAGAGGTGAAATTCATTGCCAACCTTACCCGAAGAAGTCTCAGAACAGAAGCAGTGACATTTTAGAATTAATACACAGCGACGATTGTGGTCCTATGCGGACAACGTCAGCAGGCGGCTTATTTATTGATGATTGTTCAAGAAAATTTTTCGTAAATCTCATTAAATCAAAAAGCGAAGTTTTTGCAGTATTCAAGAAATTCAAAATTGAATTGAAAACATCGAAGAAAATAAAGAAACTCAGAAGTGACAATGGAGGTGAATTTTTAAGTAATGAGTTTACAGAATATTTGGCTGTAAATGGAATTCAAGGATAGCTTACCGTAGAGTATACCCCGCAACAAAATGGTGTGTCCGAACGTGCTAATCGAATAATAGTAGAAATGGCTAGATGCATGTTAGTTAATTCAGGTTTACCTGAGTCGTTGTGAGCTGAAGCAGTCTATACTGGTGTTTATTTAAGAAACCGGTCTCCAACAAAGATATAAAATAATATCACACCTGTTGAAGCTTGGTGCAAGATTAAACCAATAGTGTCATATATGAAAATATTTGGTTGCAAGGCAATAATGTTAAATAAACGGCTGTTGTGTATTCCCAGGTGTTGGGAATACACGGAAGGGGGAATGTTGTGCGATTTTTAGAACGAAACAAAACTATGAGTATAATTAGTTTATTAATTTTATTTTTAATTATTTACAGTTTTTCACTTAATGTTATTATATTTTATTAATTTTCTATTCTTTATTATTTAAATGAATCTTCCAAATAGACCTTCCAGCCTTTTAGAAGGCCTTCAGTTTTATTGAAGATTGTTTAATACACTTTGTGGCGTTTATATCCACATCTTTTAAAATAATTCACATCTGACTTATAAAACTGAATTCGAAAAACTTCTTCCTTTGTACCTTACCTCGGGTGGGGGGCAAAAGTACTATTTACGGCGTATATGTAACAACTGACTAATTTTCCGTCAACTCAGCCTTTTTATATAAAAATTCTAGCCTTTAAATGGCTAGGCTTGGGTAGGGATATTTATTTCCTTGTGAAGATGTAAGAAAAACAAATTTTTTCTGTATATGTTTAAAAAGGATCGTTTAATATCGTCAGATATTAAACAGACCACATTTCACATAATATACTTTAAAAGATTTGTTTATTTCGAGCGATAAGCACAAGTGCATAATAGATATTTTTTACAATTTTGACCGTGATAGTAAAATCATGATTCCTTGGAAAAAGGGATCTTTGCATCGTTATCCATAAATACCGTTTTTATGACTTTAAATGCAATGATGCAACATGATTTTGTAGACCCTTTTTTAACGATCCTTTTTAGTAACATTTATATGGCAAAGAGTTTTAAAAGATTTGCTTATTTCTTTGCATTCACGCGATCAGAAAGAACATGCGCCTTTTCTGAACATTATCTTTTGAAATTTTATTGCCACGTTGTAAAAGAGTCTATTTCTAGGACATCATATTTGAAAATATATTTCGCTGCCCTAGATGGTCGCTAGTAAGTATCTTGGACTTGCACGTTTTCTTCAAACATAATATTTGCGTTTCTTAGAAAATGTGGTCCACTCAAATTTTATGATCGCGTAGCGTGATAATTTTTTCCAAAACGATATTTTTATATCCTTTTGGGCTTGCGATTTTGGATGCACGTGTTCTTTACAACATTCCAGCATTTTACAAAACGTAGGCCACTCAAATTTTATGGTCGTGTACTATGATCATTTTTACCAAAACGATATTTTTTATATCCTTTTGGACTTAGAGTTTTGAGTGCACATGTTTTCACAACATTCCAACATTGTTTTCGAAGAACATAATAATTTTCGTTTATATAAAAATGGCTGTGTTTTGAACATTAGTTTACATTTAAGTATTTGCTACTTAATTAATTAATTTGTTTTGAAATAATTATGTGACAGCATTGATTTCTACCTTTGATTTTATTTTTACAATTATAGTTACTTCTTTTTGTACTTAAAATTTGTTTTTCAGAATTTATAATATAAATTTTGTATAATTTTGTAATTATTTTTCTTTTAAAATTCATCTGTATATATGATGTGTATATATGTATGTGTTATTTTTATTAATTTTATAGTTATAGAAAAATTCATGTTATAATTTTAATTTTCCTTTTTTTTTACAATATTTTGATTTATTTTTTTTTTTTAATATTTATATTTCTTTTTAGTATTTGTAGTTTATTTAGTTTAGTAATTATTTTGATATTACTAAGATGTCTAAAATTTTCTTGATTCCTATAAAATATATTCTTCTATTTTGAAATCATAAATTTTCATTTTCATTTTTTTTCGATTTTCGTTTATGTTTTTATATAAACTTAGTTCGAAACGTTCAGTGATCTCGATCGTTTTATTTGCTGTAGACCGAACTGTAAACATATCTCAACTTCCTCATTTGCCATGTCGTTGATTGACTAAATAAGAGTTAAAATTTGAAATGGGTAAAGAATTAGTAAAACGATTTAACTTCTTTACCCAGTAATTGTTTTAACATTCTATCTCACAATGACTTCAAAAAGGTTTAACTACTGTTTTGCAAATTTGAAATTAATTGATGAATACAATAGTGCGCATGAAAATTCAAGTCTGTTTTAAATGATTTTACTTTACAACCATTGTAAATTTGTATAGTAACATGTTAATTTCATGTACCTGCTAGGATAGTGAAAAATTTTGATTTTCATTTCATCCTTTTTCGTTCATAATTGGTAGATCACATATGCCCCTTATCGTTTTCCATAATCCCATTTTTTTTATAATTTATAAATAGATATGGATAGGCATATTTGTTTTAAGGGTGTTGTTAGCACCAGACTTGTGAGGAAGTTTAAATTCAATATCGTAGTCGAATACAAATTAAACAAATTTACAATTTTTCTCGTTTATTTTTTCACCGCTACAATTACCTAAATTTTACATTTAAAAATTTAATTTTTTATAAATAAATAAAAGGCAAGTTTGCTTTTAGTATCTTTCTTCTTCTCTGGTGTTTCCAATTAATTTATTTTTTCTCCCAGACTATTAATTTCTGTGTTTATTAACTGCTCCAAATTTATTAATTTTCCTTCTCTAAGAGTTGTCAGTTTGTAATTATAAAAATTTAAGTTTTTCTATATTTTAAGTATTATTTCCACGCCAACTTGTTTCTAGTAATTTTCTTTAGAGTTGTCGATAACACTCCCTCCTGGTATGTCTATTACGTGAATTGACTTAGCATCATCTTTAGCAACTCTAATGTCTAAAAATACTAATTTTACCACAGGTCTTTCGTAAATGCCTATAGCGGTTCGAACTATTGCTCGTCTAACCTGTCCATCTTTGCTTCTGATGACTTCTATTACTTTACCCTTTGGCCAACAATTCCTTGGTAGGTTTTTATCGACAATAGTGACAATATCGCCTTTTTCAATTGACTTCACGCCTTGAAACCACTTAGTCCGTCTTGTTAACGTAGGTAAATACTCTCGAATCCAACGTTTCCAAAAGCTATGAGCAATTTGCTGTGAAGTAGTTCAATTTTTTCTTAAAAGAATTCCTTCGTCGGTAAATTCTCCTACAGCTTTTGTGCCATTTGAGGATCCAAGTAGAAAATGATTAGGTGTCAAAGCTTCATTGGTTTCATTTTCAATCGGTACATATTGCACTATATTTCAGTTAGAATATTGGGTGATTCATTAAAATCATCAACTATTCTAAGAAACAAGAAAAAAACAACTAACACAAAAAAGACAAACAAAAGATCTTTTCCAGAAAGCACCGGGCCAATACAATACACTTCTCCGAAACAAATAATAAATCATTGTCATCATTTTAAAACTGCGATAAATTGATTCTAATAATTAAATTATTGAAAGTCAAATATTTTTAAGACAATTGTAACGCAGAAATAACTATAAATAAACTAAATTCACTAAATGCACATAAATAAAAAGTGTTATCATTCTAATAACATCGAACTAAAAGAGTAGCACGTCAAAATATGTTAAAGGTCTCGAATTGACTGTAGATTCTACTTCCAGTAGGAAGCTTTATAGCAGCTCATCGGATGGATTTCTTAAAGGCATTATAACGTTCAGAGTAGTTTTTACCGACCTTACAACCCTTTCCCAACTTCCTCCCATATGCGGCGATGCTGGTGGAATGAGAACCCATTTTGTGGTAGAGCTGTTAAATTTCTCTGCTATTTCGCTTAGATTGATTTTTTGGCATGCCTCTTGCAGTTCGCGGTCTACGCCATGGAAGTTAGTGCCATTATCAATATAGATTTCCAGTGGTGTACCTCTTCTTGCAATAAACTTTCTAAGGCATAAGATACAGGAATCTGACGACAAGGTAGTTGCAATTTCAATGTGTATTGCCTTCGTCGCTAAGAAAGTGATGAGAACCCCCATCTTTTTTCAGTTCGCCTTCCAAGTTTAACCTTCATTGGTCCAAAATAATCTATTCCAATGTATGAGAAAGGACGGGTGAATGATGACAATCTAGCAGTTCTGCCATCTCTGGAAGATTCGGGCGAGCGTCTCGATTTTTGCAAAATTGGCACGATTTGCATTCATTCTTCAAAGTTGCTCGCAATCGTGGCATTGAATATTGTTGCCTTAATTCATTGACTACGGTCTCGTGGTTATGGTGCTGATATTTGAGATTGTACTGCTTGACTATTAGATGAGTAATATGATGTCCTCTTGGTAGCAAAATCGGTCGTTTTGTAGTTATTGGTACTCCAAAGGCAGCATCTATTCGTCTCCGGGTTCGTAAAACACCACACGAATCTATGTATGGACTTTGTTTGTATATCGAACTCCTTTCCGGTAGCTTTTGCGTTTTGTCAATTGGCAGATTTTTATTTTTCTCTAGAATAGCTACTTCATCAGTAAAATTATCAAGTTGCGCTTTTCTATACAATTTATTTTCAGCATTTACATATTCTTCCTTTGGTAAAGGCCCAGATCTACTGGATGTGTGTTTGATTTTTGAAATAAGGTTATGAATAAATCGTAAAACAAATGCTTGCGTTCTTAAGAGACGAAACCAATTAGAAAATCGTTCAACTTCAATGAGATTTTGTATTGATGAGGTCGTGTGAATCATATGCGTTCTTAATTCTTCACAAGTAGTCTGAAGTTCTGTTGTGTTTTTGGGCCAGTAATTGGATGATTGTAGTAAAAAGTCTGGACCTCGAAACCATCTGCTTGTTGAACTAAGTTCCGGAGTTCTTTGCCATTTGGTGGCTTCATCCGCGACATTAGGTTTTGTTGGAATCCAAAACCCTTCTGACAGATCTGAAGACTCCAGGATCTCACCTACTCGAAAGGCTACAAACTGTTGATATTTACGTTGTTCAGAATTAAGCCATAACATGGTCCTAGAATCTGACCAAAAGAAACGAGAGGATATATTTATTGAATGCCCGTTCTGGGTACTATCTGCTAGACGAATTCCTAGTAGAACTGCTTCCAACTCAAGTCTGGGTATTGTTAACAATTTTAGAGGTGCGACTCGAGTCTTAGCTGCGACCAATGAACATTCTACCGATTGATTATTTCCAACTCTTAAGTAGGCTACAGCTGCATAGGCATTTTCGCTAGCGTTTACGAATATATGCAACTGTATTGTTATTTCTTTAGAAAATGTTGTTTTGGAAAGATAACACCGTGGTATTCTAAACTTCTGCACTTCAGGTTAGAGCCGTATCCAATAAAGCCATTTTGTTTTATGTTCTACATTAATTTTTTCGTCCCATGCAGTGGCCGATCTCCAAATTTCTTGTAGAAGGATTTTAATATATATTAAAAAATTTGCTATTAAGCCAAGTGGATCGTAAATTGACATAAGTATTCTCAAAACTTCTCGTTTTGTTGGTACACATTTTCCATCAAGAATATCTTTATTTTTCGGCGTATATTTAATAGAGTATGTAAATGTGTCGGAAGGAGTGCACCACGACATACCTAGTACCTTTTCGGCTCCATTTTCAGGACTCATTCACATATCCTTTTTCTCACTGACAATAGCTTCATTAAAGGATTTACTGACGCTTAACGAATTTGAAATCCAATTTCTAATTTGAAAGCCACCTTGAAGATGAATGTACTTTATATCGCGAACTAGCTCCATGGCTTCTTCATCCGTATCGACACTGTCTAAAAGGTCATCCACATAATGGTTTTCAATTATCGCCCGAACTGCTTTTGGAAATTTATTAGAAAAACTCAAAGCATTTTTATTTTTAACAAATTGTGCACTGCTGGGTGAACACGTTGCACCAAATGTGATAACTCTCATTACATAAACATCTGATTCTGGTTTATCTTCTCGCCATAAAAACCTTTAAGATTGTTGATCTTCTTCCTTAATTAAAACCTGATGAAACATTTCCTTAATATCTGCACAGATCGCCACGGTACGTTCTCTGAATCTGTAAAGTATAGATAGAAGTGAAGCTAGTTGATCAGGTCCTTTTAAAAGTACTCAATTAAGAGACACTCCATTTACTTTTGCTGCAGCATCCCAAACAAGTCGTACTTTTCCTGGTTTATTGGGATAAGTAACAGGAAAAATTGGTAGATACCAAATTCGGGAATGATGTTGTTTCAATTCCATTTCTGATAATTTTCGCACGTCCCCTTTACAAATATGATCATTAATCCGTTGGTGTAAAACGTTACTCATTTCCAAATCATTACTCATTCTTTTTTCAAGACATAGGAACCGTCGTCTTGCCAATCCATAACTATTAGGAAGTTCAACTTCATCATATTTCCATAATAAACCGGTCTCAAAACGGTGTTCCTTTCGAATAGTAGTCGACTCAATAATGAGAAGAGCCCTGTTGTCTTCTTTGGAAGAGAGATATTCTTTCGGCTTAGATATTCCGATGCTTTCAATGGAATAGAAATCTTTAACCATGCGGTGAAGATCACAATCTAGGTTACGCTGGCATTCACAGACATGAAAGCTGTGGTGTTCATAACGTAACAATGATCCGTTAACTTCAAATTTCTTAGAAGGTCCATAAACCGTCCAAGCAAGACGAGTTTTTGAACCGATTGGTTCATCGTTTGGTCCTTCTTTGGACTTGAGTGGTAGACCGAGTTTCCAATTATCCAAACCGATCAATATTCGCATAACCGCTTATTGATACGATTCAGTCGGAACATCTTTGAGATGTGAATACTTTCTTGATAAGTTTTCCATGGATATTGATTGTATTGGTAAATTCAGGTTTTTTACCGTATGAAGATTTCGAAGATTAAACTTCTCCTCTTCACAAGTTGTACCAGCGATTTCAATTGAAATATTCTTTGAATTCTCTTCAATTCTGTATGTATTTCCCGTCCATTTCAAACAAAGAGGTTCTAAATTCCCCTCTACTCCCAAATCTTCTGTAATTTGTTCGTCTACTAAGGTGAGAGATGAACCTTCATCAAGGAAAGCATAAGTCTTTACCGTTACATCATTCTTGCTCAAAATCACAGGCACAATGCGAAACAATACTGCCTGATTGGATTTCAGATGTGTATTACAATGCTGGTCCTGAAGTTCTGCATTCATGTTCATTGTTGTGGACTTTTCCTTTTGAGTAGATTTAGGAGTGTCATTGTGCAATAGCTGGTTGTGTCGGAAGATGCAATTATCTTTTCCACAAAGGCTATTCAACTTACATTGAGTTCTTCCATTTGGATTCAAGCATGTTCTGCAAAGCTTATGTTGTTTCACAGCTTTCCACTTCTGACTAAGAGTTAAGTTTCGAAATTTTTCACAATGGCGTACTGAGGAACAATGTTTATCACAAATACAACACTTACGAATTTTATTAGTAGAATTGAGTTCTTGTTTCACGTTGGTAGCTGAAGCCGTATTATTGTCCTGATGTTCAGTATGAGTATTCAAATACGCTTTGTTTGTCCAACTCCGTTTTTCCACCTTCGCATTAATGCCTGAAACTGAAGTTATGGTCATCAAAGTAACATCACTTGCAGCTGTAGCAATTTGATATAACCATGAACTGAATGTTGATATAGTGACCACTGGAGTTGTTTGTTTGTGAATCGCCCACACTAGCCTTATGTATGCAGGTAGTTTGTCAGTTAATTCTTGAAGCAAGTATGGATTACAAAGATGGGCTATTAAGCCAAACACTTCCATTGTGGCGCAAATATTTTGTACCGGTAAAGCAAACTGGATTAGAGTTTCAAAATTTTCCGCTTTGGGTGATGGTTCTTGTCTAAGTTTTTGTAAAAGTGTGTGGATAATCAATTCTGGACAGCCATAAAGCATTCTGAATGTTTGTGTTACATCAGGAACTGTTGAAGGTTGCATTAGCCTGCCTCTGACAGAGTCTAAAGCTATGCCTTTCAGGCATCGTTGCAAACGAATTAAATTCTCTTCATTAGAAAATCCACAAGTACGTGCAGAACTTTCATATGTAGCTATAAATAGAGGCCATTCTTCGGGACGACCGCCGAAATAAGGTAGTTCCTTCGGTACAACATATCTTTCAGCTATTTGTTGCGTACTGAGTACAGGTTGTTGTTGTATACACATGATGTCTTTAGTCGGCAAATTATTGGTCGAAAATTGCATTTCTGCTCTTAAAGGCCCTGGACGTATATCTAATTAATCCTCTTTTATTAGTTTGACTTGATGAATGCTGCTTCTTGTCTCTCTGTTTATTTTCTCTAAATTCGGTAAGACATATGGTCCTTTGGATGCCTTATGGCCTGATTAGAAGTTATTATCGACCCATCGTCGTATCTGGTGTAACTTCTTACCATGTTCGATTTCGGAATTGTCATCTGTGGTTTCACCGCCAGATTGTTCCATTTCTTGTAAAAGCTGATGTTTTTTGTCAAGATATTCTTGATCCCGAAGTTCCTGCAGCCTTTTCTCTTTTTCATCCCGTAGTTCCTGCAGCTTCGTTTCTTCGTCCAATCTCTGTAAGTTTAGTTGCATTTTTCTGGATGATGATGCTGTTGACCTTTTGGATGAATGTGAGCTATTAGTATTTTTACCTCCGAGGATGTTTTTCTTAGAGTTGCTTGGAGATGAACATTTGTCGCAACTCCAATCATAATCCGCTATATCAGCTGTTACACCAACACAAATAAAATGAAACCACAGGTCACATTTGTCACATTGCACCATTTCTTCGTTGTCCTTGTTTTCACATTTCTTGCAGGATTATAATGGTGAATATGTTGAGGGCTTGGTTTCTTTTCCTGCAGGTGGTGGTGAGTGGCTAATTGCTTCGAGTCTTTTAAAGACATTATTATTTTCGCCTTGAAGCGACATATTCGTTTGATGAATTTTTTAATTACTTTAAAAGTAATTGTAGAATGTTAGCACCAGACTTGTGAGGAAGTTTAAATTCAATATCATAGTCGAGTACAAAATAAACAAATTTACAATTTTTCTCGTTTATTTTTTCACCGCTACAATTACCTAAATTTTGCATTTAAAAATTAAATTTTTTATAAATAAATAAAAGGCAAGTTTACTTTTAGTACTTTTCCTCTTCTGTGGTGTTTCCAATTAATTAATTTTTTTCCGAGATTATTAATTTCTGTGTTTATTAACTGCTCAAAATTTAGTAATTTTCCTTCTCTAAGACTAAAAATTTAATTTTTTCTATTTTTTAAATATTATTTCCACGCCAACTTGTTTCTAGTAATTTTCTTTAGAGTTGTCGATAACAGGTGTTAACCTTAAAATCGAACATATTTTTTTGTATGTTCAGCTTGTAAGTGGACATATGTTTTCTGTTGTACTTGTTTTGCGGAAAGATATTTTTTTTTCATTCGGTTTGTATTTTCACTTTCATTAGTTTGCGTAAAGTTACAGTTTTTTTTTTCGTTCAATTAAGTGTCCTTTTTGTTTTCAAGAAATTATCCCATCTAGTTCAGTATATGTTTTTTTTTCATATTTTTATTACCACATGTAAGAATTTATGGTTTTACTGCTTTCAATGCAATATTTTTTTTTTCAAGCTAAGGATTTATTTTTCTTGTTTATAGTGCCTTCTATTCTATCTTTATTATTAGGCCAGAGTTTTTCTTATTTCTGCATACCTAACATTTTTCAGGCTGAATTGAATCTTCATTTAGTTTAGAATTTTTTCATAGATATATATATATATTTTTTTTAAGTTTAAATATGTACAGGCGGAGATCATTATTCGCTTAATACCTGTTTGTGTATATGTAGATATAAATTTCGCTTGTAACCTGATTTTATTATTTTTATCATAGTTCGCTTTTTATTTTGAATTGTGAGGAATTGTTCAAATTTGCGAGAGCTTATTGATTTCCTATGCCGAAGGCAGTTTCTCTGTATTTGTTTGAATTCATTTATATTGTTTCTTTTTCCAGGCGGAGCTCACTCGTCGCATAATAATATACTAACTTTGTAAGAAATTAAATATTTCCCACAAATTTGGGGGCTCGTACAGGGAAGTGATTTCTAAAAATTATAACATTTCTTCATTGCTTTGTTCAAGTTTTTTTTTACAGGATTGTATTGAAAGTGCCGTTTTTTTCATAGGCAAAAAAAAGAAAACTAGAAAAAACATTTTTTCTATTGAAGAAAAAATTGAAAAAACGAAAAAGGTTTAATTTAATTTTTTTTTTTTTGGTGTTTCGTTCGAAATGGGAAAAAATCGAAGTAAAAATAGCACCGCGTTCGATAATGCTCAGGGCGTATCTGAAGCTTTTCGAGGACTTTCTTTAAGAGAAGTAGAAGTCACAAGACGAGAAAGGGAAACCGAAATCAGGGAACGTAGCATGTCTCAAGAGCTTGAGTTATCTTCACTAAAAAGCAAGATTGAATCACTTAAAAGCAGACGAAGAAGCCCAATATCTTTTCAAGATGTAACAAATGCGATTAACGGTTTCAGTGGCGGCAATGATTTTAATATTAACACGTGGATAACGGAACTGGAAACAGCACATGTAACAATGGAATGGTCTGAACTTGAAAAATTATTATTTGCGAAACGATTATTATCTGGGTCAGCTAAATTGTCTCTGAGATCTAAAACAAATATAAGTAGTTGGGAAATATTAAAAAATTTTCTTTTAGATGAATTTTCAAATGAAATTAATTCAGCCGAACTTCATAAAAAATGAATTCAAAAACGTCAAAAAAAGGGTGAGTCTGAACATGAATATTTATTGAAAATGCGTTAAATTGCAACACAGGGAGCGTTAGAAGAGATAGCATTAATACAATATGTGATCGATGGAATTAATGATGTACCTGGAAACAAAATAATTTTATATGGAGCCAAAACAATCAGAGAATTAAAAGAAAAATTAGTGACATACAGCCGAGTTAAAGAAGCTACAAAAGAAGTGAAAACTGAGACTGCCGACAAAAAAGTTTCACGTTGTTTTATTTGCGGAAAAACTGGACATTTAGCGGCCAACTGTAATCAAAAAGAACCAAAATGTTTTAAATGCAACCAGTTTGGTCACAAAGCTCGCGAATGCACCACCACGGTGCCTGTAAGTTGTGCGAATATCAAATTGGGGAATACGTGTAAAGATATCTTTATTAATAATTCGCCTGTGAACGCGTTGATAGACACTGGAAGTGACTTAAGTCTAATTAGATGTGAAGAATATGTAATGTTAAATTCACCAAAGCTACAAAAATAAAAAATTTCGATTCAAGGACTTTCAAATATTTCGGTTGAGACATTGGGTTTTTTTGAAGCAAATTTAAAAATAGACGGTTTAATATATAAAGCTAATGTATATGTCATTTCAGGATCATTCTTAAAAATGCCAATGATTGTTGGAAGAGACGTTTTATGTGGTACCAATATTAAGCTGACGTCAGAAGGAATACAGATATGCAAATTAGATGACAATTTGTGTTATAACTTAACGTATGATGACCCATTAACTATTAGAAAAATAGAATATAAAGAAAAAATTAGTGAAATTATTTCAACTTATTTACCAAAATCGGAAAATAAAACCAATGTCAGACTGAGAATAATATTAAAAGACGAAAAACCCATCTTTCAGCTTCCAAGAAGACTAGCGCCTCTGGCAAAACACATTGTAGATGAACAAATAAAAGTTTGGTTAGAAGCTGGTATCATCCGGGCAAGTAATTCAGAGTTTTCCAGCCCGATTGTTTTAGTTAACAAAAAAGATGGAGGAAAACGCCTATGCATTGATTATAGGAAATTAAATAAAGAAATTATACGTGATTGATACCCGTTGCCTTTGATTGAAGATCAAATTGATGCATTGAATAAGTCAAAAGTATTTTGCACATTGGACTTGGAAAACGGATTTTTTCATGTTCCGGTATCCGAAGAAAGCATCAAGTATACCTGTTTCGTCACGCCATCAGGTCAATATGAATTTTTATTTGCACCATTTGGATTGTGCACCTCACCGACAGTTTTTCAGAAATTTATCAATCAAGCATTCAAACCTTTGTTAGAGAAAAGGCATATTTTGATATATCTAGACGATATAGTTATTATGGCAAAGAATGACAAAGAATGTCTAAACCGCTTAGAGGAAGTCTTGAAAGTAGCTTCAAGCTATGGACTTAAAATAAAGTGGAACAAGTGTCAATTTATGTGTGAGAAAATTGAATACCTAGGATTTGAAGTTAGTTATGGATCTATAAGTCCAACTGTTTCAAAGATTACAGCAGTAAAATGTTTCCCGAGACCGATAAATATCAAGAAAGTACAAAGTTTCCTCACATTGACAGGTTATTTCCGGAAATTTATACGTAATTATTCGATCATAGCTAGACCTCTGACTAATCTACTAAGGAAAAATGTCAATTTCAATTTTGGGCAGTCGGAAGAAGCAGCATTCGAATCACTCAAAGAAATTCTTGTGAAGAAACCAGTTCTTAAACTTTATTCCCCAGATGCCGAAACTAAATTTCACACAGATGCGTCAAAAGTAGGCTACGGAGCTATTTTGATGCAGAAATCAGATGATAATCAATTTCATCCAGTTTACTTCTTCAGCAAGAAAACAAAACCCGCTGAAGAAAAATATTCAAGTTATGAGCTAGAAGTACTTGCTATAGTTGAAGCTTTAAAAAAATTACGCGTATATTTACTTGGTCTAAAGTTTCGAATTATTACTGATTGCGCCGCTTTCAAAGGAACTATGGAACGTAAAGATATGCCTCCAAGAATAGCAGGATGGGCACTCATTTTACAAGATTACGAATTTGTGTTGGAGCATCGAGCATGTAGTAAGATGAAACATGTGGACTCTTTAAGCAGAAATCCTACAGTAATGGTAACTATAAGTACAGATTTTTTAGAAAAATTAAAGACAGCCCAGTTTGATGACGAACACTTGAAGTTTATTAAGAATTTGTTAAAAACTACACCTTATGAAGATTACTTTTTAGAACATGACATCCTGTACAGAGAATTAGACGGGAACAATTTACTCTGTATCCCACAAAAAATGCAATCTGATCTAATTTTCCAAGTGCATAGTAATGGACATTTTGGCACTAAAAAAGTTAAAGATATTATAGCAAGAGAATACTACATTCCTAATTTAAAGGAGAAAATTGCACGCATTCGAAGAAACTGCATTCCTTGCATTTTAGGAGATAGAAAGGGTGGTAAGCAAGAAGGTTACTTACATCCAATAGCGAAGCAAGAATTTCCGTTAGATACCTATCATCTAGATCATCTAGGACCGCTGGCAACCACCAGTAAAAGATATTCTTATATTCTAGCTGTAGTTGACGTCTTTTCGAAATTTTGCTGGATATACCCTGTGAAAACTACTTCAGCAGCAGAAGTAATTAAAAAATTGGATTTTCAAAAGACTGTATTTGGTAACCCAAGACGCATAATAACAGATCGAGGTTCAGCGTTCACCTGAATTGCCTTTAATGAATATTGTGTACAAGAAGAAATCGCACATAGTTTGATTACCACTGGAGTTAGAAAGAATAAATCGTATAATAATTTCAGTTTTAACTAAACTTTCAATAGAAGACCCTACGAAATGGTACAGATTCACTGAACAACTTCAAAGATGTTTAAATTCAACATATCGGAGAAGTGTCAAAAGGACTCCTTTTGAGTTACTTACAGGTGTTAAAATGAAAACAAGTCAAGACATTTCGTTCACAGAAGCAATCAATGATGAAATTATAAATTCGTTTATCGAAACTAGAGATCGCGCTCGCGAAGAAGCTAAATTTAATATCGCGAAAATCCAAGCCGAAAATCGTGTTTCATATAACAAAAACCGTAAACGCGCTCGCGAGTATCGAGTCGTAGATTATGTCGCGATTAAAAGAACTCAATTTGGTACTAATATCAAAATTTATCCAAAGTTTTTACGTCCATATAAGATAACAGAAAAGGGACTAAACGATCGATATGCTGTCTCAAAAGTAGGATTAAGAAGGACCAAAACAAACTACAACCAGCGCGGATTTCATGAAGCCTTGGAAATCATATGAAGATGATGATTTGAACGACTATTCCAGCGATGATTCTTCAATCAACATGGAAGATGACCAAATGCAGACCACAAATTAAGATGAAAACTATGATTTAAATGAAGATGACCAAATGCAGAAAACAAATTAAGATGAAAACTAAGATTTAAATGAAGATGACCAAATGCAGAAAACAAATTAAGATGAAAACTAAGATTTAAATGAAGATGACCAGATGCAGAAAACAAATTAAAGTGAAAACCATGATTTGAAATGAAGATGACTACCTGAAAATGCCAATTAAGATGAAAAACAGTAAGCCGAAAATATAATTAACGATGACCAACATTTTTATCTGCGATTCCTCGAGGACGAGGATAATATTGAGGATGGCCGATTGTAGGATGGAGAAAGCACAAGAGACAGACAGATAAAAAGAACAGAGTGTGATCGCAGAATTGAAACAGAGCAGACGTTTTTTTTTTTGATCAGAATAGTTAAATTAAATAAAACTAATACAATTAAAGCATTGAATTAATAAACTAATTTTGTAATAAAAACTAATATAATTAAAGCATTGAATTAATAAACTAACTTTGTAAGAAATTAAATATTTCCCACATCAATATGCACTCTTTTCTGCTGTTTAGAATATTTATTTTCTAAATAAATTTTGTTCAGTCTAAACCTCTTTATAATTTGACATTTACCGCATTTCTTGATATATTTATCAATATCTCGGACCATGTTTTTCCATTTATAGAATTTTTTAATTACTTCTTAATTACTCCGGAATGTTTAACCGGTAGTGAATGGCATTCTACTACTACTTTGCGAATTCCTTCTCGATTGGTTAAAAATTTAATTCAAGTCTCGAGATTCACTTCTGAACACTTTTTATATTCGCGTTTCTTCTTAGGATTGTTCATTGGTTCCGCTTTACTTTTATGCGGTTTGATATTCTTGTCATTAGAAATATTCAGGACTCCAAACGCAATATTTTCATTACTGGATCCAATCAAATAGTTTCCAAGAGAAACTTCTTCGTTTATTTCATTCGATAATCAAAGCTTTCCTTGTTTAAAATCTTCTTCCATTTGAAAGACTTTTCTCGTTCGAGCAGGAATGTGAATTTCTCTCTGAGTCTCCATTTCACATTCCAGGTCTTCCAATACCATTTCAGTATTGAACCCTTTTATACTCTTCGAGTTGTAAAAAGTTCCTTCAATTGAGTCTTGATGTTTGCTCTGTGAGGCATTTTCAAACCCAATTTTTCCAGACTACGCAAAATCTTTATTCTGCGACTGAATTATATTGGACTTACCCTTTTTCATTAGAGTCAAAGCATCCTCGTTTAGGATTGTTTTTTTATAACTGGTTTGATTACATTCCGGATCTGAAATAATTAGCTGTTGATTTATTCCGTCAGTATTTCTCTTTAGTGACAATAAGTCATTAGTTAAGGTATTCTTATTTATTGTTATGGGCTGACACCTTGTATTGTTTGTGTCCGACTTCTCGATCGGAGAAGAGCTTTTGGACTCGCAATTTTGTTTTGCGTAACAATTTTAAATTATGTGATCGGTTCTGAGACAGAAGTTACAATATATTTTTGAATTTAAATTATTATTTTCATGGTTGCACACTTTTCTTGTATTGATCATTTCTATATGAACTTTTCTATTATCACTTATTTTATTTGGCTGTTTTGTACAAGATTTAATATTGTGTCCATAGACACGACAAGTTTTACAGAAAGGCGTATTTTTTCGATAATTACACTCTGCATAAGTATGCCCTAAACTATTGCAGAATCCACATTTAATTGTATGTTGCCTTTTTTGAATATTTGATTTTGAATCAAAATCCGTTTAATTCTGGATATTGTGGTAGTTAAACAAAGGTGAAGGGAGACCGGATAGATTTTGGAAAAAGGATATTTGTTTTTGTACCTTTTCCAGCTCATTGAGCTTTTGTAAGAGGTTGTCGAATGTTTTTCCAATTTCACCGAGTGGAAAAAGGCGGTGATTTGGATTTAGTATACCGGATGTAAACGCAAATATCGCGGTTTTTTCCAAATCACTTATCACAGCAGCGGCATCCGAACTATGCCGAGCATTCACTTTTTCTTTAAAATTAGCTAACAATTCGTTTACTCTTTTCCCAAACAATGACATGGTTTCACCAGGAATTTGACGAGACATTCGAAGTTCATTAACTAAAGTCATATAAGGCCTTGTGTTATTGAATTTTTCTCGAATAATTTTTTTCGAATTGTCGAACGTGTCAAATTTCAATTCACATAAAACCGACATTGGTGTACCTCTAAACCGGGTAGGTAAAAGTGTGAGAAATAGTTCTTTTTCTTCTTCCTGCAAAACATCGAAAACGCACTCGCAATATCAAATAAAAGAATCCGCATCACTTATTAAACTTGGGGTTTTTTCCCCATCAAATAAACGAATCAAATTACAGACGCATTGATTCACTTTAATTAGGTCTACACATCGAAAACGCACTCGCAACATCAAATAAAACAATCCGCATCACGTATTAAACTTGGGGTTTTTTCCCCATCAAATAAAGGAATCAAATTACAGACGCATTGATTCACTTTAATTACGTCTACACTCATTTTTACTATTATTATTTATTTTTTTAGAATGAAATTATATTTTAAACTAATATTATTTTTTTTTTCACTTTTATTTTATTAGGTTGTATTTCCCTGTTTTTTTTCGTTTTGTTTGTTGTGATGCTGGCTAGTATTCGTTGATCCTTTGTTTTCCATCTTGTTGTTTAATGTGATGTCTTCTTCCAATTTGTCGTTGATTTTGCTTCCTTTTTTTTGTGTTTGTCAATTTGTTGTGTTTTGCCGTGCTTCACTTTTCGCACTTTCCTTTTCACTTATTGTTTGTATTTCATTTAAATCGCACACCCTTTCTTGTAGGTTCGGAATATCCAAGTTTTTCAAGTTTTTTAACTTCTTGGATCCTACCGGCTGCGCCAAATTTATGTTGTGTATTCCCAGGTGTTGGGAATACACGGAAGGGGGAATGTTGTGCGATTTTTAGAACGAAACAAAACTATGAGTATATTTAGTTTATTAATTTTACTTTTACAGTTTTAACTTAATGTTATTTTATTTTATTAATTTTCTATTCTTTATTATTTAAATGAATCTTCCAAATAGACCTTCCAGCCTTTTAGAAGGCCTTCAGTTCTATTCAAGATTGTTTAATACACTTTGTGGCGTTTATATCCACATCTTTTAAAATAATTCAAATCTGACTTATAAAACTGACTTCGAAAAACTTCTTCCTTTGTACCTTACTTCGGGTGGGGGGCAAAAGTACTATTTACGGCGTATATGTAACAACTGACTAATTTTCCGTCAACTCAGCCTTTTTATATAAAAATTCTGGCCTTTAAATGGCTAGGCTTGGGTAGGGATATGTATTTTCTTGTGAAGATGTAAGAAAAACAAATTTTTTCCGTATATGTTTAAAAAGGATCGTTTAATATTGTCAGATATTAAACAGACCAAATTTTACATAATATACTTTAAAAGATTTGTTTATTTCGAGCGATAAGAACAAGTGCATAATAGATATTTTTTACAATTTGGACCGTGATCGTAAAATCATGATTCCTTGGAAAAAGGGATCTTTGCATCGTTATCCATAAATACCATTTTTATGACTTTAAATGCAATGATGCAAGATGATTTTGTAGACCCTTTTTTAATGATCCTTTTTAGTGACATTTAGATGGCAAAGAGTTTCAAAAGATTTGCTTATTTCTTTGCATTCAAGCGATCACAAAGAACATGCGCCTTTTTTAAACATTATCTTTTGAAATTTTATTGCCACGTTGAAAAATAGTCTATTTCTAGGACATCATATTTGAAAATATATTTCGCTGTCCTAGATGGTCGCTAGTAAGTATCTTGGACTTGCACGTTTTCTTCAAACATAATATTTGCGTTTCTTAGAAAACGTGGTCCATTCAAATTTTATGATCGCGTAGCGTGATAATTTTTTCCAAAACGATATTTTTATATCCTTTTGGGCTTGGGATTTTGGATGCACGTGTTCTTTACAACATTCCAGCATTTTAGAAAACGTAGTCCACTCAAATTTTATGATCGTGTGATATGATCATTTTTACCAAAACGATATTTGTTATATCCTTTTGGACTTAGAGTTTTGAGTGCACGTGTTTTCGCAACACGGCCAGGTAATTCTAAATTTAATTCAAAAGGATTAGATTGCATTTTGGTAGTATGTGAGTCAAAAGCGTATCAATTAGTCGAGCCAAAGTCAAGAAAAATATTTAAAATTTTTGGAAAATTCTTTTAATCAAGATAGTCTACAGTTTGATTCAGCATCAGGTATGTTAGTTGAAAATAGTGATCTGGTTGGTCCAGTTCAGGAAAAATTTATTATTGACATTCCGGAAACTGATTCTGTTGTTTTTGAAGATGACCAAATAATTAATGGTAATAATACTCTTCATGATTCAGTAAATGTTGTTGAAAGTAGTGCAAATGGTTGCACGAATAATGTTAACAATGATGATATTCGTGTTGGTCGTGGTAGACCAAGAATTGAAAGGACTGGGAAACCGTGTCAGCCAAGAAAAATTTATAACAAAGACAATTTTTCTGACGAGACTGCTCAGAATTCTGGTAGTATGTGTTGTAATCCAATGACGGTCGAGGAAGCACTAAAATGTGATCATTTTGACATGTAGAAGGAATCGATGAAAAGTGAATACGATTCACTAATTTCAAATAATATATGGGAACTAGTTGACATTCTGAAATCTAGGCACGCTATTAAGTGCAATTGGGTATTTAATATCAAAAGAGATAAACTTGGAAATGTCACTCGGTACAAGTCTTGACTAGTGGCAAAAATCTGCAGTCAAAAGTTTGGAATTGATGATGAAAAGACTTTTTCTCCAGTCGTTCGTTATTCTACAATAAGGACTATTTTGGCATTAGCTGTTGAATATAATTTGTTAGTTCTTTAGATGGACGTAACTGTAGCTTATCTAAATGGAGATTTGAATGAAGAAATTTTTATGGAACAGCCAGAAGGTTTCATCGACGCAAATTATCCAAATAAGGTGTGCAAGCTAAAAAAGTCATTGTACGGATTGAAGCAGTCAGGTAGAGAGTGGAATCACAAATTAGATGAAGTTCTTATACTATTGGGTTCATTCGATGTAAATTTAATACGTGTGTTTACACAATGAATAAAGGAAAAGATATTAATTTAATTGTTGTATATGTTGACGACATAATATTAGTAACTTCAAGGAGAACACTTTTAAGTAAAATTAAAGAACAAATTAGTAATGAATTTGATATGATTGACAATGTTTCAACCAATTATTTTCTTGGTATGGAAATTGAGAGAAATGGGGAGAGAGGTGCTATAAGTACTCCTCAAAGTCAATCTATGAAGAATTTACTTCAAACTAATAATAAGGAAAAGAGAAGAAAATGTAGTAGACCAATTGATCCTGGAGTAAAATTGAAAAAATGTGAAAATTGTGAAAAACAGGAAAAATGTCTTAAAGTTGCTGCAAAAAGTTATCAGTCATTAATTGGTTCTTTGATGTGTATTGCAATTTCGTCAGGACCAAATATAATACATTCTGTGAGTAAATTATCACAGTTTAATGTCGATCCTCACATTCAACATTTGAACGCCGCAAAACATGTTTTAAGGTATTTAAGTAATACTATTGATTTTAAACTTATTTATAGAAGAAATCAAAAAAATTATATGGTTTTGCTGATGCTTATTCGGAAATTAGTTGTGACGATCGAAAATCATACGCAGGATATGCATTTTTTATGGCTGCTTATGCGGTGTCCTGGCAATCGAAGAAACAACCATCTGCGGCACTTAGTAGTACTGAAGCAGAGTACATGGCTCTATCCACTGCCGCAAGAGAAATCCTTTATCTGCGAAATTTATTGAATGAAATTGGATTCTCCAGTATGGTAAAAGCGGCGACTGTATTATATGGAGATAACTTGAGCGCACAACAATTAGTAAAGAATCCTGTTTTCCACGCTTGAAGCAAACATATTGATATTCGTATACATTATGTGCGGGAAGTTTATCAAAATGAATTGATAACTACGAATTATGTACCAACAAGTGAAATGGTAGCTGACATCCTAACGAAAAACCTAGGCAAAAGGAAGCATCTGAATTTAACTGGATTGCTGGGATTATCATCCGAAAATATTTATAAAAATTTGTAAATTGTAAATTAGTCTTGCATTGAGGGGTAGTGTTGGAAATAATCGGTGAGTGTGAACTCAGCTCAATGCATATTTGTTATACAATCATTATATGTGCACTTGGTTTTTGTATACAATTCGAACCTTTGTAAATCTAGTTACAAAATAAAGATGAAACATATTTTGTTTCTTATTGTCAATTATAAATTCTCTATGAGATCGCTTGTCTTTCTTAATTATGCCGACTATTAATCCACCTGTATTTGAAGGAAAATGATAGAAAAGGATGATTACGAATAGTGCATACCCATTTTATTGAAATTAATAATTTTTACTTATTCTATGATATTCTAATTTGTTCAAAATCAAAATACCATTTTATTTGGTTCTCGGTCAATGATGGTTTCAAATGTTTCAAAACCTCTTCAAAATTCTCGGATTTTATTGATTTCGTATTAATATCTTTACTTAAAGTATTGAATGCTGCTCACTGTACAAATTGCATAAATCAGTACCGGAAAAATTCCCAGTTTTCTCAGTAATCTCATCAAAATGGAATTGATTTTTGAAAAGTCTTAATAATTCCAATCTAGCTAATCGATCCGGAGAGGCAACATGAACAAATTTATCAAATCTACCAGGACGTAAAGAGCGCCATAAATGAAATAGGGTCTATTTGTCGCTGCCATAACTAAAGTAATAGAATTCTCCGCGGATGTCGATGAGGTTTGAATTTTTGGACCAATTCCATCCATTTCGAACAATAAAAAGCCAGGATTTTTGTTTGAAGATCATTCGATGAACCAATTTCACGATTTCTAATTAAAGCATCTAAAAACAAATTCGAATAGAAACTAGTTTTATGATAAATGGAAAGAAACAGACCGATTTCATCGAAAAATATTATACATGGTGAGTTTTTTCGACCAAGCGAAAATATTCTGGTTATAAATTTCTGGGAGGACAGGACTCACTTGCACCACTGGTCAATAGGCCAAAAAGGAATTCGCCGTCAATTTAAACTTTAGCATATGGTCGAACGTCATGCTTCAGTTTTGCAAAAGCGGATTCCACCATTTTACCCAATAACTTCTTTTGTTTCTCTAAACCTACTAATTTTACTCGGTTTTAATAGAGTACCGATTATTCTAATTCTAGCTTCGTCATATTCCATTTGACATTGATGTAATGTTTTGTTTGACCTTTCTAGTATTTTAATGTCAAATGGGTTTTTATTTGTGGCATCGCGTTTTAAAATTTTGATGGCAGACGGAGAATTTTGGTGCAATGATAGATCAGGACGCAAGGTTGGTTCTATTTTGATTGGTGCGGGGGCATTATTGGCAACCGGGTGTTCCCGTGCATCTCTCGGTGCCTCTGTGTGTTTCCCAGATTACAATTTGGGCCCATCCATAACGGCACATCTTTTCTACCACAACGATAAGAAAAGAAGGACCGTTGAGGTATTGTGCACTCGAAAAAACTATGACCAACCTCGTCACAGTTCCAACGCTTGAACCGTGATCTGCCATTAGCATCCATAGCTTCTAGATGATCTTGGATTCCATTTAGCCGCATACTTTCACTTGCAAACCCTCAAATACTACTATCGCGATCTATTTCGCTAGGTTGATAAGGTAAACTATTACCGAAAAGAGATGAATTCATGTTGTATTGATTCGATACGGGATCGCGAGAAAAAGGTTGTCAACCTCTGATATATTGTTGGTGGTTATGCGAATAATTATTCGGGTCAAAATCATTGTTAAAGGCTTTGTATGGGAGATGAGAATGATTATCTTGTTGGAGACGAGAGTCAGGTCTGAAGTTTGTTCTAGCAGGTAAGTTGTTTGCACTGAATCCGTGACTGTTCTTATTTTGGCGAAAATCAGTGGTGTGAAACATTTCGTTGGTGGGTCTAAGTTTATCATCACCTAAATCAGTCCTATCATTTACCGAATCTGGTCCATATGAGAAGTTACGTTCGTCAAGATCATCCAAATCATGGATGGGCCGTGTTGGGTTTTGCCAAGTTCGTCTTGGTTCCCTTTCAGAAAGATGGCGTTCCGCTTTGAGGCATACTTCCTGAAAACGACTTAAACTCATTGCAGGCATTCCAAAAATAAGATTTGCGATCTTATCTTTGACGTTATCTCTCATAATATCGGCCAACTATATTTCCGTCATGGGAATTCTTTACCGATGGTATAGTGACAAAACTGAATAGTAAAAGTCATCGAGGGGTTCGCCATTTGATTGTTTTCTTTGTAGCATTCTACGCATAATCTCGTGGTCAGTGTCAAGGCTCTTAAATTGTTGTCGAAGGGCCGACTCTAGGCCATGCCAATCTATGTGGGGTTCTCTTTTCAGTAGCCGCCAATACCACTGCTCAGCCTTATCGGAGAGCAGGGTATGAAATTGTGTACAAATGGCGTGCCACGAATTATCCCCACGCGATTGCATGGTTTCTATGCCGAAGATAAATTCTTCCACTGACATGTCATGAGCCTTCGCACCGAACTTGAAACCCCATTTGTCGATTCAGGTATCATGTCTGAGAATTGCGCATCGAACTTACTGACCATTACGATTCGTGCCTGGGTTAAAATTTGAATTCCTACTTGGGGTACGCCTTCGGTTGTTATTTGGATTAAAAGGCATGTTCGAATTCGGATCATGATTGGAGTCGACCTGGTGATTACTTGACGCTGTAATAACGTTTACGTTGTATGGTTCGTTCTGATTGATAGCACCATATGGAGGTGGTGGTTGTAGATGAATGTTATGGTTTATTATTGGTTGACTTTGTCCCTGAGGAACGTTCAGATTATATTTTTCGTTCAAATAATTGAGGTTAGCGGACTGGTCAACGGGTTTTGGTGGATCCACTGCATCTGGTGCTTGCGGTGGTGCATTTAAGTGCAGGCGTTTTATTTGGTTCAGCAAATTGTCATGAATTTTTGCCATATGACTACTCACAGCCGCCTCGATCATTGTGCCTATATTTTCCGTTGAGGCACATGGATCTGAGGTAGAGAGAAAAGAGGCACCATCACTAGAACACAATCGAGTCATAGTTGGGCTTGGCGCATCTCTTCCTCTAACACTACGACTGCGAGTTGTCATTGTAGGCGAAGCTACGAATTTTGAAGATTGTGGAAGATCCAACGAAAGCTGTGATTGGCTACGCGTTACGCGAGATTCGTTTTGACCTGTCAATACATACGCCGTAGCACCCTGATCATTAGGGTTCGATTCGGACTCTACGATTGGATCATTGGTTGGGTTCGTTTTTGAGGTGGCACCAGTATTTGCATTCGCCACTTTGAATTCACGCCAAAAAATTTTAAAAAAATGGATCAAATTACTTTAGGTGTAGCCAGAAGATCGTTTATATGTAAAACCAAAATCAAATGTCCAAATGTCATCGCTCGAATTTACCAAAACAAACAAAATCAGATAAAACTATCAGAACGACTCAAATTTAAAATTTCACGATCAAACTAACAATTGATAGGATGTAAACGTGCCTTAGGTACAGTCCGAACTCAGTGCAACATGGTCAAATCTGGTAATTTTGAGGGATTTTTCTTCTCGAAATGTTTTTAATTTTTCAGGGGATAAAAAAAATTGACAAAATAATAGAAAAGACGTGATAATAATAATAAAAAATAAAGTATTAAAAAAATGTCGATAATAAAAAATATGATAACAATAAAAAAGTGTTGATAAAAAAAAATTTAATATTAAAAAAAAACTCCCCCACCAAAATCATTTAAAAATGAAAGTATTAAAATCAAAAAATATTCAAAATATAATTTCAAAAAAAGATAATAAATTCCAAAAAAACATAACCTAAACCTGAAATAAACTAAACCTATAGGGACCGTGTGGAGATTTAAACAACTTCATTCTCTTAATACTTTATTACGACTGCTCTTGTTAACAAAAAGTCTATCGATACCGATAGAATGGTTACGGTACAATCAGAAGCTAGACCAACACAGAGATATCTGTTATTTCGTTTTTTTTGTTTTGTACGTAAAATGCCTACAGATCGACCATCCTGACATTTAATCGTCCGCGATTATCATCTGATTGTATCGTGACATATTAGACACATAGAATAGTTTCTTATTTTCTATGAAGATACTTTGTATATTCCAGATTAATAACAATAATAATGTTATGCATATAAATTACATAAATTAATCCATATTGTATTCAACATATGAGATTTTACAACAATTTTTTATTCTAAATTTTATTTGGCGATTACCAATCAAAAAGCATTCGTCATATTAAACAAAATATTGTATCAAAACAGTTTTACGTTACATTTTAGCGAAATACTTAAGCTTAACATAAATATGAATATTATAAACTACTTATCAGTTAAAGCAACATTATTCATTACATTCAATGCAAATCCCTTTTTTTCTTTTTAAATTTGTTACAGGTATCAATTTTTCTTTTATTTTCCTTTTTCCTTAGTAAAAAACTAAGAGTCAAAACATAAAATACATAGATAAAAAACAATTTTACAATAGTCGTAATTATTTGGTTCCTGAAACCATGTCCAATAATATATACATTAAACCATTAAACATAAACATATCTATTCAACATTACATAAATACAACTTCATGTTTGCAGGTGAACAAATACCTTTATATGGCACTCTAGACAACTGCAATCCGTCAATATCTTTAATTTGATATCTGTCATTATTAAGCACTTCTACGATTTCATACGGTCCTCGATACTTCGCTAACAATTTCTTGTTAATACCAGGGGTAGTACTTATGTGCTTCACCATAACATAGTCACCCTTTTGATACTGATACGGGGCCTTGTGCTTTTTATCAAAATATTTTTTATTACAATCTTGCGATTTTTTTATTTGGTCAGAGGCCTCATTCCGTATATCAATCAAATTACGTTCAGAATTATTTACATTTTCCGACAAAAATTCCATTATTTTATCACAAAATTGTCCTTTTTGATTCACCCCAAAAAGCAGCATACTCGGAGTGTATCCCGTACTTCTATTAATAGTATTATTAACAGCATGTTCGATTTTGGGTAAACAAGCACTCCATCCAATTGCGCTTTGGGAATCACATTCCTTTGATAACATAGGAATTATTGAACGATTCACACGTTCCACCTGACCATTCGATTGAGGGGACATAGTAGCTACTTTGATATGTTTCACATTATTATCAGCTAAAAACGCGAGAAATTCTTGAGAAGTGAAACATGTTCCGCGGTCAGAAATAATTTTCGATGGTCTACTATAAGTTTCAAAATATGACTCGAGGCACTTAATTGCTTCTTTACTTTTTGTAGTATTCACAGCGTACAATTTTACAAATTTTGTAAATCCATCGATAACTACAAGAATGTGTTGCTTCTTATTTTTAGTAGATGGTAGAGGACCCAGATGGTCAATATGTAATGTTTCGAATGGTAAATTACCTTTTGGTATATTATGCAAGTAACCCTCAGATTTTCCCGAAGTAGGTGAAAAGCATATACATTTTAGGCAGTTACTTATACAGGCATCAATTTTTTGCCTTATTTTAGGAAACCAATAGGACGCTTTTAAATACTCATAGCACTTATTGGCTCCTATATGACACATGAACTCATGGTGTGTTCGGACTACCTCATTTTCCATTTGTTTTGGTACATAAAATGCAACACTACCATTAACTTTTCTCTACACTAAGCCATTTATTAGAGTATAAAATTTACTTTCCTCTTGTTCTAAATCCGATGCAATCTTTTTTATATCTAAATCCCGATGCTGAGCGGCAGCAAGTGCGAACTCGAATGTATCATCTTCTACAATTAAAATATTCGTAACCCTACTAAGTGCGTCTACATGGTTCATTCGATTTCCCGCTCGGTGCTCTATTTGATAATCATAATCTTGCATCTCTAGTGCCCAGCGTGAAATACGCGGATTAATTAATTTTTTGTTTAACGTCAAACTTAACGACCGACAATCTGTTACGATTTTAAATTTAATCCCTATCAAATAGATTCTAAATCTCCTCAAAGTATATATTATTGCTAACGTTTCCAGCTCGAAACTATGGTAACGTGATTCTACTTCAGTTGTTCTCTTAGAAAAATAGAAAACTGGGTGCATCTTACCATCATTCTGGCGTTGAAACAAAATAGCACCAAAACCTACCGAACTAGCGTCACAATGCACTTCAGTTTCACTTAATGGACTGTAAATTGCCAAAATTGGTGATTCTATTAGTTTAGATTTTAATAATTCAAACGTATACAATTCTTCATTACCAAATTTAAATTCCACATCCTTTCTTAGCAAATCATAGAGAGGCTTCGCAAGAGTAGCAAAATTTAAAATAAATCGTCTAAAGTAGGAACAAAGACCAACAAAGCTATGTACCATCTTGGTAGAATTTGGAATTGGAAATTCACTGATTGCTTTTAAATTTTCTGTACTTGGCCTTTTGCATTAATTATATACCCCAGATAAACAATCTCTTCATATAAAAACTGACATTTATCGAATCGAAGCTCTAAAGAATTCTTTACAACTATTTTTAATACTTCATCTAATATCTCAATATGCTCATTGATTGTTTTTGTAGCGATTAGAAGGTCATCCATATAAATAAGTAATTTGTCTGATTCTATAAGTTTTTTGAATACTAAGTTAATAAATCTTTGAAAAACACTTGGCGCATTTTTCAAACCGAATGGCATCTTAAGGTACTCGAATTGCCCAATTGGAGTAACAAAAGATGTGAACTTCACTGAATCACTAGCAACTTTAACATGATGGAAGCCACTTCTCAGGTCTAAAACTGTAAAATAACATTTTTCACGCAAACGGTCTAACAAATCGTCAATTAAAGGAAGCGGGTAATTATCACGAAGGGTTAGTTTATTCAATTCCCGATAATCTACGCACAACCGATTCTCTCCATTTTTCTTACGGACCAACACAATTGAAGACGCATAGCACGAACTACTTTCCTGAATAATCTCTCTATTTAAAAGATCGTCTATAATTTTTTGTAACTCTAGTTTTTGACTATACGGTAGTCGTCTTGGGGTGCATGAAAAGGGTATTTCTTTACTCAATTTAATATTTAATTCGACCTTATTATTTAAATTTTCAATTACTTTATATTTATGTTTAGCCTCGACACATACTTCACGGATTAACTTGAACCTCGTAAGGCATTTCATTATTTATATTTAGCGCCGGCAAACATGATTTGTTGCTATCATTTTCCGATATGTCAATTGATAAAATTTCATTAAAAAAATTGTAATCATTTTCATTACCTTCGCTTACTTCATGAAATTGCTGGACATGCTTACAGGTACTCACATTTTCTTGACAAATATCATCATTTTTTTTCAAATTTTCAACTAATTCCAAGTTGCATATTTTCATAAAATCTCGACCTAAAATAACAGGATATTTCATACAGTTATTTTTTACAACAAATATACATAAATCTAATGAATTGTTATTAAAATTTACAATAGAGTTTGCGATACCGTTTATTTGAAGTGGACTGTTATTAATTCCAGAGTATCCAAACCTATTTCCTTTAATATCATGGACTAAAGATGTTGGTAAGAAACTCTGTTGTATGAAGCTTATAGGTGATCCGGAATCAAACAAAGTTAATAATTTTTGCGAAGAGTCAGAATAATCATTATAAAAATAATAATCCACGAAATGTTCAAACTCGTGCACATTATTTGGAGCATTATTGTTGTGTTGAATTTCTTGATGTAAAATTTGTGATACTCCCTCTGAATCAATTGGTGATTGTACATTTTCGTTGTCTTTAACAACCATTATTCCAGTCTTTTCGGGACACCCATGAGCACGATGACCAGGCTTTCTGCAAGCAAAACATATTTTTTCGGGACACTCAGTAGCTAGATGACCAGGTTTTTTGCAGGCAAAACATGAAGGTGTATTTCGTTTCAGTTTTGGGTATCTAGTACTGACATGACCAGGTTCATGACAATTGAAACATTTTAATTTTCTTTCAAAATTTAGCGGAATTTTTTCCGAACTCTTTACCGAACGCTGTTTCGAAAAACGTGATTGAAAACTTAAACTGCTGTTTTTCATAATTTCATATCTTCGTAAAGCTGTCTTTAATTCAGTAATATTGCTGGCACCAAACAAAAGCATTTTGTTAACGGCAGAATCTGGTATACTGTTCACAATATACTGAATAACATCAGCTTCTGCTATTTCGGATAACGATGCTATTTCTAACATAGCCAAAACATATTGTTGCAGCGTTTCTTCATTCCTTTTTTTCCGGTTTTGTAATTGAATATGAATGTCTGCACGTGTCACATTTTTATTAAATTCTTGGATTAAAGCATTTTTTAACTCAAGCCACGTTTTCACAAATACCGTACGCAAAAACAGTTTTGCGGTACCGTTTAATAATCTTTTTGCAAAAGTAAAGATGGTTTGCGAATCCCAACCATATATTTCGGCGGATTCTTCTACATATGAAATCCATCTCTGTATAGTGAAATTATCGTCACCTGTGAAATTTGGAAGAGACTCCTCAACATCTCTGAAATTAAAAAAAGATCTATTCGGCATATTATTATAATTATTATCAACGCTATTTAAATCCGATAACTCCTTCTTCAATCTTGCGATTTCTCTTTTTTTCTGAACCATTTGACGAAGACTTTCAATTTCTTTGTCTAATTGTTCTACATTACCATCAGCTTCTCCAATATTATCAGCGTCATTGACATCACCGTTATTTCTACTGCTACTTCCACTGTTATTTCCATGCAACAATTCTATGGGAAAAATCCCATCCAATTCTGTACTCGAGAGAGATTTAACCGCTTCTTCAAGACGTAGTTTTAATTCCGTCTTAAGCCCAGTTGTAGGCAATTCAAGAAAACATAGCTTTTCCTTTAGCTCGAAAACTGTCGCGCTATTTATAAATTCTTCCACACGATCTGCCATTACTTTTTATCAGGATTTCACAAAGAAAATTACTATTGAAAAGTACCTCTACTTAACACAAACAAAGGAAGACCAAAAGTTCTTGTTTCACGTTGGTAGCTGAAGCCGTATTATTGTCCTGATGTTCAGTATGAGTATTCAAATACTCTTTGTTTGTCCAACTCCGTTTTTCCACCTTCGCATTAATGCCTGAAACTGAAGTTATGGTCATCAAAGTAACATCACTTGCAGCTGTAGCAATTTGATATAACCATGAACTGAATGTTGATATAGTGACCACTGGAGTTGTTTGTTTGTGAATCGCCCACACTAGCCTTATGTATGCAGGTAGTTTGTCAGTTAATTCTTGAAGCAAGTATGGATTACAAAGATGGGCTATTAAGCCAAACACTTCCATTGTGGCGCAAATATTTTGTACCGGTAAAGCAAACTGGATTAGAGTTTCAAAATTTTCCGCTTTGGGTGATGGTTCTTGTCTAAGTTTTTGTAAAAGTGTGTGGATAATCAATTCTGGACAGCCATAAAGCATTCTTAATGTTTGTGTTACATCAGGAACTGTTGAAGGTTGCATTAGCCTGCCTCTGACAGAGTCTAAAGCTATGCCTTTCAGGCATCGTTGCAAACGAATTAAATTCTCTTCATTAGAAAATCCACAAGTACGTGCAGAACTTTCATATGTAGCTATAAATAGAGGCCATTCTTCGGGACGACCGCCGAAATAAGGTAGTTCCTTCGGTACAACATATCTTTCAGCTATTTGTTGCGTACTGAGTACAGGTTGTTGTTGTATACACATGATGTCTTTAGTCGGCAAATTATTGGTCGAAAATTGCATTTCTGCTCTTAAAGGCCCTGGACGTATATCTAATTAATCCTCTTTTATTAGTTTGACTTGATGAATGCTGCTTCTTGTCTCTCTGTTTATTTTCTCTAAATTCGGTAAGACATATGGTCCTTTGGATGCCTTATGGCCTGATTAGAAGTTATTATCGACCCATCGTCGTATCTGGTGTAACTTCTTACCATGTTCGATTTCGGAATTGTCATCTGTGGTTTCACCGCCAGATTGTTCCATTTCTTGTAAAAGCTGATGTTTTTTGTCAAGATATTCTTGATCCCGAAGTTCCTGCAGCCTTTTCTCTTTTTCATCCCGTAGTTCCTGCAGCTTTGTTTCTTCGTCCAATCTCTGTAAGTTTAGTTGCATTTTTCTGGATGATGATGCTGTTGACCTTTTGGATGAATGTGAGCTATTAGTATTTTTACCTCCGAGGATGTTTTTCTTAGAGTTGCTTGGAGATGAACATTTGTCGCAACTCCAATCATAATCCGCTATATCAGCTGTTACACCAACACAAATAAAATGAAACCACAGGTCACATTTGTCACATTGCACCATTTCTTCGTTGTCCTTGTTTTCACATTTCTTGCAGGATTATAATGGTGAATATGTTGAGGGCTTGGTTTCTTTTCCTGCAGGTGGTGGTGAGTGGCTAATTGCTTCGAGTCTTTTAAAGACATTATTATTTTCGCCTTGAAGCGACATATTCGTTTGATGAATTTTTTAATTACTTTAAAAGTAATTGTAGAATGTTAGCACCAGACTTGTGAGGAAGTTTAAATTCAATATCATAGTCGAGTACAAAATAAACAAATTTACAATTTTTCTCGTTTATTTTTTCACCGCTACAATTACCTAAATTTTGCATTTAAAAATTAAATTTTTTATAAATAAATAAAAGGCAAGTTTACTTTTAGTACTTTTCCTCTTCTGTGGTGTTTCCAATTAATTAATTTTTTTCCGAGATTATTAATTTCTGTGTTTATTAACTGCTCAAAATTTAGTAATTTTCCTTCTCTAAGACTAAAAATTTAATTTTTTCTATTTTTTAAATATTATTTCCACGCCAACTTGTTTCTAGTAATTTTCTTTAGAGTTGTCGATAACAGGTGTTAACCTTAAAATCGAACATATTTTTTTGTATGTTCAGCTTGTAAGTGGACATATGTTTTCTGTTGTACTTGTTTTGCGGAAAGATATTTTTTTTTCATTCGGTTTGTATTTTCACTTTCATTAGTTTGCGTAAAGTTACAGTTTTTTTTTTCGTTCAATTAAGTGTCCTTTTTGTTTTCAAGAAATTATCCCATCTAGTTCAGTATATGTTTTTTTTTCATATTTTTATTACCACATGTAAGAATTTATGGTTTTACTGCTTTCAATGCAATATTTTTTTTTTCAAGCTAAGGATTTATTTTTCTTGTTTATAGTGCCTTCTATTCTATCTTTATTATTAGGCCAGAGTTTTTCTTATTTCTGCATACCTAACATTTTTCAGGCTGAATTGAATCTTCATTTAGTTTAGAATTTTTTCATAGATATATATATATATTTTTTTTAAGTTTAAATATGTACAGGCGGAGATCATTATTCGCTTAATACCTGTTTGTGTATATGTAGATATAAATTTCGCTTGTAACCTGATTTTATTATTTTTATCATAGTTCGCTTTTTATTTTGAACTGTGAGGAATTGTTCAAATTTGCGAGAGCTTATTGATTTCCTATGCCGAAGGCAGTTTCTCTGTATTTGTTTGAATTCATTTATATTGTTTCTTTTTCCAGGCGGAGCTCACTCGTCGCATAATAATATACTAACTTTGTAAGAAATTAAATATTTCCCACAAATTTGGGGGCTCGTACAGGGAAGTGATTTCTAAAAATTATAACATTTCTTCATTGCTTTGTTCAAGTTTTTTTTTACAGGATTGTATTGAAAGTGCCGTTTTTTTCATAGGCAAAAAAAAGAAAACTAGAAAAAACATTTTTTCTATTGAAGAAAAAATTGAAAAAACGAAAAAGGTTTAATTTAATTTTTTTTTTTTTGGTGTTTCGTTCGAAATGGGAAAAAATCGAAGTAAAAATAGCACCGCGTTCGATAATGCTCAGGGCGTATCTGAAGCTTTTCGAGGACTTTCTTTAAGAGAAGTAGAAGTCACAAGACGAGAAAGGGAAACCGAAATCAGGGAACGTAGCATGTCTCAAGAGCTTGAGATATCTTCGCTAAAAAGCAAGATTGAATCACTTAAAAGCAGACGAAGAAGCCCAATATCTTTTCAAGATGTAACAAATGCGATTAACGGTTTCAGTGGCGGCAATGATTTTAATATTAACACGTGGATAACGGAACTGGAAACAGCACATGTAACAATGGAATGGTCTGAACTTGAAAAATTATTATTTGCGAAACGATTATTATCTGGGTCAGCTAAATTGTCTCTGAGATCTAAAACAAATATAAGTAGTTGGGAAATATTAAAAAATTTTCTTTTAGATGAATTTTCAAATGAAATTAATTCAGCCGAACTTCATAAAAAATGAATTCAAAAACGTCAAAAAAAGGGTGAGTCTGAACATGAATATTTATTGAAAATGCGTTAAATTGCAACACAGGGAGCGTTAGAAGAGATAGCATTAATACAATATGTGATCGATGGAATTAATGATGTACCTGGAAACAAAATAATTTTATATGGAGCCAAAACAATCAGAGAATTAAAAGAAAAATTAGTGACATACAGCCGAGTTAAAGAAGCTACAAAAGAAGTGAAAACTGAGACTGCCGACAAAAAAGTTTCACGTTGTTTTATTTGCGGAAAAACTGGACATTTAGCGGCCAACTGTAATCAAAAAGAACCAAAATGTTTTAAATGCAACCAGTTTGGTCACAAAGCTCGCGAATGCACCACCACGGTGCCTGTAAGTTGTGCGAATATCAAATTGGGGAATACGTGTAAAGATATCTTTATTAATAATTCGCCTGTGAACGCGTTGATAGACACTGGAAGTGACTTAAGTCTAATTAGATGTGAAGAATATGTAATGTTAAATTCACCAAAGCTACAAAAATAAAAAATTTCGATTCAAGGACTTTCAAATATTTCGGTTGAGACATTGGGTTTTTTTGAAGCAAATTTAAAAATAGACGGTTTAATATATAAAGCTAATGTATATGTCATTTCAGGATCATTCTTAAAAATGCCAATGATTGTTGGAAGAGACGTTTTATGTGGTACCAATATTAAGCTGACGTCAGAAGGAATACAGATATGCAAATTAGATGACAATTTGTGTTATAACTTAACGTATGATGACCCATTAACTATTAGAAAAATAGAATATAAAGAAAAAATTAGTGAAATTATTTCAACTTATTTACCACAATCGGAAAATAAAACCAATGTCAGACTGAGAATAATATTAAAAGACGAAAAACCCATCTTTCAGCTTCCAAGAAGACTAGCGCCTCTGGCAAAACACATTGTAGATGAACAAATAAAAGTTTGGTTAGAAGCTGGTATCATACGGGCAAGTAATTCAGAGTTTTCCAGCCCGATTGTTTTAGTTAACAAAAAAGATGGAGGAAAACGCCTATGCATTGATTATAGGAAATTAAATAAAGAAATTATACGAGATTGATACCCGTTGCCTTTGATTGAAGATCAAATTGATGCATTGAATAAGTCAAAAGTATTTTGCACATTGGACTTGGAAAACGGATTTTTTCATGTTCCGGTATCCGAAGAAAGCATCAAGTATACGTGTTTCGTCACGCCATCAGGTCAATATGAATTTTTATTTGCACCATTTGGATTGTGCACCTCACCGACAGTTTTTCAGAAATTTATCAATCAAGCATTCAAACCTTTGTTAGAGAAAAGGCATATTTTGATATATCTAGACGATATAGTTATTATGGCAAAGAATGACAAAGAATGTCTAAACCGCTTAGAGGAAGTCTTGAAAGTAGCTTCAAGCTATGGACTTAAAATAAAGTGGAACAAGTGTCAATTTATGTGTGAGAAAATTGAATACCTAGGATTTGAAGTTAGTTATGGATCTATAAGTCCAACTGTTTCAAAGATTACAGCAGTAAAATGTTTCCCGAGACCGATAAATATCAAGAAAGTACAAAGTTTCCTCACATTGACAGGTTATTTCCGGAAATTTATACGTAATTATTCGATCATAGCTAGACCTCTGACTAATCTACTAAGGAAAAATGTCAATTTCAATTTTGGGCAGTCGGAAGAAGCAGCATTCGAATCACTCAAAGAAATTCTTGTGAAGAAACCAGTTCTTAAACTTTATTCCCCAGATGCCGAAACTAAATTTCACACAGATGCGTCAAAAGTAGGCTACGGAGCTATTTTGATGCAGAAATCAGATGATAATCAATTTCATCCAGTTTACTTCTTCAGCAAGAAAACAAAACCCGCTGAAGAAAAATATTCAAGTTATGAGCTAGAAGTACTTGCTATAGTTGAAGCTTTAAAAAAATTACGCGTATATTTACTTGGTCTAAAGTTTCGAATTATTACTGATTGCGCCGCTTTCAAAGGAACTATGGAACGTAAAGATATGCCTCCAAGAATAGCAGGATGGGCACTCATTTTACAAGATTACGAATTTGTGTTGGAGCATCGAGCATGTAGTAAGATGAAACATGTGGACTCTTTAAGCAGAAATCCTACAGTAATGGTAACTATAAGTACAGATTTTTTAGAAAAATTAAAGACAGCCCAGTTTGATGACGAACACTTGAAGTTTATTAAGAATTTGTTAAAAACTACACCTTATGAAGATTACTTTTTAGAACATGACATCCTGTACAGAGAATTAGACGGGAACAATTTACTCTGTATCCCACAAAAAATGCAATCTGATCTAATTTTCCAAGTGCATAGTAATGGACATTTTGGCACTAAAAAAGTTAAAGATATTATAGCAAGAGAATACTACATTCCTAATTTAAAGGAGAAAATTGCACGCATTCGAAGAAACTGCATTCCTTGCATTTTAGGAGATAGAAAGGGTGGTAAGCAAGAAGGTTACTTACATCCAATAGCGAAGCAAGAATTTCCGTTAGATACCTATCATCTAGATCATCTAGGACCGCTGGCAACCACCAGTAAAAGATATTCTTATATTCTAGCTGTAGTTGACGTCTTTTCGAAATTTTGCTGGATATACCCTGTGAAAACTACTTCAGCAGCAGAAGTAATTAAAAAATTGGATTTTCAAAAGACTGTATTTGGTAACCCAAGACGCATAATAACAGATCGAGGTTCAGCGTTCACCTGAATTGCCTTTAATGAATATTGTGTACAAGAAGAAATCGCACATAGTTTGATTACCACTGGAGTTAGAAAGAATAAATCGTATAATAATTTCAGTTTTAACTAAACTTTCAATAGAAGACCCTACGAAATGGTACAGATTCACTGAACAACTTCAAAGATGTTTAAATTCAACATATCGGAGAAGTGTCAAAAGGACTCCTTTTGAGTTACTTACAGGTGTTAAAATGAAAACAAGTCAAGACATTTCGTTCACAGAAGCAATCAATGATGAAATTATAAATTCGTTTATCGAAACTAGAGATCGCGCTCGCGAAGAAGCTAAATTTAATATCGCGAAAATCCAAGCCGAAAATCGTGTTTCATATAACAAAAACCGTAAACGCGCTCGCGAGTATCGAGTCGTAGATTATGTCGCGATTAAAAGAACTCAATTTGGTACTAATATCAAAATTTATCCAAAGTTTTTACGTCCATATAAGATAACAGAAAAGGGACTAAACGATCGATATGCTGTCTCAAAAGTAGGATTAAGAAGGACCAAAACAAACTACAACCAGCGCGGATTTCATGAAGCCTTGGAAATCATATGAAGATGATGATTTGAACGACTATTCCAGCGATGATTCTTCAATCAACATGGAAGATGACCAAATGCAGACCACAAATTAAGATGAAAACTATGATTTAAATGAAGATGACCAAATGCAGAAAACAAATTAAGATGAAAACTAAGATTTAAATGAAGATGACCAAATGCAGAAAACAAATTAAGATGAAAACTAAGATTTAAATGAAGATGACCAGATGCAGAAAACAAATTAAAGTGAAAACCATGATTTGAAATGAAGATGACTACCTGAAAATGCCAATTAAGATGAAAAACAGTAAGCCGAAAATATAATTAACGATGACCAACATTTTTATCTGCGATTCCTCGAGGACGAGGATAATATTGAGGATGGCCGATTGTAGGATGGAGAAAGCACAAGAGACAGACAGATAAAAAGAACAGAGTGTGATCGCAGAATTGAAACAGAGCAGACGTTTTTTTTTTTGATCAGAATAGTTAAATTAAATAAAACTAATACAATTAAAGCATTGAATTAATAAACTAATTTTGTAATAAAAACTAATATAATTAAAGCATTGAATTAATAAACTAACTTTGTAAGAAATTAAATATTTCCCACATCAATATGCACTCTTTTCTGCTGTTTAGAATATTTATTTTCTAAATAAATTTTGTTCAGTCTAAACCTCTTTATAATTTGACATTTACCGCATTTCTTGATATATTTATCAATATCTCGGACCATGTTTTTCCATTTATAGAATTTTTTAATTACTTCTTAATTACTCCGGAATGTTTAACCGGTAGTGAATGGCATTCTACTACTACTTTGCGAATTCCTTCTCGATTGGTTAAAAATTTAATTCAAGTCTCGAGATTCACTTCTGAACACTTTTTATATTCGCGTTTCTTCTTAGGATTGTTCATTGGTTCCGCTTTACTTTTATGCGGTTTGATATTCTTGTCATTAGAAATATTCAGGACACCAAACGCAATATTTTCATTACTGGATCCAATCAAATAGTTTCCAAGAGAAACTTCTTCGTTTATTTCATTCGATAATCAAAGCTTTCCTTGTTTAAAATCTTCTTCCATTTGAAAGACTTTTCTCGTTCGAGCAGGAATGTGAATTTCTCTCTGAGTCTCCATTTCACATTCCAGGTCTTCCAATACCATTTCAGTATTGAACCCTTTTATACTCTTCGAGTTGTAAAAAGTTCCTTCAATTGAGTCTTGATGTTTGCTCTGTGAGGCATTTTCAAACCCAATTTTTCCAGACTACGCAAAATCTTTATTCTGCGACTGAATTATATTGGACTTACCCTTTTTCATTAGAGTCAAAGCATCCTCGTTTAGGATTGTTTTTTTATAACTGGTTTGATTACATTCCGGATCTGAAATAATTAGCTGTTGATTTATTCCGTCAGTATTTCTCTTTAGTGACAATAAGTCATTAGTTAAGGTATTCTTATTTATTGTTATGGGCTGACACCTTGTATTGTTTGTGTCCGACTTCTCGATCGGAGAAGAGCTTTTGGACTCGCAATTTTGTTTTGCGTAACAATTTTAAATTATGTGATCGGTTCTGAGACAGAAGTTACAATATATTTTTGAATTTAAATTATTATTTTCATGGTTGCACACTTTTCTTGTATTGATCATTTCTATATGAACTTTTCTATTATCACTTATTTTATTTGGCTGTTTTGTACAAGATTTAATATTGTGTCCATAGACACGACAAGTTTTACAGAAAGGCGTATTTTTTCGATAATTACACTCTGCATAAGTATGCCCTAAACTATTGCAGAATCCACATTTAATTGTATGTTGCCTTTTTTGAATATTTGATTTTGAATCAAAATCCGTTTAATTCTGGATATTGTGGTAGTTAAACAAAGGTGAAGGGAGACCGGATAGATTTTGGAAAAAGTATATTTGTTTTTGTACCTTTTCCAGCTCATTGAGCTTTTGTAAGAGGTTGTCGAATGTTTTTCCAATTTCACCGAGTGGAAAAAGGCGGTGATTTGGATTTAGTATACCGGATGTAAACGCAAATATCGCGGTTTTTTCCAAATCACTTATCACAGCAGCGGCATCCGAACTATGCCGAGCATTCACTTTTTCTTTAAAATTAGCTAACAATTCGTTTACTCTTTTCCCAAACAATGACATGGTTTCACCAGGAATTTGACGAGACATTCGAAGTTCATTAACTAAAGTCATATAAGGCCTTGTGTTATTGAATTTTTCTCGAATAATTTTTTTCGAATTGTCGAACGTGTCAAATTTCAATTCACATAAAACCGACATTGGTGTACCTCTAAACCGGGTAGGTAAAAGTGTGAGAAATAGTTCTTTTTCTTCTTCCTGCAAAACATCGAAAACGCACTCGCAATATCAAATAAAAGAATCCGCATCACTTATTAAACTTGGGGTTTTTTCCCCATCAAATAAACGAATCAAATTACAGACGCATTGATTCACTTTAATTAGGTCTACACATCGAAAACGCACTCGCAACATCAAATAAAACAATCCGCATCACGTATTAAACTTGGGGTTTTTTCCCCATCAAATAAAGGAATCAAATTACAGACGCATTGATTCACTTTAATTACGTCTACACTCATTTTTACTATTATTATTTATTTTTTTAGAATGAAATTATATTTTAAACTAATATTATTTTTTTTTTCACTTGTATTTTATTAGGTTGTATTTCCCTGTTTTTTTTCGTTTTGTTTGTTGTGATGCTGGCTAGTATTCGTTGATCCTTTGTTTTCCATCTTGTTGTTTAATGTGATGTCTTCTTCCAATTTGTCGTTGATTTTGCTTCCTTTTTTTTGTGTTTGTCAATTTGTTGTGTTTTGCCGTGCTTCACTTTTCGCACTTTACTTTTCACTTATTGTTTGTATTTCATTTAAATCGCACACCCTTTCTTGTAGGTTCGGAATATCCAAGTTTTTCAAGTTTTTTAACTTCTTGGATCCTACCGGCTGCGCCAAATTTATGTTGTGTATTCCCAGGTGTTGGGAATACACGGAAGGGGGAATGTTGTGCGATTTTTAGAACGAAACAAAACTATGAGTATATTTAGTTTATTAATTTTACTTTTACAGTTTTAACTTAATGTTATTTTATTTTATTAATTTTCTATTCTTTATTATTTAAATGAATCTTCCAAATAGACCTTCCAGCCTTTTAGAAGGCCTTCAGTTCTATTGAAGATTGTTTAATACACTTTGTGGCGTTTATATCCACATCTTTTAAAATAATTCAAATCTGACTTATAAAACTGACTTCGAAAAACTTCTTCCTTTGTACCTTACTTCGGGTGGGGGGCAAAAGTACTATTTACGGCGTATATGTAACAACTGACTAATTTTCCGTCAACTCAGCCCTTTTATATAAAAATTCTGGCCTTTAAATGGCTAGGCTTGGGTAGGGATATGTATTTTCTTGTGAAGATGTAAGAAAAACAAATTTTTTCCGTATATGTTTAAAAAGGATCGTTTAATATTGTCAGATATTAAACAGACCAAATTTTACATAATATACTTTAAAAGATTTGTTTATTTCGAGTGATAAGAACAAGTGCATAATAGATATTTTTTACAATTTGGACCGTGATCGTAAAATCATGATTCCTTGGAAAAAGGGATCTTTGCATCGTTATCCATAAATACCATTTTTATGACTTTAAATGCAATGATGCAAGATGATTTTGTAGACCCTTTTTTAATGATCCTTTTTAGTGACATTTAGATGGCAAAGAGTTTCAAAAGATTTGCTTATTTCTTTGCATTCAAGCGATCACAAAGAACATGCGCCTTTTTTAAACATTATCTTTTGAAATTTTATTGCCACGTTGAAAAATAGTCTATTTCTTGGACATCATATTTGAAAATATATTTCGCTGTCCTAGATGGTCGCTAGTAAGTATCTTGGACTTGCACGTTTTCTTCAAACATAATATTTGCGTTTCTTAGAAAACGTGGTCCATTCAAATTTTATGATCGCGTAGCGTGATAATTTTTTCCAAAACGATATTTTTATATCCTTTTGGGCTTGGGATTTTGGATGCACGTGTTCTTTACAACATTCCAGCATTTTAGAAAACGTAGTCCACTCAAATTTTATGATCGTGTGATATGATCATTTTTACCAAAACGATATTTGTTATATCCTTTTGGACTTAGAGTTTTGAGTGCACGTGTTTTCGCAACACGGCCAGGTAATTCTAAATTTAATTCAAAAGGATTAGATTGCATTTTGGTAGTATGTGAGTGAAAAGCGTATCAATTAGTCGAGCCAAAGTCAAGAAAAATATTTAAAATTTTTGGAAAATTCTTTTAATCAAGATAGTCTACAGTTTGATTCAGCATCAGGTATGTTAGTTGAAAATAGTGATCTGGTTGGTCCAGTTCAGGAAAAATTTATTATTGACATTCCGGAAACTGATTCTGTTGTTTTTGAAGATGACCAAATAATTAATGGTAATAATACTCTTCATGATTCAGTAAATGTTGTTGAAAGTAGTGAAAATGGTTGCACGAATAATGTTAACAATGATGATATTCGTGTTGGTCGTGGTAGACCAAGAATTGAAAGGACTGGGAAACCGTGTCAGCCAAGAAAAATTTATAACAAAGACAATTTTTCTGACGAGACTGCTCAGAATTCTGGTAGTATGTGTTGTAATCCAATGACGGTCGAGGAAGCACTAAAATGTGATCATTTTGACATGTAGAAGGAATCGATGAAAAGTGAATACGATTCACTAATTTCAAATAATATATGGGAACTAGTTGACATTCTGAAATCTAGGCACGCTATTAAGTGCAATTGGGTATTTAATATCAAAAGAGATAAACTTGGAAATGTCACTCGGTATAAGTCTTGACTAGTGGCAAAAATCTGCAGTCAAAAGTTTGGAATTGATGATGAAAAGACTTTTTCTCCAGTCGTTCGTTATTCTACAATAAGGACTATTTTGGCATTAGCTGTTGAATATAATTTGTTAGTTCTTTAGATGGACGTAACTGTAGCTTATCTAAATGGAGATTTGAATGAAGAAATTTTTATGGAACAGCCAGAAGGTTTCATCGACGCAAATTATCCAAATAAGGTGTGCAAGCTAAAAAAGTCATTGTACGGATTGAAGCAGTCAGGTAGAGAGTGGAATCACAAATTAGATGAAGTTCTTATACTATTGGGTTCATTCGATGTAAATTTAATACGTGTGTTTACACAATGAATAAAGGCAAAGATATTAATTTAATTGTTGTATATGTTGACGACATAATATTAGTAACTTCAAGGAGAACACTTTTAAGTAAAATTAAAGAACAAATTAGTAATGAATTTGATATGATTGACAATGTTTCAACCAATTATTTTCTTGGTATGGAAATTGAGAGAAATGGGGAGAGAGGTGCTATAAGTACTTCTCAAAGTCAATCTATGAAGAATTTACTTCAAACTAATAATAAGGAAAAGAGAAGAAAATGTAGTAGACCAATTGATCCTGGAGTAAAATTGAAAAAATGTGAAAATTGTGAAAAACAGGAAAAATGTCTTAAAGTTGCTGCAAAAAGTTATCAGTCGTTAATTGGTTCTTTGATGTGTATTGCAATTTCGTCAGGACCAAATATAATACATTCTGTGAGTAAATTATCACAGTTTAATGTCGATCCTCACATTCAACATTTGAACGCCGCAAAACATGTTTTAAGGTATTTAAGTAATACTATTGATTTTAAACTTATTTATAGAAGAAATCAAAAAAATTATATGGTTTTGCTGATGCTTATTCGGAAATTAGTTGTGACGATCGAAAATCATACGCAGGATATGCATTTTTTATGGCTGCTTGTGCGGTGTCCTGGCAATCGAAGAAACAACCATCTGCGGCACTTAGTAGTACTGAAGCAGAGTACATGGCTCTATCCACTGCCGCAAGAGAAATCCTTTATCTGCGAAATTTATTGAATGAAATTGGATTCTCCAGTATGGTAAAAGCGGCGACTGTATTATATGGAGATAACTTGAGCGCACAACAATTAGTAAAGAATCCTGTTTTCCACGCTTGAAGCAAACATATTGATATTCGTATACATTATGTGCGGGAAGTTTATCAAAATGAATTGATAACTACGAATTATGTACCAACAAGTGAAATGGTAGCTGACATCCTAACGAAAAACCTAGGCAAAAGGAAGCATCTGAATTTAACTGGATTGCTGGGATTATCATCCGAAAATATTTATAAAAATTTGTAAATTGTAAATTAGTCTTGCATTGAGGGGTAGTGTTGGAAATAATCGGTGAGTGTGAACTCAGCTCAATGCATATTTGTTATACAATCATTATATGTGCACTTGGTTTTTGTATACAATTCGAACCTTTGTAAATCTAGTTACAAAATAAAGATGAAACATATTTTGTTTCTTATTGTCAATTATAAATTCTCTATGAGATCGCTTGTCTTTCTTAATTATGCCGACTATTAATCCACCTGTATTTGAAGGAAAATGATAGAAAAGGATGATTACGAATAGTGCATACCCATTTTATTGAAATTAATAATTTTTACTTATTCTATGATATTCTAATTTGTTCAAAATCAAAATACCATTTTATTTGGTTCTCGGTCAATGATGGTTTCAAATGTTTCAAAACCTCTTCAAAATTCTCGGATTTTATTGATTTCGTATTAATATCTTTACTTAAAGTATTGAATGCTGCTCACTGTACAAATTGCATAAATCAGTACCGGAAAAATTCCCAGTTTTCTCAGTAATCTCATCAAAATGGAATTGATTTTTGAAAAGTCTTAATAATTCCAATCTAGCTAATCGATCCGGAGAGGCAACATGAACAAATTTATCAAATCTACCAGGACGTAAAGAGCGCCATAAATGAAATAGGGTCTATTTGTCGCTGCCATAACTAAAGTAATAGAATTCTCCGCGGATGTCGATGAGGTTTGAATTTTTGGACCAATTCCATCCATTTCGAACAATAAAAAGCCAGGATTTTTGTTTGAAGATCATTCGATGAACCAATTTCACGATTTCTAATTAAAGCATCTAAAAACAAATTCGAATAGAAACTAGTTTTATGATAAATGGAAAGAAACAGACCGATTTCATCGAAAAATATTATACATGGTGAGTTTTTTCGACCAAGCGAAAATATTCTGGTTATAAATTTCTGGGAGGACAGGACTCACTTGCACCACTGGTCAATAGGCCAAAAAGGAATTCGCCGTCAATTTAAACTTTAGCATATGGTCGAACGTCATGCTTCAGTTTTGCAAAAGCGGATTCCACCATTTTACCCAATAACTTCTTTTGTTTCTCTAAACCTACTAATTTTACTCGGTTTTAATAGAGTACCGATTATTCTAATTCTAGCTTCGTCATATTCCATTTGACATTGATGTAATGTTTTGTTTGACCTTTCTAGTATTTTAATGTCAAATGGGTTTTTATTTGTGGCATCGCGTTTTAAAATTTTGATGGCAGACGGAGAATTTTGGTGCAATGATAGATCAGGACGCAAGGTTGGTTCTATTTTGATTGGTGCGGGGGCATTATTGGCAACCGGGTGTTCCCGTGCATCTCTCGGTGCCTCTGTGTGTTTCCCAGATTACAATTTGGGCCCATCCATAACGGCACATCTTTTCTACCACAACGATAAGAAAAGAAGGACCGTTGAGGTATTGTGCACTCGAAAAAACTATGACCAACCTCGTCACAGTTCCAACGCTTGAACCGTGATCTGCCATTAGCATCCATAGCTTCTAGATGATCTTGGATTCCATTTAGCCGCATACTTTCACTTGCAAACCCTCAAATACTACTATCGCGATCTATTTCGCTAGGTTGATAAGGTAAACTATTACCGAAAAGAGATGAATTCATGTTGTATTGATTCGATACGGGATCGCGAGAAAAAGGTTGTCAACCTCTGATATATTGTTGGTGGTTATGCGAATAATTATTCGGGTCAAAATCATTGTTAAAGGCTTTGTATGGGAGATGAGAATGATTATCTTGTTGGAGACGAGAGTCAGGTCTGAAGTTTGTTCTAGCAGGTAAGTTGTTTGCACTGAATCCGTGACTGTTCTTATTTTGGCGAAAATCAGTGGTGTGAAACATTTCGTTGGTGGGTCTAGGTTTATCATCACCTAAATCAGTCCTATCATTTACCGAATCTGGTCCATATGAGAAGTTACGTTCGTCAAGATCATCCAAATCATGGATGAGCCGTGTTGGGTTTTGCCAAGTTCGTCTTGGTTCCCTTTCAGAAAGATGGCGTTCCGCTTTGAGGCATACTTCCTGAAAACGACTTAAACTCATTGCAGGCATTCCAAAAATAAGATTTTCGATCTTATCTTTGACGTTATCTCTCATAATATCGGCCAACTATATTTCCGTCATGGGAATTCTTTACCGATGGTATAGTGACAAAACTGAATAGTAAAAGTCATCGAGGGGTTCGCCATTTGATTGTTTTCTTTGTAGCATTCTACGCATAATCTCGTGGTCAGTGTCAAGGCTCTTAAATTGTTGTCGAAGGGCCGACTCTAGGCCATGCCAATCTATGTGGGGTTCTCTTTTCAGTAGCCGCCAATACCACTGCTCAGCCTTATCGGAGAGCAGGGTATGAAATTGTGTACAAATGGCGTGCCACGAATTATCCCCACGCGATTGCATGGTTTCTATGCCGAAGATAAATTCTTCCACTGACATGTCATGAGCCTTCGCACTGAACTTGAAACCCCATTTGTCGATTCAGGTATCATGTCTGAGAATTGCGCATCGAACTTACTGACCATTACGATTCGTGCCTGGGTTAAAATTTGAATTCCTACTTGGGGTACGCCTTCGGTTGTTATTTGGATTAAAAGGCATGTTCGAATTCGGATCATGATTGGAGTCGACCTGGTGATTACTTGACGCTGTAATAACGTTTACGTTGTATGGTTCGTTCTGATTGATAGCACCATATGGAGGTGGTGGTTGTAGATGAATGTTATGGTTTATTATTGGTTGACTTTGTCCCTGAGGAACGTTCAGATTATATTTTTCGTTCAAATAATTGAGGTTAGCGGACTGGTCAACGGGTTTTGGTGGATCCACTGCATCTGGTGCTTGCGGTGGTGCATTTAAGTGCAGGCGTTTTATTTGGTTGAGCAAATTGTCATGAATTTTTGCCATATGACTACTCACAGCCGCCTCGATCATTGTGCCTATATTTTCCGTTGAGGCACATGGATCTGAGGTAGAGAGAAAAGAGGCACCATCACTAGAACACAATCGAGTCATAGTTGGGCTTGGCGCATCTCTTCCTCTAACACTACGACTGCGAGTTGTCATTGTAGGCGAAGCTACGAATTTTGAAGATTGTGGAAGATCCAACGAAAGCTGTGATTGGCTACGCGTTACGCGAGATTCGTTTTGACCTGTCAATACATACGCCGTAGCACCCTGATCATTAGGGTTCGATTCGGACTCTACGATTGGATCATTGGTTGGGTTCGTTTTTGAGGTGGCACCAGTATTTGCATTCGCCGCTTTGAATTCACGCCAAAAAATTTTAAAAAAATGGATCAAATTACTTTAGGTGTAGCCAGAAGATCGTTTATATGTAAAACCAAAATCAAATGTCCAAATGTCATCGCTCGAATTTACCAAAACCAACAAAATCAGATAAAACTATCAGAACGACTCAAATTTAAAATTTCACGATCAAACTAACAATTGATAGGATGTAAACGTGCCTTAGGTACAGTCCGAACTCAGTGCAACATGGTCAAATCTGGTAATTTTGAGGGATTTTTCTTCTCGAAATGTTTTTAATTTTTCAGGGGATAAAAAAAATTGACAAAATAATAGAAAAGACGTGATAATAATAATAAAAAATAAAGTATTAAAAAAATGTCGATAATAAAAAATATGATAACAATAAAAAAGTGTTGATAAAAAAAAATTTAATATTAAAAAAAAACTCCCCCACCAAAATCATTTAAAAATGAAAGTATTAAAATCAAAAAATATTCAAAATATAATTTCAAAAAAAGATAATAAATTCCAAAAAAACATAACCTAAACCTGAAATAAACTAAACCTATAGGGACCGTGTGGAGATTTAAACAACTTCATTCTCTTAATACTTTATTACGACTGCTCTTGTTAACAAAAAGTCTATCGATACCGATAGAATGGTTACGGTACAATCAGAAGCTAGACCCACACAGAGATATCTGTTATTTCGTTTTTTTTGTTTTGTACGTAAAATGCCTACAGATCGACCATCCTGACATTTAATCGTCCGCGATTATCATCTGATTGTATCGTGACATATTAGACACATAGAATAGTTTCTTATTTTCTATGAAGATACTTTGTATATTCCAGATTAATAACAATAATAATGTTATGCATATAAATTACATAAATTAATCCATATTGTATTCAACATATGAGATTTTACAACAATTTTTTATTCTAAATTTTATTTGGCGATTACCAATCAAAAAGCATTCGTCATATTAAACAAAATATTGTATCAAAACAATTTTACGTTACATTTTAGCGAAATACTTAAGCTTAACATAAATATGAATATTATAAACTACTTATCAGTTAAAGCAACATTATTCATTACATTCAATGCAAATCCCTTTTTTTCTTTTTAAATTTGTTACAGGTATCAATTTTTCTTTTATTTTCCTTTTTCCTTAGTAAAAAACTAAGAGTCAAAACATAAAATACATAGATAAAAAACAATTTTACAATAGTCGTAATTATTTGGTTCCTGAAACCATGTCCAATAATATATACATTAAACCATTAAACATAAACATATCTATTCAACATTACATAAATACAACTTCATGTTTGCAGGTGAACAAATACCTTTATATGGCACTCTAGACAACTGCAATCCGTCAATATCTTTAATTTGATATCTGTCATTATTAAGCACTTCTACGATTTCATACGGTCCTCGATACTTCGCTAACAATTTCTTGTTAATACCAGGGGTAGTACTTATGTGCTTCACCATAACATAGTCACCCTTTTGATACTGATACGGGGCCTTGTGCTTTTTATCAAAATATTTTTTATTACAATCTTGCGATTTTTTTATTTGGTCAGAGGCCTCATTCCGTATATCAATCAAATTACGTTCAGAATTATTTACATTTTCCGACAAAAATTCCATTATTTTATCACAAAATTGTCCTTTTTGATTCACCCCAAAAAGCAGCATACTCGGAGTGTATCCCGTACTTCTATTAATAGTATTATTAACAGCATGTTCGATTTTGGGTAAACAAGCACTCCATCCAATTGCGCTTTGGGAATCACATTCCTTTGATAACATAGGAATTATTGAACGATTCACACGTTCCACCTGACCATTCGATTGAGGGGACATAGTAGCTACTTTGATATGTTTCACATTATTATCAGCTAAAAACGCGAGAAATTCTTGAGAAGTGAAACATGTTCCGCGGTCAGAAATAATTTTCGATGGTCTACTATAAGTTTCAAAATATGACTCGAGGCACTTAATTGCTTCTTTACTTTTTGTAGTATTCACAGCGTACAATTTTACAAATTTTGTAAATCCATCGATAACTACAAGAATGTGTTGCTTCTTATTTTTAGTAGATGGTAGAGGACCCAGATGGTCAATATGTAATGTTTCGAATGGTAAATTACCTTTTGGTATATTATGCAAGTAACCCTCAGATTTTCCCGAAGTAGGTGAAAAGCATATACATTTCAGGCAGTTACTTATACAGGCATCAATTTTTTGCCTCATTTTAGGAAACCAATAGGACGCTTTTAAATACCCATAGCACTTATTGGCTCCTATATGACACATGAACTCATGGTGTGTTCGGACTACCTCATTTTCCATTTGTTTTGGTACATAAAATGCAACACTACCATTAACTTTTCTCTACACTAAGCCATTTATTAGAGTATAAAATTTACTTTCCTCTTGTTCTAAATCCGATGCAATCTTTTTTATATCTAAATCCCGATGCTGAGCGGCAGCAAGTGCGAACTCGAATGTATCATCTTCTACAATTAAAATGTTCGTAACCCTACTAAGTGCGTCTACATGGTTCATTCGATTTCCCGCTCGGTGCTCTATTTGATAATCATAATCTTGCATCTCTAGTGCCCAGCGTGAAATACGCGGATTAATTAATTTTTTGTTTAACGTCAAACTTAACGACCGACAATCTGTTACGATTTTAAATTTAATCCCTATCAAATAGATTCTAAATCTCCTCAAAGTATATATTATTGCTAACGTTTCCAGCTCGAAACTATGGTAACGTGATTCTACTTCAGTTGTTCTCTTAGAAAAATAGAAAACTGGGTGCATCTTACCATCATTCTGGCGTTGAAACAAAATAGCACCAAAACCTACCGAACTAGCGTCACAATGCACTTCAGTTTCACTTAATGGACTGTGAATTGCCAAAATTGGTGATTCTATTAGTTTAGATTTTAATAATTCAAACGTATACAATTCTTCATTACCAAATTTAAATTCTACATCCTTTCTTAGCAAATCATAGAGAGGCTTCGCAAGAGTAGCAAAATTTAAAATAAATCGTCTAAAGTAGGAACAAAGACCAACAAAGCTATGTACCATCTTGGTAGAATTTGGAATTGGAAATTCACTGATTGCTTTTAAATTTTCTGTACTTGGCCTTTTGCATTAATTATATAGCCCAGATAAACAATCTCTTCATATAAAAACTGACATTTATCGAATCGAAGCTCTAAAGAATTCTCTACAACTATTTTTAATACTTCATCTAATATCTCAATATGCTCATTGATTGTTTTTGTAGCGATTAGAAGGTCATCCATATAAATAAGTAATTTGTCTGATTCTATAAGTTTTTTGAATACTAAGTTAATAAATCTTTGAAAAACACTTGGCGCATTTTTCAAACCGAATGGCATCTTAAGGTACTCGAATTGCCCAATTGGAGTAACAAAAGATGTGAACTTCACTGAATCACTAGCAACTTTAACATGATGGAAGCCACTTCTCAGGTCTAAAACTGTAAAATAACATTTTTCACGCAAACGGTCTAACAAATCGTCAATTAAAGGAAGCGGGTAATTATCACGAAGGGTTAGTTTATTCAATTCCCGATAATCTACGCACAACCGATTCTCTCCATTTTTCTTACGGACCAACACAATTGAAGACGCATAGCACGAACTACTTTCCTGAATAATCTCTCTATTTAAAAGATCGTCTATAATTTTTTGTAACTCTAGTTTTTGACTATACGGTAGTCGTCTTGGGGTGCATGAAAAGGGTATTTCTTTACTCAATTTAATATTTAATTCGACCTTATTATTTAAATTTTCAATTACTTTATATTTATGTTTAGCCTCGACACATACTTCACGGATTAACTTGAACCTCGTAAGGCATTTCATTATTTATATTTAGCGCCGGCAAACATGATTTGTTGCTATCATTTTCCGATATGTCAATTGATAAAATTTCATTAAAAAAATTGTAATCATTTTCATTACCTTCGCTTACTTCATGAAATTGCTGGACATGCTTACAGGTACTCACATTTTCTTGACAAATATCATCATTTTTTTTCAAATTTTCAACTAATTCCAAGTTGCATATTTTCATAAAATCTCGACCTAAAATAACAGGATATTTCATACAGTTATTTTTTACAACAAATATACATAAATCTAATGAATTGTTATTAAAATTTACAATAGAGTTTGCGATACCGTTTATTTGAAGTGGACTGTTATTAATTCCAGAGTATCCAAACCTATTTCCTTTAATATCATGGACTAAAGATGTTGGTAAAAAACTCTGTTGTATGAAGCTTATAGGTGATCCGGAATCAAACAAAGTTAATAATTTTTGCGAAGAGTCAGAATAATCATTATAAAAATAATAATCCACGAAATGTTCAAACTCGTGCACATTATTTGGAGCATTATTGTTGTGTTGAATTTCTTGATGTAAAATTTGTGATACTCCCTCTGAATCAATTGGTGATTGTACATTTTCGTTGTCTTTAACAACCATTATTCCAGTCTTTTCGGGACACCCATGAGCACGATGACCAGGCTTTCTGCAAGCAAAACATATTTTTTCGGGACACTCAGTAGCTAGATGACCAGGTTTTTTGCAGGCAAAACATGAAGGTGTATTTCGTTTCAGTTTTGGGTATCTAGTACTGACATGACCAGGTTCATGACAATTGAAACATTTTAATTTTCTTTCAAAATTTAGCGGAATTTTTTCCGAACTCTTTACCGAACGCTGTTTCGAAAAACGTGATTGAAAACTTAAACTGCTGTTTTTCATAATTTCATATCTTCGTAAAGCTGTCTTTAATTCAGTAATATTGCTGGCACCAAACAAAAGCATTTTGTTAACGGCAGAATCTGGTATACTGTTCACAATATACTGAATAACATCAGCTTCTGCTATTTCGGATAACGATGCTATTTCTAACATAGCCAAAACATATTGTTGCAGCGTTTCTTCATTCCTTTTTTTCCGGTTTTGTAATTGAATATGAATGTCTGCACGTGTCACATTTTTATTAAATTCTTGGATTAAAGCATTTTTTAACTCAAGCCACGTTTTCACAAATACCGTACGCAAAAACAGTTTTGCGGTACCGTTTAATAATCTTTTTGCAAAAGTAAAGATGGTTTGCGAATCCCAACCATATATTTCGGCGGATTCTTCTACATATGAAATCCATCTCTGTATAGTGAAATTATCGTCACCTGTGAAATTTGGAAGAGACTCCTCAACATCTCTGAAATTAAAAAAAGATCTATTCGGCATATTATTATAATTATTATCAACGCTATTTAAATCCGATAACTCCTTCTTCAATCTTGCGATTTCTCTTTTTTTCTGAACCATTTGACGAAGACTTTCAATTTCTTTGTCTAATTGTTCTACATTACCATCAGCTTCTCCAATATTATCAGCGTCATTGACATCACCGTTATTTCTACTGCTACTTCCACTGTTATTTCCATGCAACAATTCTATGGGAAAAATCCCATCCAATTCTGTACTCGAGAGAGATTTAACCGCTTCTTCAAGACGTAGTTTTAATTCCGTCTTAAGCCCAGTTGTAGGCAATTCAAGATAACATAGCTTTTCCTTTAGCTCGAAAACTGTCGCGCTATTTATAAATTCTTCCACACGATCTGCCATTACTTTTTATCAGGATTTCACAAAGAAAATTACTATTGAAAAGTACCTCTACTTAACACAAACAAAGGAAGACCAAAAGTACCTCTACTTTTATCAAAAAAAATCACGCGAAAAAAAGTACCTCTACTTTATTTTCCAAACGCCAATGATTTTTCTTCTTTCTTTTTTTTTTTGAATTTTCTATACCACTGATTCACTATTCCACTTCTGACTTAACTATAGGGACCGTGTGGAGATTTAAACAACTTCATTCTCTTAATACTTTATTACGACTGCTCTTGTTAACAAAAAGTCTATCGATACCGATAGAATGGTTACGGTACAATCAGAAGCTAGACCAACACAGAGATATCTGTTATTTCGTTTTTTTTGTTTTGTACGTAAAATGCCTACAAACCTAAATTCAAGAAAAACCGAAAATAATAAAAAAACTAAACCGAAAACGTGATCGAAAAAATCACCAGGAATTTGACGAGACATTCGAAGTTCATTAACTAAAGTCATATAAGGCTTTGTGTTATTGAATTTTTCTCGAATAATTTTTTTCAAATTATCGCACGTGTCAAATTTCAATTCACATAAAACCGACATTGCTCTACCTCTAAACCGGGTAGGTAAAAGCGTGAGGAAGAGTTCTTTTTCTTCTTCCTGCAAAACATCGAAAACGCACTCGCAATATCAAATAAAACAATCCGCATCACTTATTAAACTTGGGGTTTTTTCCCCATCAAATAAAGGAATCAAATTACAGACGCATTGTTTCACTTTAATTACGTCTACACTCATTTTTACTATTATTATTTATTTTTTTAGAATGAAATCATATTTTAAACTAATATTATTTTTTTTTCACTTGTATTTTATTAGGTTGTATTTCCCTGTTTTTTTTCGTTTTGTTTGTTGTGATGCTGGCTAGTATTCGTTGATCCTTTGTTTTCCATCTTGTTGTTTAATGTGATGTCTTCTTCCAATTTGTCGTTGATTTTGCTTCCTTTTTTTTGTGTTTGTCAATTTGTTGTGTTTTGCCGTGCTTCACTTTTCGCACTTTACTTTTCACTTATTGTTTGCATTTCATTTAAATCGCACACCCTTTCTTGTAGGTTCGGAATATCCAAGTTTTTCAAGTTTTTTAACTTCTTGGATCCTACCGGCTGCGCCAAATTTATGTTGTGCATTCCCAGGTGTTGGGAATACACGGAAGGGGGAATGTTGTGCGATTTTTAGAACGAAACAAAACTATGAGTATATTTAGTTTATTAATTTTACTTTTACAGTTTTAACTTAATGTTATTTTATTTTATTAATTTTCTATTCTTTATTATTTAAATGAATCTTCCAAATAGACCTTCCAGCCTTTTAGAAGGCCTTCAGTTCTATTGAAGATTGTTTAATACACTTTGTGGCGTTTATATCCACATCTTTTAAAATAATTCAAATCTGACTTATAAAACTGACTTCGAAAAACTTCTTCCTTTGTACCTTACCTCGGGTGGGGGGCAAAAGTACTATTTACGGCGTATATGTAACAACTGACTAATTTTCCGTTAACTCAGCCTTTTTATATAAAAATTCTGGCCTTTAAATGGCTAGGCTTGGGTAGGGATATGTATTTTCTTGTGAAGATGTAAGAAAAACAAATTTTTTCCGTATATGTTTAAAAAGGATCGTTTAATATTGTCAGATATTAAACAGACCAAATTTTACATTATATACTTTAAAAGATTTGTTTATTTCGAGCGATAAGAACAAGTGCATAATAGATATTTTTTACAATTTGGACCGTGATCGTAAAATCATGATTCCTTGGAAAAAGGGATCTTTGCATCGTTATCGATAAATACCATTTTTATGACTTTAAATGCAATGATGTAACATGATTTTGGAGACCCTTTTTTAATGATCCTTTTTAGTGACATTAAGATGGCAAAGAGTTTTAAAAGATTTGTTTATTTCTTTGCATTCAAGCGATCACAAAGAACATGCGCCTTTTTTAAACATTATCTTTTGAAATTTTATTGCCACGTTGAAAAATAGTCTGTTTCTAGGACATCATATTTGAAAATATATTTCGCTGTCCTAGATGGTCGCTAGTAAGTATCTTGGACTTGCACGTTTTCTTCAAACATAATATTTGCGTTTCTTAGAAAACGTGGTCCATTCAAATTTTATGATCGCGTAGCGTGATAATTTTTTCCAAAACGATATTTTTATATCCTTTTGGGCTTGGGATTTTGGATGCACGTGTTCTTTACAACATTCCAGCATTTTAGAAAACGTAGTCCACTCAAATTTTATGATCGTGTGATATGATCATTTTTACCAAAACGATATTTGTTATATCCTTTTGGACTTAGAGTTTTGAGTGCACGTGTTTTCGCAACACGGCCAGGTAATTCTAAATTTAATTCAAAAGGATTAGATTGCATTTTGGTAGTATGTGAGTCAAAAGCGTATCAATTAGTCGAGCCAAAGTCAAGAAAAATATTTAAAATTTTTGGAAAATTCTTTTAATCAAGATAGTCTACAGTTTGATTCAGCATCAGGCATGTTAGTTGAAAATAGTGATCTGGTTGGTCCAGTTCAGGAAAAATTTATTATTGACATTCCGGAAACTGATTCTGTTGTTTTTGAAGATGACCAAATAATTAATGGTAATAATACTCTTCATGATTCAGTAAATGTTGTTGAAAGTAGTGCAAATGGTTGCACGAATAATGTTAACAATGATGATATTCGTGTTGGTCGTGGTAGACCAAGAATTGAAAGGACTGGGAAACCGTGTCAGCCAAGAAAAATTTATAACAAAGACAATTTTTCTGACGAGACTGCTCAGAATTCTGGTAGTATGTGTTGTAATCCAATGACGGTCGAGGAAGCACTAAAATGTGATCATTTTGACATGTAGAAGGAATCGATGAAAAGTGAAAACGATTCACTAATTTCAAATAATATATGGGAACTAGTTGACATTCTGAAATCTAGGCACGCTATTAAGTGCAATTGGGTATTTAATATCAAAAGAGATAAACTTGGAAATGTCACTCGGTATAAGTCTTGACTAGTGGCAAAAATCTGCAGTCAAAAGTTTGGAATTGATGATGAAAAGACTTTTTCTCCAGTCGTCCGTTATTCTACAATAAGGACTATTTTGGCATTAGCTGTTGAATATAATTTGTTAGTTCTTTAGATGGACGTAACTGTAGCTTATCTAAATGGAGATTTGAATGAAGAAATTTTTATGGAACAGCCAGAAGGTTTCATCGACGCAAATTATCCAAATAAGGTGTGCAAGCTAAAAAAGTCATTGTACGGATTGAAGCAGTCAGGTAGAGAGTGGAATCACAAATTAGATGAAGTTCTTATACTATTGGGTTCATTCGATGTAAATTTAATACGTGTGTTTACACAATGAATAAAGGAAAAGATATTAATTTAATTGTTGTATATGTTGACGACATAATATTAGTAACTTCAAGGAGAACACTTTTAAGTAAAATTAAAGAACAAATTAGTAATCAATTTGATATGATTGGCAATGGTTCAATCAATTAATTTCTTGGTATGGAAATTGAGAGAAATGGGGAGAGAGGTGCTATAAGTACTTCTCAAAGTCAATCCATGAAGAATTTACTTCAAACTAATAATAAGGAAAAGAGAAGGAAATGTAGTAGACCAATTGATCCTGGAGTAAAATTGAAAAAATGTGAAAATTGTGAAAATGAGGAAAAATGTCTTAAAGTTGATGCAAAAAGTTATCAGTCATTAATTGGTTCTTTGATGTGTATTGCAATTTCATCAGGACCAAATATAATACATTCTGTGAGTAAATTATCACAGTTTAATGTCGATCCTCACATTCAACATTTGAACGCCGCAAAACATGTTTTTGGATTCTCCAGTATGGTAAAAGCGGCGACTGTATTATATGGAGATAACTTGATCGCACAACAATTAGTAAAAATTCTGTTTTCCACGCGTGAAGCAAATATATTGATATTCGTATACATTATGTGCGGGAAGTCTATCAAAAGGAATTGATAACTACGAATTATGTACCAACAGGTGAAATGGTAGCTAACATCCTAACGAAAAACCTAAACAAAAGGAAGCATCTGAATTTAACTGGATTGCTGGGATTATCATCCGAAAATATTTATAACCATTTGTAAATTGTAAATTAGTCTTGCATTGAGGGGTAGTGTTGGAAATAATCGGTGAGTGTGAACTCAGCTCAATGCATATCTGTTATACAATCATTATATGTGCACTTTGTTCTTGTATACAATTCGAACCTTTGTAAATCTAGTTACAAAATAAAGATGAAACATATTTTGTTTCTTATTGTCAATTATAAATTCTCTATGAGATCGCTTGTCTTTCTTAATTATGCCGACTATTAATCCACCTGTATTTGAAGGAAAATGATAGAAAAGGATTGATTACGAATAATGCATACCCATTTTATAGAAATTAATAATTTTTACTTATTCTATGATATTCTAATTTGTTCAAAGTCAAAATACCATTTTATTTGGTTCTCGGTCAATGATGGTCTCAAATGTTTGAAAACCTCTTCAAAATTCTCGGATTTTATTGATTTCGTATTAATATCTTTACTTAAAGTATTGAATGCTGCTCACTGTACAAATTGCATAAATCAGCACCAGAAAAATTCCCAGTTTTCTCAGTAATCTCATCAAAATGGAATCGATTTTTGAAAAGTCTTAATAATTCCAACCAAGCTAATCGATCCGGAGGGGGAACATGAACAAATTTATGAAATCTCCCAGGACGTAAAGGAGCGCCATAAATTAAATAGGGTCTATTTGTCGCTGCCATAACTAAAGTAATAGAATTCTCGACGGATGTCGATGAGGTTTGAATTTTTGCACCAATTCCATCCATTTCGGTCAACGAAACAGACAGGATTCTTGATTGGAGATCATTCAATGAACAAATTTCACGATTTCCAAATAAAGCATCTGAAAACAAATCCGAATAGAAACTAGCTGTTATATTTTAGAACTGTCTTCTTTTATTGTCTATTCATGACTGACTTACTGTCACTACTGCAAGGCTGTAGGCAGTAGTTTACAAGTATTAACATGTATGTAATACAACATCTTTCTTTTCAACTATTTTTTTTTTTTTTTTTATATAGTATATAATTCAATTCAATTTAAAAATAAAATTTATATAGGTTAACAATTCAAAATTAGTGGTGATTTCCACATACACAATTCTAATAAGCTTAAACAATATGTGACATAAAAAATTTTAATTTTAGTTCTAAGAAATTACTCGACCTGAGCGCAATTGCATTCCACTTTGATGTGTCACATTCAAATCATTGTTAAATCTTTCATGATGACCTTGACTGGAATCATTATCTTCAATAGTTTCACGTTGTTCTGTGAATTTTATATTATGACTGTGATTATCCACAGATTGAGGAACCTTTAAGATATGTCGACGATTACGCCTGAAAATATGACCATTCTCATCCAAAATGGAATATGACCTGCGTTCATTGCACACTCCAACAATTTTTCCAGACGTCCATTGGGATGTGAGAGATGTTTTATAAGAAACCTTTTCCCCTTGTTCCAGAGGTTGCAGTTTTCTGGTATTTTTATTATAATTTCTTATAATTTTTTGATTATTCTGATGAAGTTTTGATAAATGTAAATTTTGATCAACTACTGATGGCAGTAGTTGTGTCTGCAATGATGGTAGTTAGTGATCTAAATTTATTGAATGAACCCGTTTTATTAAATTCAATTCCACACAGGTATGCAAGCCTAATACTGTTTGACATTCTAAATCGACAACAAAAAACTCTATTAGATGTTTTTGATTCAAAAATTCGCATGTTAAAAAACACTTTCCCAAAATTTTCAATTGATCAGCATTAAAACTCGCGATTTTGACATTAGAACGTTTTAAGTTTGTTGGACCTAATTTCAATTTCTCAAATTGAAAAGTCAACATGACATTGACTTGCGCACCTGTGTCCAATTGCATTTTAATTTTTATTTTATTTATTTTAATTTCAATGTTCCACAGTTTTTCTTTACCCTCGCCCAATCCTCCTACAAAAAATTCTTCCGGCTCTGATGATGATGATGACTCGTTGTTTGTTTTTTTAAATCCCAAGTGATTAACTGACTTATTTTTGTAGTATATACACATTCTCGCATAATGGTTTTTCCGCTTGCAAATGTTACAAATGACTCCAATAGCTGGACACCGTTCTCTATGGACAAGACCGCACTTGTTACAAATTCCCATTTTATTTACTTGCTGTTTGTATTCAATTTGTTGTTTTTTATTTTCACTTTCTGGCTGGCTATTTCTATGACCCTGATGACCTCTACTAAATGGATTTTGTCGGCTGTCATTACTGTTAAATTTGGTACTATGTAAAGCACCAACACAATTGAAATCCATTTCCTTTTGTAGTTGTTGTGACTGTCTTCTTGTTAATTCCATTGTTTTTAAGATTTCTAAAGCCTTTTCAAGCTTTATGTCACCTTCATTTAGAAGGCGTTCTTTTATGTAGAGATAATTTTCCCTTAGAACACATATTAATATATCACGCACCAGTTCTTCTCGTAAATTTCCGAATGAGAAATTGAAACTCAAATTTACTAATACAGTTATATATTCATCTATGCTTTCATCAACTAACTGTTGTCTGGTAAAAAACTTATGTCTTTCCATTGCAATATTAGTCTTCGTCTATTCATGACTGACTTACTGTCACTACTGCAAGGCAGTGGGCCGTAGTTTACAAGTATTAACATGTATGTAATACAACACTAGCTTTATGATAAATGGAAGGAAACAGACCGATTTCATCGAAAAACATTATACATTGTGAGTTTTTCGGCCAAGCGAAAATTTTCTGGATATCAATTCCTCGGAGTTCCCAACATACGCGGAATAAACTTCAGCTGGTGCAACAGAAATCAACCGCATTTTAGCATCGGCAGCAAGACATTTTACAATACTTGTTTTGGCACAAGCTGGTGCTCCATACAGAAGGATTCCTTGAGAAATTGAAAAAAAATAACTTTAGTTTCTTCCAAATTATTGTACATCCTTTCCTTGATTTACACAATAGACTAAGAGTTCCAGGAAAACAGAAAATACATATATTACCTTTCGGACACTGAATTGAAAACCGTTTATACGATTCCTGATATTTTAAAGGAGCTAATATTGAGACTTCCAGTAGTTTGTTCGGTTATTCCATTCCACCATTATCGGGTAATGAATATCCTTTTGGATTCATAATTAGATCGGTGCTACGCAGCGAACTAGGCACAATCTGTAAATATATCTCTTTATTCTTAAAATTGACCAGAATTGTGGAATCTACACACGACATGAATTCAGTCAGAACAGGTGTTATATCTGCTGTTCTGTCCTGTGGAGATGAAATATTGTGACAAAGTCGACCCACTAACGTTCCCAATTGACATTTACGAACATAATATCTGAATGAATTTATGTCGTGTGGAGATGAGATGTTACGAAAATAATGGAATATGTCGAAAAGGAATCCTAGTTCAGTGTTTGCAGATATGTATTAACTTAAAAAAAAAAACAAATTAGCAATTTTACACGGAAACATTCTATTTTTTATCCACCAACCAATACAGTAATAATACAATATTATTAAGTTAGTTAATCTTCATATACCTGCACACTCAGTTTTGTTCATTTCATAAAAAATTGCTGCAGATTTTTTTCTATGCGCCTGGTTTTTCATTCAATTTTTGTTTGTACAGGTTTTTTGCTGAACGCTAAAATAAAAATAAATTGCGCGCGTTTTGAAGTGAAATACGTCTATTGCGGCGATTAGCAAAAATTGTGAGACGATTGTCTGTGACGAAACGTTACATTAAAAAATATCTCATTATATGGACGTCCTAGATGATTATAATGTTCAACAATATTGTGGAGGTTGTGATTACAATTATTGCCTTTGAAGACCAAGTAGTTCTATCTGACACCGTATTAGCGCTGTAGTCGATACCAAATTTGAAATTTTTTTAAACTTTTTTTATAGAGGTCGTGCACGATTGAGATGTTCAACAAAGTTGTGGAGGTTTTCATGGGGATTATTTCCGTCGAAGACCCAATAGTTCTATCTCTCACAATTTCCGCGCTGTATTCAATAACAATTTTTGAAATTTGACGAAACGTGACATTACAAAATATCTTATTATATGGACGTCCTAGACGATTACAATGTTCGGCATTATTGTGGAGGTTATAATGAGTAATATTTTTTTCGAACCCATCAGAACACTTAGTTTTAATTTATTTATAACTTCACTTACTTTTAATTATTTTAATTTAATCTAGTCGTTTTTTGGTAAGACTTTCAAAAGAACAAAAATTTGTAAAGATTCAGATTTTAAAAAAATATCAGTTCATCACCACGAAAATATAAAATCTAATTAACATTTAAATCGGGATATTATTTTATTAAAATATAAATAAAATAATTTGTTAATTTAAACCGAGTTATGATTTTATCAGAATATAAATAAAATAAAATATTAATTTATGTGGTGTCTGCGTAAGCGGCCCCACATAATTGGTGACCCCGACGTCGAAAAGATTAATATCCTCATTCAAATACGTATACTTGAAGAGAAAGGTTCCAGTAGGACTATTTAGATAATATAATTCAAAAAGTGACGGCCTCACTAAGAGCCCACGGAAGAGGCTAATTTCAAAAATTATCAAATTTTCACTATATATGCGCTCAATGAAAAAGCTAGAATAGCCTGATTAGAATGAAAATTTAACAGAAGACAACAACCATTCAACTTGCAGCTCCAGGGATCACAAGTAAGAAAGATTCTTGTTTGAGAAAATCATTTCGATTAATACGCAGAATTGCAACTGTAATCATTCAAAACGGGGAATTCAGTAGGATTAGAGATTAAAACTGGTTCTCCCGTACCACTTCATATTATCCTGTTTCTTTTATTCCCTCACGGAGGAATTGATTTACAAAATTTACATTCAGCAACTAATTTGCAATTGAACGTTTAAGTCAATCGCTTGACATACTCGATTCTGAACGCGAAAGACTCGAATTAGTACCAAATTTATAATGAAGCATTTAGTAAAGCCCAGGAAAACGACTCTGAACTTCAAACTATTATTGTTCAAACTAATTCGAAATGTTTACTCCGCGAAATTAATATCTCTTTCACGGATTTAAAATAATGGTGTAATCTGGCCACCCCAGAACCTCGACCTTTCGTTCCCAAAATTTGTAAGAAAATTATTTTCGAAAATTTTCACAATATCACCCATCAAGGTATTCGGTCAACTCGGAACTCTATTGCAGCAAGATATTTTTTTCCACATATGAATTACACAAATCAACCAATGGAGGAAACTCGCTTGAACTGGCATCAAGTGAAAATACATAAACACACGAAAATCAAGCCCAACACTTTCCAAATCCCAAAAGGAGGGTTCCAACACATTCACCTAGACTTAGTAGGACCTCTACGTCTTCAGGTGGTTGTTGTTACATCCTCACAATTGTAGACCGATTTACAAGGTGCCAGAAGCTTTCCCCATCAAAGACATTTCAGCGCAAACAGTCGCCGAGACTTTTTTATTGAATACATTTCCAGAGTCGGTGTTCCGCATACTATTACGACAGATCAGGGCACACAATTCGAATCAAAATTGTTCTCGGGGCATATATATTTCCTGGGAGCACACAAAATCCACACCACTACTTATCATCCACAAAGTAATGGTATGATAAAAAGACTTCACCGGACTTTAAAAACTGCGATAATGGCAAAAGACAGTCGTTTACATGGGAAAATGGAACTTAACATAATTCTAATGGGAATCCGATCACCGTTCAAAGAGGATTTACAAGGGTCCCCTGCCGAATTATTATACGGTCAAAATTTTCGACTTCCGGGAGAATTTTTTGAAAGTTCACAAACCACAATAGATGCACCGCAAATAATTTCGGAAGTTAAAAAATTATTTAAGAAGCTAAAGCCCATTGAACCTCGGTCGCATGATAACAATAAAACTTTTATTCATCCCACCTTGAAAACGTGTACTCACGTTTTCGTGCGAATTGGCCGTTTTCGCGCCAGCTTGACCCCTCCTTCCGAAGGACCGTTCGAAGTGATTCACCGCTCTGACGATCACACATATATTGAAAGGGCGGGCAAAGTCGTTCCCATACATATCAATTAGACGAAACCCGCTCATCTCACAAACACTCCGCCCATCGCAATTAAGCTCAATAAAAAAGTTAGTGTCGCAATAAATTAACTGGAAGGGGAGTATTGTGGAGAACCCATCAAAACACTCAGTTTTAATTAATTTATAATTTCACTTAGTTTTAATTATTTTAATTTAATCTAGTCGTTTTTTGGTAAGACTTTTAAAAAAACAAAAATTTGTAAAGATTCAGATTTTAAAAATATATCAATTCACCACCAAGAAAATATAAAAACTAATTAACATTTAAATCGGGATATTATTTTATTAAAATATAAATAAAATAATTTATTAATTTAAACCGAGTTATGATTTTATCAAAATATAAATAAAATAAAATATTAATTTATGTGGCGTCTGCATAAGCGACACCACAATTTCCCTCTCAGATCAAATAGTTCTATCTGCCACCATATTGGCGCTATAGTCGATATAAAGTTATGAAATTTTTTTTTGAACTTGTTGTATAGAGGTCGTATGCGATTGAAATGTTCGTCAAAGTTGTAGCGGTTTTTATGGCGATTAGTTCCGCCGAAGACCTATTAGTTCTATCTCCCACCATTTCGGCGTTATATTCAATAACAATTTTTGAACTTACGCGAAACGTCAGATTACAAAATATCTTATTATATGGACGTTCTAGATGATTACAATGTTCGGCAATATTGTGGAAGTTATAATGAGTAATATAATATTGGCGCTGTAGTCGATACAAGTTTTTTAAATTTTTATATGGAAAAAATTATGGAACGCTAACTTTGTAACGCAGCGTGTCACATCAGTGTCAGCTGACTAACAATCGCGTCGATTCTGTGCATAAGGCTGGCGCATACGAATATTGCATAGCGAAAAGCAGTCAGCGCATCTTACATATATTAACGGAGATTACTTCTGACTACGGCTGCAATGACTCCGGTAAAAAACGTTCGCGATAATTCTTCTCAATCACGACACGCTGACAATGCTTCCACGAGAACGCCTATGACTATTGCAGAACGGACGCGGGCACGTAGGGCTAGGCAACAACAAGCGAAACAAAAGAAACTCGTTGACAAGGCTTCGACGAGTAGGTCTTCGATGGGTACGGCTATGACTGGTACAGAGCACATGCGGGCATTTAGGGCTAGGCAACTTGCTAAACAAGCGGATCAAATGCAACTCGCTGACAATGCTTCGACGAGTACCGATATGATTGGTACAGAACGGATGCGGGAATGTAGGGCTAGGCAAGTTGCTCAACAAGCGGAACGAAAACAACTCGTTGACAAGACTTCGATGAGCACGGCTATGACTGGTGCAGAACGGAGACGGGCATGTAGGGCTAGGCAACTTGCTAAACAAACGGAACAAATGCAACTCGCTGACAAACCATAAAGAAAAGCTTTTATTTCACTTCTACAATGTGGTCAAAAGCACACTTCCCTTTTTTTAAGAAGAGAAGAAAGGTATCTGCCATTTTTTAATTTTCATAGAAAAATAGTCTTTCGTTATTTTTTTCAATTTTTACTAGTTTTTTCTTTTGGAAAATTAAATAAATCACGAAAAGCAGATGAAATGCTTGAAAATATGCTGGTCGAGAAATAGCGTTGGTTTAGGATCTCTGCGAGATCTCTGCGAGCAACCTCGCTCTCTATTTTGAATATTCGAATTGATTAAATAGATTTTCGGCGTTTGTTTTTTATTACAAGACAAATTGTTTTAAAAGGAAAGGTAAACTCCGATTTTTTTGTAAAATATTGTCCATCGTCAATAACATATTTCCCATCTTTCAGGCAGCAACTAATGAATTTAGCGAGAGGGGAATTTTTCTTGCTTTGAAGCAATTCATTCATTGAGCCATTTTTGTTTTGTTCCTAAGCCAAATTCGAGTAGATTTCCATTAAACGCAGCCCAGATTGAACAACTGCAGAATAGATTCTTTAGGAAACCTTGGAAGAAATTGGGAAAAACTTTATGACTAGTTCTTATCTCTAAATTATCAGTTAAAAGGAAATGAGCTCTTTTTCCGGCCTGTAATAGACATATTGGTCTGGATATGCTCTCAGCTCAGGTCATTGCTTTGAGTTTATAAAACGAATCCGTTTCTTATGGTGTTTTCTGTCGTTTTAGGTCACCATATCCCGGTATGTCTTCCACAGTACCAAAGTTTTTCACGTGAAGAAACACCAAAAGTTTTGGAAGTGTTTTTTAAGTAATGTAATTCGTAATGCAGCTTGGCTGAATGAATAGGAAAACTGTGGGGAGCCGCGGCTCTTTTGGCTGTTCTAACTAAAATGTGAAGAACTCAGTATGGAGCACTCTTGTGACGTTAAAATGATCTTTAGTGTACAGATATAATCAAAAAACAGTCCTTATTAGGGCCACAAGTTCATATAAAAACGGCAACTAAATAAATCTATCAAAGAGTAAAAAAATGTAATGAATCCTTGCAAAATTCCACCCTGCTGCTATTTCTGGGCGTCTAAATCAACCAATGGCCAAAATTTTACAATAAAAATCTTGAATTTTTACCATGCTGAAATACTAGGCGATCAGAAATCATAACAACAAATCTTTAGCATTTTATTTGAGAGCAAATAGCATATTCTTTTGATTGTGTGCGTGTTTAATATTACGCAAACATACAGAAAATTTTTCAAAACTTTTGCCTTGCTATATGATACCTGGGCTCCGTTTACTGAAATCCGAAATCGGGGAAAATGGAAATTTTGTCGATTTTGGGCAATATCAAGATTTAGTATCCGGCGCTCAGGAATCAGAAAAATAGCAAGGCAACATTTCAGAAAAAATTCAGTTTTTCCGGAATAAGTGCGCATAATTATAGAGCTTAAATTTTCTATATCTTCCGGGTTAAATGTGACAAGAGCCCAGAAATTATAGCAAGGCAAAATTTCTGTGTGAACGGGTAATGTTAAATACGCACACAATCAAAAGAGCATCCTATTTCCCCTTAACTAAAATGCAAAATTTTTGTTGCTATGCATTCTGATCGCCTGGTATTTCAGTTTGGCAGAAATTCATATTCTATTTAGTAGTTTTTTCAACAAGTCCACATTTGTGGAAGCTGTTTTTCTTCAATATTTCGTTTATTTGTGGGATTTTCCGAAAGGCTTTTGCATTTTGGGAAAGGGAATAAAAGGGCGGAATTTAGCAATAACGCGAAGGAATACGACCGAAATGATGAAGAAACACAAGATTATGGCGCCAACTCTTGCTTTTCTTAATTATGCTGACTATTAATCCACATGTGTTTGAAGGAAAATGATAGAAAACGATTGATTACGAATAATATAAACACATTTTATAGACATTAATTATTTTTACGTATTCTATGATATTCTATTTTCTTCAAAGTCAAAATACCATTTTATTTGGTTCTCGGGCAATGATGCTCTCAACTGCTTCAAAACGTCTTCAAAATTCTCAGATTTCATTGATTTCGCATTAATATCTTTACTTAAAGTATTCAATGCTTCCTCACTGTACAAATTGCATAAATCAGCACCGGAAAACTCCCAGTTTTCTCAGCAATCTCATTAAAATGGAATTGATTTTTGAAAAGTCTTAATAATTCCAATCTAGCTAATCGATCCGGAGCGGGAACATGAATAATTTTATCGAATCTCACAGGACGTAAAAGAGGGCCATCAATTAAATCCGGTCTATTTGTTGCTGATAAATATGAACATTTCCATGGGAAAAAGTTTTCGTCCAAAAATGCTTTTCTTACTAAGCAATAACACCATAAGAACTTATAAAAACATTTCATAAAAAAAAATTTTAAAAAAAAATTTCATTTTTCTAAAAAACCTATAAGGTCCTATATATCATGTTATATTAAGCCTTAATATTTATATCTATTCAATTTTCTATATTAAAGTGCAAATTTCAAACACTTTCTTAAAGAATGGTTTATAAAATTAGCACCATTATGAATGCAAATTTTTGTATGGAAAAATTTAACCTAGCTTAAAATTACGACGATTTTCTGTCCTTCACCGTATGAAAAAGTTTTTCTCTCCATAGAAAACTTTTCTATTTTTTACGGGATTACAATGAAAATTTGTGTTAATATTTTTGTTGAAATGAGAAATATTCTGTAAAAATTTCAGTTCGATTGCCTGGAAACTTCGGGTAGTCGCCGAACAAAAAATCGATTTTGTCAAACCCGAAAATTTTTTTCACGCCATAGAAAACTTTTTAATTTTCCAAGCGATTTCAACGAAAACTAGTACGCTTAGGTTTTCATACATTAGTAACACTCTGTGAAAATTTTAATTCGGATAGCCGTCGAACGAAAGTTCGGATTTATGGCCTTACACATATATTGGGGTACTCATATAGATTATGGAAAAATTTTTTTCGTCGAATCAACTTTTTGGTCCTATTCATGTCATCTAGTGATCAAATGAAGCCTCCTAGTAAAAAAAATTTTTAGATGAAAAAATTTTTTAAGGTATGGAAAAATTTTTCCTATGTTAAAATCATGACGACTTTCTGTCCTTATTCATATGAACAAATTTTTCACGCCATAGAGAACTTTTTTATATTCTACGGGATTTCAATGAAAATCCATGCCTGTAGGTTTCTATACAAGTTTCTATATAAGTAACATTCTGTTAAAATTTCAATTCCATTCGACCAAAACTTCGAGTAGTTGCCTTAATAAAATTCTATAATCGTTTTTGTCAGCCTTAAAAATACGTGAAAATGAAAGTTTTTCGAAAAATATTTTAATAATTTGAAAGAGTACGATCCTCTTAGGTTCTGTTCCTATATCCTAGAGTAACAGAGTTTTATCAATTTTCAAAGAAATTTTTTCTGTATACTCCGTACATGCTTAGGAGTATATTGCTTCTTATTTACTTCCATTATTCTGGGATTTCATTACTATTTTTCTTGAATTTCTTTGCTTTTTTTATACGTTGTTTTCAATTTTTTTAACTATATTTTTTGGTTAGATTTTCATTCTAAATATATGTCTGCATATTTCCTTGTCGCACCAGACACTATTTTTCTTGCCACATATATAATTATCTTATTATTGTTCTATATTTAACCACAATTATGAATACTTTTTGTGATTATATTTTTGCTTTCGATAGATAATTTTTATGGAAGAATTTTTTAAAAATTCTTAAAAATCATTTTAATTTGCTATTTTATCTCATCATATCCACATAACACAGCTTTTTATATAAATCTTTTGTGTTATTTTTTGAAAAGGTGTATTTTATTTCTTCGCCAAAAGGTATTTATTTAATTTTGGCCACCGTCTCTTCTATATCTTCTTTCGCTTATATATGCCTCCATATTATATACTATAGAATTTTTGCCATTATTTAATTTTAAATAGATAGAAAGATGAATCTTTTCCCGGGGTTAAAAATTATATCTTTTAAATTCGATATCTCTATATTTAAATAGTATAGAGATATTATATTTTATGCCTTCTTCTTTTATGAATCCATCTTAATAACTAGGGATCTTTTATATAAGCCTTCATATTATAATAATGTTTTTATTTTTCAAATTATTAAAACATTAGAATTACTAATTAGATCCCTTTTCCTTTTTCGTTTTTCTTTTAAAATCGAATCATCAAGCAATGGATAAGCTTCAGTGGATCGCAGTATGGCAATTGATTGTAGGCATTGACATCGTATCAAATAATGTTTTATTATAATAACTAAGTATAACATACAGGTCATTTCGCATGCTTCAAATACTAACTATCTTATATAACGCATTGGCTTCACATTATTCCATTGTCGTATATTATCTATAAAAATGTGCTTTAAATAGTTTATTGCCATACAATACAATTGCCCCATCACTATTATTGTAGTCCAGCACGGATACGACCTTAGAGGCGTTCAGGCATAATCCAACGGACGTAGCATCATACCACCGTTCGCTCGAACAAGTATTGTGCCATAGGCGCGTACCTGCGGTTCCTCTCGTACTACGCAGGATGCTATCGCAATAACATATATCATTAGTAGAGTAAAAGTAACCTGTCTCACGACGGTCTAAACCAAGCTCACGTTCCCTTGCATGGGTGAACAATCCAACGCTTGGTGAATTTTGACCCACAATGACAGGAAGAGCCGACATCGAAGGATTAAAAAGCGATGTCCCTATGATCGCTTGGCCGCCAAAAGTCAATTATCCCGGTAGTAACTTTTCTGACACTTTTTGTTAAAAACTCTTTAAAATCAAAAGGATCGATAGGCCGAGCTTTTGCTGTCTCTGTGTGTACTGGACACCGAGATCAAGTCAGCATTTGCCCTTTTGCTCTATGTGCGCTTTCTGTCCGCACTGAGCTGGCCTTGGGACACCTCCGTTATTATTTGGGAGATGTACCGCCCCAGTGAAACTCACCACCTGGAAATGTCCTTGAATTGGATCATACTTGAGTGTAAGAGTTATACCAAATTTAAAAACTATTTTTAAAATTTTACATAATCTGTAAACAAACTATATATAATATAAAAATTTCATTTTTCATTAATGTTTGAACAAGAAACTCGCATCAAAACAAAACACCATTGAACATATAAAATATATCCGTATAATGGCTAGGTAAATGATACCCGTTCCATTTCATCAAGTAAGTAAGGAAACAATAAGACTAGGTGTATTTCCCATTATTCCGCTGATCAGAACCTGTGTGCTAACAAGAACAAGATCATTTTTCTTGAGTATTCCCAAATCCACCAGTTGCCTGGCTGAATCTGGACTCCACACACAAGTCCACGAACGAGTAGCAGAATATATATGCTATTTCTTCACCCTTGTGGGTTGATTTTATATTACGTATAAGCTCTTCATTTTTTCCTTACTATGCGCATTTATTCCTGTGAGATGTTCTCAGTTCCGAACCATCGCCAACGACCTGGGCGTAGTACGTTCCATTACGCCAACTAGGTCCGGTTTCCGCAGGCCCGCTGAAGTTTGTATATGCGGTTCATATATTACACCAAATCGCAAGAGGAAGCTTTCCTCCCTACATACTTGACACAGCATCGTGTCTTTTTATTCTTGTACCGTGACACCTGTGACATTTTTGTAGGACATGATTTAGTGTTTCCATATTCCAACATCCTGCACGACATTCTCGATCTTGCTCCGGACGCCCTCGCGCCGTACGTGATCTAGTAGGAAACGCTCTTATAAGAAGCCTTATACAATTTACATAGTCCTTCGCAGACAGGAGGGCTGTGAATCAACGATGTGAATTCTCAATTGAATGATCAAAAGAGAAAGTCTTCTTGAAAATAAATTCTATATATTTTTTTCACGCGTAGAGTTTTAATAATATAATTATTTGTGATAATTAAAAAAAATATATTTAGTGAATTCGGTTTAAAAACATAAAAACAAAGTGTATGAGAAAAAAACTAATTATTTGTCAGGTAATAATGCCTAAAAAACGGTTCGATTTGAACAACAAAAAAAAAAAACAAAAAATATTCAATAATAAATTAAAATAACAAAGGGAAAATTTGGTTTTTTTTTGTTGTTTTTTTTTTGGTTATTTCATTTCAATTGTGAAAGAAAAGTAGGCTGTGTGTGTAGTGAAAAAACAGTGAAACTTTTAAAAAAAGAAATAAATAAAATCGTATGTGGATAGTGAAATGAAGCAGAAAAAAAATTTTTTTTGGGGGTATTTAAAAATATGCCTAGAAAAAAACAAAAGATTGCAAACACAAGATCGCGTTCCGCAGGTAGCGCGTCAGGGTAATTGACAAAAATTCTAAAATTTGCAAATAAAGATGATTGCCTAACTACGGCAATACAAAACTTTGCGGAAGCCAAATTGATGTCTGTCCAGGCAGACATATATAACGGTAGAGTAATATAAAAGACAATGATATGTTTACAGCTAATGTAACATCCAATAATGAAATTGGTGAGATGAAAAAACTCAAAGAAGAAAACGTGCAACTTAAAAAACATAGTGACGAACTGCAAAAGAGACTAGAAAAGTTCGGACTAGAAATTCAAGCTCTGCGCCAACAAATAACACAACAAGTGAATACACAACAAAATGAAAATACATCACCATCACCAGTGAAAGAAAACAAAAACAATAATAATAATAATAATAAAACCAATAATAATATTAAAAATAAAAACAATACAAAATTAGCAAATAAAAAAAGTGAGACAGAGTATACAAATAGATACCAAACAATTGCCCCAGAAGATGAAGACGAAGACGAAGACGAAGATCAAGCTGAAATGGCGGTAGATGGACCATCCGAAAACATGGATGAATTTCCTATTACCTATTGAATCGCTGAAGCAATTAAAACATCACAATAAACTAAAAAAAATTAAGCAAATAATAATAATAATAATAATAATAACAATTCTAATATAGAAATAAATAATGCAATCGAAAATGGAATAAATACTAAAAAAGTGAAAGGCACGGAGAGATTTCCACCAATTCACGTCTTTAATCAAAACATAAATTTGATACAAAAAGCGATCATAGAAAAACTAAAAACTAAAAATTTTTGATCAATCGAATTAGTGCAAGCAAGGCATCAATTCTAACATCTGACATAAAAACATATGAAGACATAAAGAAATTGTTAGAAGGATGTTGTGCACCGTTCTTTACCTATACTCCAAAATCCATCAAACCTCAGTCCTCAGAGAAAATGAAATTGGTAATTTAAAATTTATAAAAGTTTCACAGTTCGAGACTACCAAATCCAAAACCGATGGTTACCTGTGTACATTGTACAAATTGCGGCTGATTCTGCTATCAACGGATTGAAACAAATCCGACATATTATGAATCAAAAGATTCGTTTCGAAAAATTGCAGAATACCGACGTATTACAATGCCGTAAATGCAAGCGTTTCAGACATTCTGCCGGTAACTGCCGTATGGATTTTCGTTACATAAAATGCAATGAAAATCATAGTCCTGGGGAATGCAAAATTCTTGAAATAATGGAAAAAAATAAGATCTATTGCGTAAATTGTCAAAGTAATGGGTACCCTGCTTCATACAGAGGACCCCCCAAGTATGTAGCAATGAAAAAGTTGATTCGCCAAAAACTACCAGATAAACAAACCAAAAGTGAACAGAACTCCAAATTTGTGAATAACTTTGTACAACCAAACGTAAGTTTTGCAAAGATAATAAAAAACTCTGTTACGAAAAATGGAACACCAAGCCAAAACACTAATATAACAAATAATAATACAAAAATTACAACACCACAAGAAAATTTGCAAAGTCAGACTAATAACTTTCACGAAATCCTTAAACTACCAAAGTCATTGGAAAATTGTTTATCTGGTATTGAAAATCAACTTGGTGTACATTCCGAGAAAATTTCGGTACTGTACGATATTTTTGAAAATCGTGTCTAAATGGCGAATCTTCAAAGATCTAGAGCTCATACAATACTGCCCGACAGAATTTCAGCCACAATTGCTTCCAACATTTATACAATAAATGCTAATTCCATAATCTCTAATGTTAGATGGGCAAATCTGACAAACTTTCTGAAAATTCACAACGCGGATAAGGTCCTCTTGAGTGAAACCAAGCTCAAGAAAATCCATAAAGTCTCACTGAAAGATTATAACATAATAAGAACGGATAGACCGAGAACGAAGCAAGCAGGCGGAACAGCGATTGTTATCCGGAAAAATATCGCATATGAAACTATCAAAGATGACATAATTCTTAATTTTAAAACGTTAGAGACAACAATCGTCCGAGTGCACGAAATCAAAACTTATTTATCGTGACCGCATATGCAAAACATTAAACTGGTAATTGGTTTTCTGCGGAACTGAGCATCTTATTTGAAACACTCAAATTAAATAATCCGAACAACTTTTATATAATTGGTGGCGATATAAATTCCAAACATAGAAATTGGAAAAACGAAGTCAATAACACACGAGGAACACACCTTGTCCGTTGGCTCAATGATAACACAATTTTTTTCAGATCGAAGTTACTAATGGGTACATTACCAACTTTTACTCGCGGAAACTCGTATCTGGATATATTTCTAATGGATAACCGTCTATGTTATGAAGATTCTTCCAATCTACATGACGAAACAACAACGAATTCTTTACAAACGATCATCTACGATAGTGACCATAATGCAGTACACTTAAAAGTACAGCATTCAAGAGAATCGCCATTCAATATTTTAAATATTAATTCAAATAGTCCTTCAGACACGCTGAATTTCAAAATGTTGAATTCGAAATAGTTTAACTGACTGGTATCACTTATATGTAGTGGTACTAGAGCCGAAAGTAACCACGAAAAGGTACCCTAGCTTCATTGCTCTAACTAGCTCGCCGGAGGGAAGTGGGCGGTTACCTTCTACCACTAATCACGATGTTACACAGAATTTCATGTGTACCATGATTTGGGTTGACGAAAAGGCTGGAGAAGTGGATATCAGCGGGTATAAAATAAAAAGACAAAACTGATTTTAATGAAACTTGGAGATTTAGGTGAACGAAAAGTTCAAACAAGGGTTACCAGATAAAGGAAAGAGGGGAATCATTTATATGATTACAAAACGCTCAACGGACAACAGACGGACTGATTTATGGCGTCAAAATTCCGTGTGACGCCGTTGCTGTCATCGGAGGGGGTGAACCGATGATATTGTTCACCCTGGGCTAATTTATCCCACCCACGGAGTCCAACAAAACAGGACTCCCCATGACCGTGTTTTTGCCCAAAAAAATAAACACGGTCCCTTTACTCTCATATTGGTGGATTTACCCTTTTTCGCTACTCCTACTCACATGCCCTCCCGCACAACTGGGCTTTAACATTTCATATTAAAGTTTTCCGGGATACAAACCGAAAAAAAACAAGGGAAAAAATAAAAAAAAAAACCAACAGTTTCATCCGAAACACATTGTTTAATTTAAAAATTATATTAAAAATTACCAAAAATCAAATAAAATTAATATTAAGAGCCAATTGAAAAAAAAAATATACAAGTATATATAATTAACAAAAATATCTAAAAAAATTAATAAAAAAAAAGAACTTACAGTTCTTTCGCGGAGGCCTCTGCGTAACACCCTGTCTTTATAACCAAATAAAACCAAGAAAACCAAAAAAAACTAAAAAAAAATGAAGAAATTTGAAAATTCCATAAAAAAAAATTCAATCAATGTTGAGTATATGGTAAGCGCTCCTCTTAATATTTTGTTGGTTTGTGTATGATGTATTTGTATGATGTCGATTCGTATACTTTGTGGAAACCCTTTTTTTCAAATATGATTTGTTCTTTCCAATCCAAATATCGTGTATTTTTATGTGGTTATGCTTTTATTTTATGTTATGTTGTCGTACGGTAGATGTTTTATTTTAGAACTTAGTGTTATGTGTTATTTATATATATGTATTTATGCTATTTCTTATTATTTATGATCGGTCAGAATTTTTATATTTGTATTATTTTATGATCAAACTAAATTTGCTGTTTGTATTTTGTATGTTTGGAATTTACCTATATGAACTTTATGTTAAATTTTTAGGTTTTTATATTATATACAAGAAGTGTTTTTTTAAGTTGTTATTAATAATATTAGTTTTTCTTTATTTTTCCTTTGTAGAATTAAATTTAATTTTTTCTTGGTTTTTTCTTTGTTATTTGTATGTTTAAATGCTGTTAAAATGTTCGGCTTTATCCGCACTTGAGACTAAAACCAAACTTTAAAAAAAAAATGGAAAATTAAAAACGTCTAAAAGTTGAAAAACTCCAAAAACTCCCGAATAAAACCAAACTCTCGCTAATGTTTTTTGAACTGCACGCAAAAAAACTTAATGTTTTTCACTTCCATCAATCAGGAAAACTCACAAAAAAAACTCTGACTAAGAAAATTGACTATCATAAAAAGGAACTCCAAGCAAAATTCACTAACAAAAAAAAATATCCAAAGAAAATCAAATTTTTAGTCCGTTCACTTTTAAAACTCAAACCCAAGTCCAGTTTTCGTTTTTTTCTCGCCCACACCCAAAAAAAACCGAAGTTTTTCCAAATCTCGTTTTCCTTTCTGACCTCTCCCAGTTGTTAAATAAAAAAAAATATATAATATTATATACTTTTTTTTAACAATAGCTTTAATTTAAAATTGAGAAAAAAAAATCAATGCAAATGTTCAATGCAATTTCTGCCACCAGCTGATTTTTATGATTCAAAAAAAGTCAAAATATAGTGGAGGCATCATTGCACGGCACATGTTACAACACAGATCCTCAAGGAAATGTGCAAACGTTCCTTGACAAGCTGGGGGTGCAATTGGAGATCAGTGTAATATTGAACCAGCCCAACGTGGGACTCGACCACCGCGCTGCCAATGCTTCCAAGGTTCAAATCCCATTCCCGGTGATGGTCACGCACATAGGATCTTATTGCCGCCAAAATTGAACTTTTAGGAAAACGAATTTCGAAAATTTATCAGAGATCATAAGGAGGGTTGTATTCCCTCGCTTAGATCGTGGATAAGGACCTAATAAGTCTATATATAAGTGTTGGAACGGCCTATTGACCTCCACCAGACTACCCAATGGCTGCCGCAATATGCAATTAGGGGCTTTCGTCTCTTTACACGTTGCACAATCAGCTATGTATTTTTGGACTTCCGCTGCCATTTTCGGCCAGAAGTACCTTTGCCGTAATCGATACAACGTTTTCGCGATCCCACCATGCGAAGATTGAGGCGGATCATGTTCCAGTCGGACCAGTTCTGGCGTCAGTTGCCTCGGAATCCAAAGTCTCCAGGTTCTATCAGCACGATCGACATTCTTTGTGAATTCAGTTTTAACATACACATAGCCATCCGATACTTGCATATCGGGTAACCTGTGCCCGTTTTCCGTAACCGTGTCGATCAATGCTTGATACTCCTCTGACTTAAAGTGTTCCGAATCTAGATCAACGCAAGGGACAGCTTCCGTCACTTCTTCCACCAGAATTCTGGATAAAGTGTCGGGAACCACATTTTCCGATCTCTTACGGTGTTCTATTTTAAAGTCAAAGGCCTGAAGCTTTAGACTCCATCACGCCAAACGCCCGCTTAGGTCCTTCTGATCCATGAGCTACCTCAAACTCGCATGATCGGTGACAATTTTCCACATACGCCGGAAACTTCATTACACTTAGCACAGCAGCATAGCATTCAAGTTCGGTAACGCTATAATTTTGCTGTGCTGCGTTTAGTTTCTGTGACATGAAGGCGATTGGTTTCTCGTTCCCTTGTTCGTCACACTGCAAAAGCACACTGCCGACTCCAGTTTTACATGCATCACATTTAATGATGAAAGGTTGACTCAAGTCAGCGTTCCCCAAAATGGAGCAGAAATCAGAGATGCCTTCAGCACCTCAAAAGCTTTTTGTGCACCATCGGTCCAGGTGAATTTGACCGACTTTTTCAGACAATCCGTTATTGGAGATGCAAGGCTAGAATAGTTGGCTATGAACCTTCTATACCAGCCTGTACACCCCAAAAATCGCCGTACCTGTTTTGGAGAAGATGGTACCGGAAAATCCGGAGACCTTCACTGTGGGGCAGGGGGTAAGCATCCTTTTTAGTCACCTGGTTCACATTTCTTGAGTCCAGGCACAAGCGTACTTTTCCGGGCTTGCGAACCAGGACTATAGGCGAACTCCAAGCACTGTGGCTTACCTCGATTACTCCCATACCCAACATCCGGTCTATCTCAGCATCCATTAATTTTTGTACCGCTGGCGAAATTGGGTTGTGCCATTGCTTAATTGGCTCTACACCTCCTACATCAATCACGTGTTCTTCTTGGTCTTACCAAGCCGATAAAATTGTCGAAGTTTCCGAAATCAACCTGGTTTCGAATTCATCCGAACAGTCAGTGTCTTGTTATGGTACACCCGGTACCAACAAAACGTTTCCGACCAAAAAAGCGGTTATCGAACCCAAAATTTCGAAACCCATAAAAACGCGTAAATAACCATTTCAATTTTATTAAACATATTTCGAAATATAAACAATTTCAAAATATGTTAATAAAATTATTATTTCGTTTCGACATAAATTTCCTATGTCGAAATACAAAAAAAAGTGTATACTAACGAATTTTAGTATAACGCTAATTGAACTCATTTTTTTCGTTCTTACGATATAAAAAATTTGATTACGCGAACTTTTTTTTCAATAATTATTCTTCTTCCAAGAATAATTATTTTTGTCAATTATGCGAAAAAAACTAATATCGGTCAAAGTACGATGAACTCAAAGTACTTTGACGAATTTTTTTCGTTTTTAATAAAAAAATTCTTGATCGATTAAAAATCAATTATCGATCAGTTATAATTTGATTCCCAAAACGCGATATACTTTTAATTTTTTCTATTTGACCGTTCGTTGTTTTGTTTTTGGGAACGTTTTTCGGTTGTTCGTTGTTTTTCTCGTTTTTAGAAAAAACGTTTTTTCGGTCGTTTCTTGTTTTTAAAAGAAAACGTTAAAATTTGATAAAAGAAGAATTGTGAGAATTCGTTGCTTGTTTTTAAAAGAAAACGTTAAAATTTGATAAAAGAAGAATTGTGAGAATTCGTTGCTTGTTTTTAAAAGAAAACGTTAAAATTTGATAAAAGAAGAATTGTGAGAATTCGTTGCTTGTTTTTAAAAGAAAACGTTAAAATTTGATAAAAGAAGATTTGTGAGAATTCGTTGCTTGTTTGTAAAAGAAAACGTTAAAATTTGATAAAAGAAGAATTGTGAGAATTCGTTGTTTGTTTTTAAAAAGAAAACGTTAAAATTTGATAAAAGAAGATTTGTGAGAATTCGTTGTTTGTTTTTAAAGGAAAACGTTAAAATTTGATAAAAGAAGATTTGTGAGAATTCGTTGTTTGTTTTTAAAAGAAAACGTTAAAATTTGATAAAAGGAGAATTGTGAGAATTCGTTGCTTGTTTTTAAAAGAAAACGTTAAAATTTGATAAAAGAAGATTTGTGAGAATTCGTTGCTTGTTTGTGAAAGAAAACGTTAAAATTTGATAAAAGAAGAATTGTGAGAATTCGTTGTTTGTTTTTAAAAGAAAACGTTAAAATTTGATAAAAGAAGATTTGTGAGAATTCGTTGTTTGTTTTTAAAGGAAAACGTTAAAATTTGATAAAAGAAGATTTGTGAGAATTCGTTGTTTGTTTTTAAAAGAAAACGTTAAAATTTGATAAAAGGAGAATTGTGAGAATTCGTTGCTTGTTTTTAAAAGAAAACGTTAAAATTTGATAAAAGATGAATTGTGAGGATTCGTTGCTTGTTTTTAAAGGAAAACGTTAAAATTTGATAAAAGAAGATTTGTGAGAATTCGTTGCTTGTTTTTTAAAGAAACGTTAAAGTTAGACATAGGAAAAATTTGAAAAAAGTTTTAACGGAAATTTTAAATAATTCAAATCGTTTAGTTAAACTTATGGGAAATTCTGAAAAGTGTAAAACGTTTAACTTACGTAAAATTTGAAAAGTTTTTTAAAAAAAAAAGGAAAGATCGTTTCAATTTTGTTGATTATTTTTATTGAATAAATTTATTTACTTTTAAACAAAAAAAAAACAAGGAAGTGTTTTTCTTATTGAACCAACAAGGGGTAAGCGTTTAAATTTTCATTATATATTAAAATTGCATCGTGTTTCCGGGTTTTCCGACCTCCGGAGACAAAAATTCAGTATAAACAAAAAGTTTCCCAGAGTCATCCTGGGTAGGATCTCATCGTCCTTTTCGCTACACAACATCTGGCGCAGCCGGTAGGATCTGAGTTGCTAAGCATTAAAAATCTCAGATCCCCGAATCTAAAAATAAGACAGTTGTGGCAAATTGACGAATGATTCAACCAGATTTGACTTCGGAAACACATAACGAGGTGCACGAACTGACTTTTGAGGAGCAAATAAACGAGTTCTCCTTCGACAACACCAGTCCAGTTTTTGGATCACCAACAGCGCTCGAACCTGGGCGCACCAGAAGCGGACGTATATTTGCTGCTCCAAATTTACCACATCCTTTCGCACGATCAACACCAAAATCTCCAACTACCAACGATTTACCAGAGAATATAAGCCCTAGGAAACACTTGTTAAAAAAACAACTAGATTTTAAGGCCGATATAATTTTATATAGTGAATTAAAAGAAACCAAAATGTCCATAGATTGCAACAAAGTGTCTCAATTCGTTTTTAATTCAATCCCTTTACTTCACGCGGAACTCGGACCAAATTTAGCGTCGGAAGTAAAAGTTTTTGCTAAGTGCTGTCAAACAATCCATGACATACTTAGTAAGGATGAACAACCCATACTCGTCTCTTTACTACCCACACGATTTCGTGGACGTGCCGCATCGCTTTTAGATAACATATCTGTAACCGATTTGACAACCTTTTTAGATACTTTAATTTCTAAATTAGTTTCCAGAAGACCTTACGCCACCTTGGTACATGAATTACAAAATTCAAAACAATTGCCTGGTGAAACTCTTACAGGTTTCGCGGGGCGCATGAAATCACTTTTAAAAGAATGCATCAATCAGGCTATTCAGAGGCATCCAAACCATTATGCTTCTGTAGTAAAAGATCTAGAAGAAACTGCAATGTTCACTTTCCAAGCAGGAATACTGAACTCAAATCACAGATTATTCTTCCTACACGAAAAGCACGAAGATTTCGATGCACTGACAAGTAAGGCGGAATTTCTTGAATCAGCGGAAAGACAATTTACTCTAAATGCTCCAAATCTGTTGAACCCTATCACACCAACTATGTCGCAAATGTTCTACCCCCAAACAGAGGAACGAAACGTAACCAACTCAAATGACAATTACAATAGCAACCACGACTACAACAATAATGTCAACAGAAATCAAAACGGACTCAACAACGACAATTATAACAGAAATACCAACTTCAACAACAACGACAATGGCAGAAACAACAATTTTAACAACCACAACAACAACAGTCACAACAACTTCAACCACAACAACAGAAACAACAATTTTAACAACCACAACAACAACAGTCACAACAACTTCAACCACAACAACAGAAACAACAATTTCAACAACAATAGCAGCAGAAACAACTCCTACAACAATAATAACAGCAACAACAACTTCAACAACAACAACAACAGAAACACTAACTTCAACAACAACAACACCAACAGAAATAACAATTTCAATAACAGCGACAACAACAGACCCAACAACAGTTACTACAATTTCAACGACAATGCGAGGAGGAACAACAACTACCAGAATAACGCGTTTAACAACAACAATCGTCACAACGACAATAGGTTCGTCGGTGGGATTAACAATTACAGAGGACATAATTTTGAAGAAGGAAACAATAATAATAATACCAATAACTCACCGAGAATCAACGACTCCTACAATAATCCCCACAATCAGAACCCATCGAACCCCCGACCACCATGCGGATTTTGCAATCGTTTTGGGCATACGTATAATGATTGCCGTACGCGTATGAATACACCATATTGTAGTCGATGCCGAATACATGGGCATACGAACAACAATTGTAATTCTCAAACGTTACCGACCCCAACAAAACGGATTAACATGATATCTAATGAACCAAATGACAATAGGGAACTCGACGACCCTGAAGACAATATGCACAAATGTATTTTCTGCCAACAACCTGGACACACGATAGAAAATTGCATAGCAAAAAAATTATGGGATGAAAACAATTCCCCATCAATTAAACAGACGGAAAACTAAAACAGGGCTGTCACCTTAGCCCCCAAGAAAACGAGACAAGGTGTCAGCCCGCCCAAAAATTACCTACCCTTGCTAAATGCGTAATAAAAGTACCTTTACCAATTATAATAAACAATCCGGCCGAACTATTAGTAGACACGGGAGCAGATATAAGTATAATAAAAAAATCGTCAATAAAAGATAATATAAAAATAAATGAAGAAGAAAAAACCAATATTCAAACTGTTTTCGGCACCGGAAAAACAATAGGTACATGTTTTACAAATTTCCCACCCCCCATATCGCAATCATGTAAATTTCATGTGGTGGAAAAAACTACTCCAATCCCAGGAGATGGAATTTTAGGGTTCGATTTCCTTTCTCGTAATTGCAATATTGAAGGCCCAAATAAACGTTTAACTTTTCCCGAAATTAGAATTGATGAAGATAACTTCGGAATTCCATTTTTAAAAAGTACGACCATAGATTCCATGGATAAGGTCCATATAGATGTCACCAACGAACAGGTGGAAACACCTGAAACAGAGGTTAAAATTGTAAGTGGCTCATGGAACGGACAAACTTTAACGAATCAAGCACAGGACGAAACGGAGTATGAAGTGGAGACTCAGAGAGCAATTCATATTCCGCCCCGCTCCCGAAGACTGATTCAAATAAAAGTGGATTTCAAACAAGATAGACTCTGCTTGTCGAAAGAACTAAGCGAAGGAGTATACCTTGGAAGTTGTTTAGTTAGGCCTGATAACGGAAAAATAACGCTTTGTGTACTCAATACCAAAATGAAACGAACGAAAGTCGCCCCTTTTAATTTCAACACACGACCCCTTAACTATTACAAAATATACCATTTAGAACAAGAAATAGAAGAACCATCGCCTGAAGAGAATGTACAATATTTATTCAACCTAAATCAAAACTCTATACAAAATGATAGAATAGAAGAACTTATGAAAAATATACGATTAGATGAAAACGCGACTATTGAAGAGAAAAACTCTATATTACAAATATGTAAAGAATACAACGACATTTTTTATTTACCAAATGACAAATTGACTCACACACTTTCTTACGAACACACAATCCCCGTAAAACAAGACCATGCACCCATAAACCAAAAGATGTATCGCCTCCCCGAAAAACAACGCGAAATTATCCAAGAACAGGTAAAAGAAATGCTTGACAATGAAATAATTACCCCAAGCAAAAGTCCATGGAATTCCCCGTTACTAGTGGTACCCAAAAAGAATGGCCCCGACGGAGAAAAGCGATGGAGAGTAGTAGTAGATTTTAGAAAATTGAACGAAATTACAATCGGTGATGCTTTTCCCCTGCCTCGAATTGAAGATATTTTAGACCAACTTGGTCATTCCAGATATTTCACCACACTAGATCTCGCTAGTGGGTATCATCAAGTGTTAGTAAACCAAGAAGATAGAGCTAAAACTGCTTTTAGCACACCTTTCGGACATTATGACTTTTTAAGGATGCCGTTCGGACTAACTGGAGCCCCAGCTACTTTTCAACGTCATATGAACCACGTATTGTCAGGTTTACAAGGTTTTTTATGTTTTGTGTACATTGACGATATCGTCATATACGGCAAAAATTTACTCGATCATAACCTAAAATTGGCCGCAATTTTTTCAAGATTGAGAACACATAACCTAAAATTACAACCTGAAAAATGCAATTTCCTTAGGAAAGAAATTGTCTATTTAGGTCACCAGTGCACGCCCGATGGTGCTCTACCTGACCCCTCAAAAATAATTTGTGTGCAAAATTTCCCAGTTCCCAAAACCATTCGTCAAGTCCAATCATTTTTGGGTTTGGCAAATTATTATCTCAAATTCATACCAAATTTTTCAAAGGTTGCGGAACCTCTAAACAAACTTTTACGCAAAAATAATAAATTTAAATGGACCGAAATTTGCGAATCTGCATTCCAAAATTTAAAAAACACTCTAATATCACCCCCATTACTTATATACCCCGATTTCGCTCAAGCTTTCAACTTAACAACTGATGCCAGTAATGAAGCTATTGGAGCAGTTCTTTCTCAAGGCGAAGTAGGAAAAGATAAACCAATTGCATACGCTAGCCGCTCATTAAATAAAGCAGAACGAAATTATTCCACAATTGAAAAGGAATTACTAGCTATTGTATGGGCAACCAAAAATTTTCGTTGCTATCTTTATGGTAGAAAATTTACTGTTTATACTGATCATAAACCTTTGAAAGGAGTTTTTAACGTGAAAGATCCGACAAGTCGTTTGGTGCGTTTCCACCATAAACTTTCGGAATACGATTATCAAATCGAGTACAAAGCAGGAAAATATAACACGAATGCTGATGCTCTTAGTCGCATTCCACCCCTTGAATCCGGATCTATATTAGAAGAAATGACCCCGAAACAAACAATTATTGAAGAATTTGAAAATTTGGATACCATTAATTTAGAACAACAAATAAACAATTTAGAAAATACAAACGGATGGAATTCACTACTACGCGAAATTGAAACAACTTCAAAAACTAAAATCAAAGAAGACGGATTTACGACAAAAGAGGCCCTCAAACTTTCTAACAAACCACTAAACAGATACGAAGACGTATTACCATACGATCATTCACGCATAAAATTACTTAACGGAAAAAATGACTATATAAACGCAAACTTAGTGAAAATAAACAAACTTGACACAACGTACATTTTAACGCAAGGACCTTTATTGGAAACAATAGACGATTTCTGGCTAATGATTTGGCAAAACAATTGCAAAACAATAGTAATGTTAACGAGATTAACAGAACAAAATAAAATTAAGTGTCATAAGTATTGGCCAAAACAGACGGGAGACAAACATATAATACCCCTAACAAAAATCGGTTTCACCATCGTATATTTGACACTAACAGAACAAACACATTTTACTAAACGAATTTTCCGACTTACAGAAATCTCAACAAAAAAATATCGCGACGTAACCCAATTTCAATTTAATACATGGCCCGATACAGGAACCCCCTCTACTGCAAAAGAATTTTTGAAATTTTACCAAGAAGTTAAACATTATCAAATGCATGAATGCGAAAATGAACCTTTATTAATACATTGCAGTGCTGGAATCGGACGATCAGGCACATTTTGTCTAATCGATATTTGCCTCGCTTTAATTGCTACCAAAAATGGAAACGAAATGACGATACCCCAAATATTATTAGAAATGCGCGAGAAAAGAAAGGGTTTAGTTCAAACTGCCGAACAATTAAAATTTGCATACTTAACCATTTTAGAAGGACAAAAATTTCTCTCAAAAATCACCCCAAATTCTACAAGTAATAATATAGCATCGGTAGAACTCAACTCAAGTCAAATTAATGTTGTAACCAGAAGTCACACTAAAACCCAACAAAACGAGCAAAATAATGAGGTGGAACTTCCCCAAAAACCCACAAATATACTAGAAATAGCACCTACAAACATCGACCCGATTGACGAACCCATAAGAACAGATTTAAAAGACCCCACTGGAGTCGTACCATCAGACACAGAGTCAAATGCCTCATATGAAACATCAGAATCCGACGAAGAAGAAGAAGTTGAAATTTTAACCAATCCAAACGATATTCAAACTCTTTTAAAAGCCCATCACGACTCACCTTTAGGAGGGCATGCCGGTATTCAAAAAACGTATAATCGTATCCGAAAAAACTACCGTTGGAAGAATATGTTGCAAGATATAACCAAGTACATAAATAAGTGCATAAAGTGCCAACGCCATAAAAAGGGAAGAGGTTTGAAAATGCCAATGAAGATTACGTATACGGCAACTCGACCTTTCGAAAAGATTTACTTGGATATTGTTGGACCTCTTCTGACATCACAACATGGAAATAAGTATATTTTGACTTTTCAAGACGATTTGACAAAAATCCTGGATTGTTTTGCTATACCTAATGCCGAGACGACAACAGTGGCCGATTGCTTCTACAGAAATATCGTGTTAAAATACTTAGTCATACCGGATAAGCTAATAACCGACCAAGGTTCGAATTTCACCAGCGATTTATTTAAACGTATATGTAAATTATTACACATCAAAAAGGTACAAACTACTGCTTACCACCCACAATCGAATGGATCACTAGAGCGCACTCACGGACCCCTTATCGAATATTTGCGTACAATGGTCGACGACAATATTGACACATGGGACCAGTACCTTTCGGAAGCCGCGCTTGTACACAATCACACACCCCATAGCGGAAGTAAATTTACACCAATTCATGCTTTGTATGGTTACCATCGCGCCCTACCCACAAACCTCACGAAAAAACCAGAGCCCATATACAATTTTGATGATTATTGTAATACTATCAAATATAAATTACAAAAAATTCACACCAGTATGAGGGAAAATCTCATGAAAGCTAAAGAAAAATCAAAAGAGTATTACGACAAAAACTCAAAGACAGTAAAATTCCACGTAGGAGATACAGTACTATTGAGGAACGCAGCAACGAAACACAAGTTATCAGCAGTATGGAATGGCCCTTTTCTAGTGCGAAAAGTTCATGATGACCTAAATACTTCCATACAAATCGGAAAGAAAATGCGAAGAGTCCATAACAACCGATTAAAAAAATTTTAACTACACCCTGTCTAAAAACTTCAAAAAACTTTACCACACCTATTTATTAAACGTAAAATCTTTTATTCTGTTAACGACTATCAAAAAAAAAAATGTTTCACATCCAACTATAAGCATAGAGAGAGCATATTCTTTACATATGAAATTTCAAAATTAGGCCAAGTTCAAGTTCACCCATTTGTTCTTTGCCAAATGGTAAACATTGAACATGTTTTATACCTACGTCCACGAATAAAACCTAAGGAGATTTCAATGTAAATAAAATATATTTATATATATAAATTAATATATATATATATAATATATAACTATTGCAGTACCACTTGCCGTAAGATAAGCACAAGAAATATGATACCACCACAAATTTTTTTTTACATATCTCAGGTACAGTCAACCAAAGACGAAGGGAAAATGTCTTTTAACATTTTGGATACAAAATCTTAATAAGAACAATTTTCCAAACTTAATCTTTGTTGGAATATGGAAAAACTCCCCGTAGAAATCCTAAGGAGTTCAAGAGGACAATAATGGACAAACAAACAACAAAAAGTAAAGGCCCACAACTAAAAAGAAGAACAAATAAAAAAAAAAAAAACACCGAAAGATATAAATTATTAACAATTTTTTTTTATTTTCAAAAAAAAATATAATAATATAAATACATCCACTCCTAACAATACTTGATCCGGAGGGTGAGATCCCGACCCCCGCCCAGAGCGATGAACGACACCTCCATCCCGGACGGGAGAAACCACTCCCCGGGCCCCACACACTCGGCTCCCCCGATGGTCACCTCCGCACCAGTCGCCAAGGTCATTTTTATCCACTAAGAAAAAAAAAAGGGGGGGAGAGAAAAATTTAGTAATAATAAAAAAAAAAAAGGGGAGGAAGAAAATAAACTTACGCTTCCTCGGATAACGAATACACAATGATGGGGCAGGACGCCCACATCAAGTGTAATGTCACAATTGGGTGAAGACCCAATAGAATTAAGACTTTAGAGGAACATGATTCCGAAAATATACATCTTATCCAAAAGCAAACAACAATAGTACAATCTTCCTTTGATAAGTTACACAAAGTAATTACTAACATAACGCTCCAACAAGAATCTTTAGAACAACGTTTCGAACTTTTTACTAATAAATTACTAACAGAAATTCGTAATTTTAAACAGGAATTTCAAATACTGCACATACGAACGGAAATAAATGAAATCCTAATATTCACACTACATTTGATACAACAAGTATATAATCATTTAAACGAACAGTTTTCAATCCTATCCTCCCTTCAACAACGCAAACTTCACCCCTCAATAATTTCGGCGGAAGCATTAATAAAAATCCAAACGGAAATAGCGAATGATACTAATGCCTTACATTTGGATTTTCCCACTTTGAACCAAATGATAAGAGTCGACGCGGAACATTTGCGAAACGGTATTCTAGTACGCATATCTTTCCCTCTACCTGCCAAAGAAATATATTCATTGAACAAAATATACTTGTTCCCAACCGCAATAAACCATTCAAATTTTGCAATTTTGAAAACAAAAACTGAATATATCCTAAATAACACCAAAAAGGGTTACTCTGTCGAATTAACCACAAACGAATTTAGGCATACATGCCAAGAAATACTGGTAAACCATTTCATCCCTTTGTATATTTGTAAAATCACTCAACCACGCCAGGTGGGCCCCCTAAACACTAAATGCCTACCAAATTTATTACTCAAACAGCAATCTCAAATAGCAGATTGCATCTATCAAGTGATGAATAACATGCCAGATATTGTAACCAAACTGGTAAGAAAAAACGCATGGTTATACTTTTTTCAAAAACCAAGAACTTTTTCAGTGGAATGTCCCGAGGAAAATTCTCACCACATACTGAACGGAAGTGGAATTATCTCTTTAGAACTCAATTGTATTTACACCCTAGATAATCAGCAAATTCCTTTTGAAGGAAACAAAGATTTCTATTTACCAATACATCAACCCGAAATCATGCAACTGCCGAAATTCATACTTACCCAAAACCGAGTAACCGAAAGAACGTCTATGGGTGAAATTCATTTCAAATCACATCATTCGTTTAATACTGAATTACAAGAAGCGAGTAAATCCTTGGAAGATTTTAACAAGGAATTGCTGAATGTTGAAAATGAACGAAAAACCCAAAAACACAAGGTTATAACGTATGTAAACAGTAGTGCCGTGGGAATATCAATTTTAATTCTAATCCTGATAATTTTCCTTTACTTTCGAAAGAGTAAGAGGTCAAAATTGAGCAAGAAAAAGGCAATTACGAACATTCCCCTAAACGTTATTCAAATACCCAGTGATACACGAAGAAACTTTAACTCCCAAACTGAAATAAAAAACCCCAATCAAAATTTAATAATTCCTCAACCAGTAGAAACTAATTTTAACGACAAACAAGCCCCTCAATTTAAAACCATGGGTATTCCCCCTCCACCACCTCCTAAATCTCCGCAAGTACAGTTACAGATAGGAAAAGTAAAACAAATCAGTGACACCCTTAACAAGAAACAGAGGGTACGAAAATCTATGGAAAGCCTCGGTTAGACACTAGGTTCAATAGTAGAATGCAATTTTTTTTTTTTTTCACTTCTTTTCAAATTTTTTTTCTTCTCATATATATCCATGCACGTAAAGTATTCCTGAAACAAAATTTTTTTTTAAAAAAAAAAGTAATGCGAGATATTACCAAGCAATTCTGGAAGTAAGAAATTCTTAAAGGTAATCCGACCCATACAAAATAAAATGCAGATAACAATCCCATCTGAATTAAAAACGAATAGAAATACTTTGTTGTTTACTAAATATAAGTATAGTATTTAGAATAGTAAGAAACCAAAATGTAAAAATGGTAAAACATACCATTCCTTTTTTATCAACATTATAATAGTATAAAAATTTTTTGTGACTTTTGAACAAACAATTTTTGTAAGTTTGTTTAAAAGCCGACAAAAAATTTTTTTTTCAGAAACGGGAAGGTATGTTATGGTACACCCGGTACCAACCAAACGTTTCCGACCAAAAAAGCGGTTATCGAACCCAAAATTTCGAAACCCATAAAAACGCGTAAATAACCATTTCAATTTTATTAAACATATTTCGAAATATAAACAATTTCAAAATATGTTAATAAAATTATTATTACGTTTCGACATAAATTTCCTATGTCGAAATACAAAAAAAAGTGTATACTAACGAATTTTAGTATAACGCAAATTGAACTCATTTTTTTCGTTCTTACGATATAAAAAATTTGATTACGCGAACTTTTTTTTCAATAATTATTCTTCTTCCAAGAATAATTATTTTTGTCAATTATGCGAAAAAAACTAATATCGGTCAAAGTACGATGAACTCAAAGTACTTTGACGAATTTTTTTCGTTTTTAATAAAAAAATTCTTGATCGATTAAAAATCAATTATCGATCAGTTATAATTTGATTCCCAAAACGCGATATACTTTTAATTTTTTCTATTTGACCGTTCGTTGTTTTGTTTTTGGGAACGTTTTTCGGTTGTTCGTTGTTTTTCTCGTTTTTAGAAAAAATGTTTTTTCGGTCGTTTCTTGTTTTTAAAAGAAAACGTTAAAATTTGATAAAAGAAGAATTGTGAGAATTCGTTGCTTGTTTTTAAAAGAAAACGTTAAAATTTGATAAAAGAAGAATTGTGAGAATTCGTTGCTTGTTTTTAAAAGAAAACGTTAAAATTTGATAAAAGAAGAATTGTGAGAATTCGTTGCTTGTTTTTAAAAGAAAACGTTAAAATTTGATAAAAGAAGATTTGTGAGAATTCGTTGCTTGTTTGTAAAAGAAAACGTTAAAATTTGATAAAAGAAGAATTGTGAGAATTCGTTGTTTGTTTTTAAAAAGAAAACGTTAAAATTTGATAAAAGAAGATTTGTGAGAATTCGTTGTTTGTTTTTAAAGGAAAACGTTAAAATTTGATAAAAGAAGATTTGTGAGAATTCGTTGTTTGTTTTTAAAAGAAAACGTTAAAATTTGATAAAAGGAGAATTGTGAGAATTCGTTGCTTGTTTTTAAAAGAAAACGTTAAAATTTGATAAAAGAAGATTTGTGAGAATTCGTTGCTTGTTTGTAAAAGAAAACGTTAAAATTTGATAAAAGAAGAATTGTGAGAATTCGTTGTTTGTTTTTAAAAGAAAACGTTAAAATTTGATAAAAGAAGATTTGTGAGAATTCGTTGTTTGTTTTTAAAGGAAAACGTTAAAATTTGATAAAAGAAGATTTGTGAGAATTCGTTGTTTGTTTTTAAAAGAAAACGTTAAAATTTGATAAAAGGAGAATTGTGAGAATTCGTTGCTTGTTTTTAAAAGAAAACGTTAAAATTTGATAAAAGAAGATTTGTGAGAATTCGTTGCTTGTTTGTAAAAGAAAACGTTAAAATTTGATAAAAGAAGAATTGTGAGAATTCGTTGTTTGTTTTTAAAAGAAAACGTTAAAATTTGATAAAAGAAGATTTGTGAGAATTCGTTGTTTGTTTTTAAAGGAAAACGTTAAAATTTGATAAAAGAAGATTTGTGAGAATTCGTTGTTTGTTTTTAAAAGAAAACGTTAAAATTTGATAAAAGAAGAATTGTGAGAATTCGTTGCTTGTTTTTAAAGGAAAACGTTAAAATTTGATAAAAGAAGATTTGTGAGAATTCGTTGCTTGTTTTTTAAAGAAACGTTAAAGTTAGACATAGGAAAAATTTGAAAAAAGTTTTAACGGAAACTTTAAATAATTCAAATCGTTTAGTTAAACTTATGGGAAATTCTGAAAAGTGTAAAACGTTTAACTTACCTAAAATTTGAAAAGTTTTAAAAAAAAAAAGGAAAGATCGTTTCAATTTTGTTGATTATTTTTATTGAATAAATTTATTTACTTTTAAACAAAAAAAAAAACAAGGAAGTGTTTTTCTTATTGAACCAACAAGGGGTAAGCGTTTAAATTTTCATTATATATTAAAATTGCATCGTGTTTCCGGGTTTTCCGACCCCCGGAGACAAAAATTCAGTATAAACAAAAAGTTTCCCAGAGTCATCCTGGGTAGGATCTCATCGTCCTTTTCGCTACACAACAGTCTTCTATTCAACAAAATCAAATGGCGCAATTGACCAAACAAGTAGCAGACCTTAACAAACTCGTCAGCAAGTTAACATCGAAACGTCAAAACAGAAGTTTTCATCTAATCGTAAATCAAATACAACTATGGCTAACGATAAACAAAATATACTTTGTTGGTATCACCACAAATACGGTAACAAAGCTCAGAATTGCAAACATCCATGCAATTTTCAACAAAAACAACAATCAAAAAACGAATAGGGAGGCAGAAGGTGTTTCGTCTTTATATTCCTGAGAAGTTCACATCCCAGAAATTCCTAGTCGACACCGGCGTAGATGTTTCCGTCATCCCACCTTCTGCCAATGAAATAAAAATATTCAAAAATAAATCCCCAAATGCTGAGTTATTCGCTGCTAACGGAAGCCGAATAAAGACTTACGGTTTTAAACGATTAAAAGTATATTTCAACCTTCGCCGAAATTTCGAATGGACATTTATTATCGCCGATGTTAAAGTGCCAATTATCGGAGCCGATTTCCTTCGCAAATAGGATTTATTGGTCGACATGAAACATAACAAACTCATAGATAACAAAACGAAATTCACTCTCCATGGACAACGAGCTTCAGTTCAAATCAATGGGCTGAAAACATTTAATTCTTCTGACGAATTCACAGACATTCTTTCACAATTTCCAGAAGTTACTTCACCAAATTTCGAAACATTTTCAACACGGACAACAAAAGTTTTTCATTATATCGAAACCAAGGGAACACCTGTTTTTTCAAGACCTCGTCGATTAACACCTGAGAGGCTTAAAGCGACTCAGGAAGAATTTCGGCACATGATGGAAATGGGCATTTGTCGCCCTACTAATCCACCATGGGCAAGTCCACTACATATAGTGATGAAAGCTGACGGCACATTGAGGTGTTGTGGTGATTATCGTGCACTTAACGCGGTAACGAATCCAGATCGGTATACAATACCATTTATCCAAGATTTTTCATATATTCTTTATGGAAAACAAATATTTTCATCAATTGATCTGCAAAAGGCCTACTATCAAATACCAATTGCAAAGGAAGACATTCCTGAAACTACTATTACCACACCATTTGGAAACTTTGAATTTGACGGATTGGACTTTGTTTTCGTCTACATAGACGATATTTGCATTGCTTCCAAAAATATCGAAGAACACAAAAGGCATCTAAGAATGGTTTTTCAACGACTTCAAAAATATGGTCTTAAGATCAACGTCAACAAATGCCAATTCGGCAAACCTCAATTGAGATTTCTTGGACATCTTGTGTCGCCTGATGGAATTGCACCGCTTCCAGAAAAGATTGAAACAATCCAAAATTTCAAATTACCGAAAGTGGCGAACGAGTTAAAACGATTCTTAGCTATGATCAATTATTATCGTCGGTTCATTCCGCACGCTGTAAATAACCAGATGATTCTACAAAAATTAGTTCCTGGGAACAAGAGAAACAATCAGTCTGAAATTATTTAGTGCGAAAACACTACTAAAGCATTCGAGGCATGCAAAAATGATTTGTCAAAGGCATCACTATTAGCTCATCCAGCGGCAGACGCACTATTATCACTCAGTGTCGATGCGTCTGAAAATGCAGTTGGCGCTGTTTTGCACCAACTCATCAACAATATTCCTCAACCACTTGGATTTTTTTCTAAAAAACTAACTACCGCAGAGAGTAAATACAGCAAGTACGATCGGGAGTTATTAGCAATGTACCAAGGGGTTAAGCATTTCAGACACATGTTGGAGGGTCAAAATTTTCATATCAACACAGACCACAAACAACTTACGTTTGCTTTCCAACAAAAAGCTAATAAAGCTTCACCCAGACAACTTCGACAACTCGATTTAATTAGCCAGTTTACAACCGACATTCGCTATTTACCTGGTGAAAACAATACAGTTGCAGATTTTCTATCCAGAATTGACAGCATTAATAGTAAAATAACTATTGACTATTTTGCAATCGCAGCCGGGCAACGGAAGGATGATGAATTAAGAAAATTACTCGACAATCAAACGAAACATTCGCTGAAATTGCAACCTATTACATTTCCTGATTCAACCGTTGAAGTTTATTGTGATACTTCAAACAGCATCATCAGGCCATACATTCCAAGGAAATTTCGGGCAGACATTATCATGAAATTTCATCAGTTATCTCATCCAGGCGCAAAATCATCAACGAAATTAATTACACAGAAATTCGTTTGGCCGGGTATGAACAAAGAATGTGCCAAAATTGTTCGCCGTTGCATACTATGTCAACGAGCCAAGGTACACAAACATAACCGAACACCTGTTCTAACGTACATTTTACCAAACAATCGATTTGAACATATCAATTTGGATATAGTTGGTCCGTTACCAGTTTCACACGGTTACCGATATGTTCTAACATGCATCGATCGTTATTCACGCTGGCCAGAAGCTTTTCCGTTAACAGATATTACGGCGGAAAACGTCGCATCCGAATTATTTACTGGATCGATCTCTCGTTTTGGGCTTCCTCTTCGCATTACTACTGACCGTGGCAGACAATTTGAGTCTACCTTATTTCATGAAATTTCTAAATTGCTCGGAATCCACCACTTACGTACCACTGCCTACCATCCTCAATCGAACGGACTAATTGAAAGATGGCATCGTTCATTAAAAGCAGCCATTATGTGTTATCAAACAAAAGATTGGGTTAGCATATTACCATTCGTGCTTCTTGGTTTACGAATGACATACAAACACGATCTGCAGTCAACACCAGCAGAAATGGTATACGGTACTTCTATCACCTTACTAGGCCAGTTTTTCACCGAAACTGACCAACAAACTCTTCAAACCGATTTCGTCAAGCTGTTGAAACAACATATGGCATCACTTCGTCCTACACAAACATCAAATCACGCTAAGGAAAAAGTATTTGTTCAATCAACTTTAAAAACATGTACACACGCTTTTATGCGAAACGATACTGTTCGACCTTCACTAACACCACCATTTGAGGGACCGTACAAAGTTATTCAGAGGGCGGACAAATACTTTAAAATTTTAATCAATAACAAAGAAGTGACGGTTACTATTGATCGTCTCAAAGCAGCACATATGTCTTCAGAGGAGACTGAAATTTCAACAACCACCAACAACTCAACCACTTCTGAGGATCCTTCCACACCGGAAGATGTGCCAGAAGTTACGATCCCAGCATCCACTACTATGACAAGATCCACTCGATCAGGCAGACGAGTCGTAATTCCAGCACGCTTCAAATGATTATTTCATTCCACCAGCTTTCCATTGGAAGGGGAGTTCTGTGGCGTCTAGTACACGCAGCGCACTGGAATCTAGTACAAAAAATTTATTTTACAATATATATGTTGACGGCTATGCTTCACATGGCGTCGTGAGTAGGAGTCAGATAATAAAAAGAGTTCGAGGTTAGACATCTAAAATAAAGTAAAATTGTTAAGTTTGAATATAAAAAACGCATTTTATTTCGGCCATTCGCATCCATTAAAAATAGTGGCGCAAGATTTCAAGTAATATCCTGAAATTACCGAACACGCCAAAGTTTTGTTATTATTCTTATATGTAAAAGAAATTAAATTGTTGTCTAGTAAAATTTTTTCGAGTGGAATTATTCCGAGTGGAATTGTGCCGAGTAGAATTGTGTCCGAGTGCAATTGGGCGAGTGGAATTGTGCGAGTGGAATTGTGCGAGTGGAATCGGCCGGTCACCCTAAAAAACGGTTCGATTTTAACAACAAAAAAAAAACAAAAAATATTTAATAATAAATTAAAATAACAAAGGGAAAATTTGGTTTCTTGTTTTTTTTGGTTATTTCATTTCAATTGTGAAAGAAAAGTAGGCTGTGTGTGAAGTGAAAAAACAGTGAAACTTTTAAAAAAAGAAATAAATAAAATCGTATGTGGATAGTGAAATGAAGCAGAAAAAAAAATTTTTTTTGGGTTATTTAAAAATATGCCTAGAAAAAAACAAAAGATTGCAAACACAAGATCGCGTTCCGCAGGTAGCGTGGCAGGGTCATTGACACAAATTTAAGATTTGCAAATAAAGATGATTGCCTAACTACGGCAATACAAAACTTTGCGGAAGCTAAATTGATGTCTGTCCAGGCAGACATATATAACGGTAGAGTAATATAAAAGACAATGATATGTTTACAGCTAATGTAACATCCAATAATGAAATTGGTGAGATGAAAAAACTCAAAGAAGAAAACGTGCAACTTAAAAAACATAGTGACGAACTGCAAAAGAGACTAGAAAAGTTCGGAATAGAAATTCAAGTTCTGCGCCAACAAATAACACAACAAGTGAATACAAAACAAAATGAAAATACATCACCATCACCATTGAAAAAAAAACAAAAACAATAATAATAATAATAATAAAACCAATAATAATATTAAAAATAAAAACAATACAAAATTAGCAAATAAAAAAAGTGAGACAGAGTATCCAAATAGATACCAAACAATTGCCCCAGAAGACGAAGACGAAGATCAAGCTGAAATGGCAGTAGATGGACCATCCGAAAACATGGATGCATTTCCACCTATTGAATCGCTGAGGCAATTAAAACATCACAATAAACTAAAAAAAATTAAGCAAATAATAATAATAATAATAACAATTCTAATATAGAAATAAATAATCCAATCGAAAATGGAATAAATACTAAAAAAGTGAAAGGGACGGAAAGATTTCCACCAATTCACGTCTTTAATCAAAACATAAATTTGATAAAAAAGCGACCATAGAAAAACTAAAAACTAAAAATTTTTGATCAATCGAATTAGTGCAAGCAAGGCATCAATTCTGACATCTGACATAAAGACATATGAAGACATAAAGAAATTGTTAGAAGGATGTTGTGCACCGTTCTTTACCTATACTCCAAAATCCATCAAACCTCAGTCCTCAGAGAAAATGAAATTGGTAATTTAAAATTTATAAAAGTTTCACAGTTCGAGACTACCAAATCCAAAACCGATGGTTACCTGTGTACATTGTACAAATTGCGCTGATTCTGCTATCAACGGATTGAAACAAATCCGACATATTATGAATCAAATGATTCGTTTCGAGAAATTGCAGAATACCGACGTATTACAATGCCGTAAATGCAAGCGTTTCGGACATTCTGGCGGTAACTGCGGTATGGATTTTCGTTACATAAAATGCAATGAAAATCATAGTCCCGGGGAATGCAAAATTCTTGGAATAATGGAAGAAAATAAGATCTATTGCGTAAATTGTCAAAGTAATGGGCACCCTGCTTCATACAGAGGACGCCCCAAGTATGTAGCAATGAAAAAGTTGATTCGCCAAAAACTACTAGATAAACAAACCAAAAATGAACAGAACTCCAAATTTGTGAATAACTTCGTACAACCAAACGTAAGTTTTGCAAAGATAATAAAAAACTCTGTTACGAAAAATGGAACACCAAGCCAAAATACTAATATAACAAATAATAATACAAAAATTACAACACCACAGGAAAATTTGCAAAGTCAGACTAATAACTTTCACGAAATCCTTAAATTACTAAAGTCACTGGAAAATCGTTTATCTGGTATTGAAAATAAACTTGGTGTACATTTCGAGAAAATTTCGGTACTGTACGATATTTTTGAAAATCGTGTCTAAATGGCGAATCTTCAAAGATCTAAAGCTCATACAATACTGCCCGACAGAATTTCAGCCACAATTGCTTTCAACATTTATACAATAAATGCTAATTCCGTAATCTCTAATGTTAGATGGGCAAATCTGACAAACTTTCTGAAAATTCACAACGCGGATAAGGTCCTCTTCAGTGAAATCAAGCTCAAGAAAATCCATAAAGTCTCACTGAAAGATTATAACATAATAAGAACGGATAGACCGAGAACGAAGCAAGCAGGCGGAACAGCGATTGTTATCCGGAAAAATATCGCATATGAAACTATCGAAGATGACATAATTCTTAATTTTAAAACGTTAGAGACAACAATCGTCCGAGTGCAATTAACACGAAATCAAAACTTATTTATCGTGACCGCATATGCAAAACATTAAACTTGTTGAAGACTCATCAATATGCAGACCTGAAATTATAAGAATTATATCAGAAAGGAGTTAATAATAATATTCAATGGAACAATACTCACCTAAGAGCATCACCAGATAATACCTAGAAGAAATAAAACATTAATCATAAATTATTTAATGTTATTTTTTTTTTTCTTACCAGAATGTTTCTTTACCTTTGAACTGTCAACTGTCCATATCGATATGAAAACTGATCGTCAATTGACATACACAATGATCAACAGGAAAACTAAAAAAAAACGAAAGTATGGTTTGAAGCTCGACTCCAACATTCTTTCAACCTTGTAAAGAAAATAGTATATAATGGGTCGACGAACTTAAATAGAGCGTTAATTTTCCTGTTTTCTTTTTTTCTTCGGTATTTTATAATTTACAAGAAAAAAAAAGGGATTTTTTTAGGCAGTTGAAAGAAAATCTCTAAACCGACAACTATATCAGAATTCGTTCCGTATTTTATTAGATCTTATCAAAGTAAAAAAAAAATAATTTTTTTTTGTGTTTTTAACGTAAAATCAGTTCTTTACAAAATAATAAAAGAAACGGACGAAAGTATTTAATGCGAATCTTTTGTTAAAAAAAGTAGATTTTTTTCCTTCAAAATATTAATAGTTTTTTTCATAAATTTTTTTATATAATATAGTTTTTATCAATTTTTTTATATTTAATTTTTTTTAATCTAATAAAATAAAAGTATTTCAAAGTCAACATTTGAATAAAAGTTCGTTTTTATTTCTTTCTTTCGTGAATTAAGTGGAAAAATTTCAACCAGTGAGTTGGTTGTTTAGAAAGCCCTATTTTTTTTCTTTTTAGATTTCAAATTTCTTACTCTGGATTACCACCACATAACATTTGGTCCTTCGAGTTGGATTTTTCATAAGGTGTTAAAAAAGAAAACATAGATATTGGTTAATCCAGATAAGAAAAGTGTTAAGCGAAAATTTAAATCCAAGAAAACGAAAATCCTTTGTTAAAATTAACAGAAATTTCAATTTGTTTAACTTAACGGAAAAACAGTTAAAAGAAAGAAAGGAATCGGTCGTTTGTGAAAAAATTACAGTAGAATTTAACAGATACAAAGTGCGGTATTAGGAATTAACAAAAAGAAAAGAAAATTGAGCGTCTTTATTAAAAAATCTTACGTTAGAATTTAACGGGCAAAACTTTAAGAATTTTTCTAAATCTAACAATTGTAACGTGTGACTAATACAGCACACTTACTTATAATTTTAAGCCTACACGGCAACACTATTTAAATATTAGCGTGGTCAGCTTTTGGGAAAACCGCATGGTCTTCAAAAATTATTTCTAGAACATTTTTTTCCACCTCATATCCGTGGTGGAAATAAGCTGATAAAAGAGCCTTTCCCTCCCCCCAGCGAACGAGAACGAAAGAATGGACCAAAGGAAAATGGAAAAAAATGAACGTGGCGTAATCTGATAGGCGGGATAAAAATATGAATATAGAAAAACAGGTTTTTTTTATCCAAACAGAAAATTTTTGCGAAAAGGAGAGAGGAGAATCAAGAAAAATTTTGTCGATGGGGAGTCAGTTTCAGAATGTTGACAGAAGAGGTTGGCTTTTAAAATTTGGGAAGAAAAAAAAAATATATGTTAAAAAAATAAAGAAAAGTTTTTGTTTGAGGGGAGAATTAGAGTTTCTTTTTTAAATGTGGACATCAGAAAGGAGAGTTTTCAGAATGTTGACTGAAGAGGTTTACTTTTAAAAATTTATGAAGAAAAAAAAAAATATGTGAAAGAAAAAAGAAAGGAGTTTTTTTTTGTGTTTGAGAGGGTAGAAAGGAAAGGGAGTATAAAAAGAAGAAAAAAATGAAGATTAATAAAAAAATTAAATAAAGTTAATAGATTTTAATCATATTGTGTAGAAAAAAAGAGTGGATACAAATAAAAAAATCTGTTTTTGTGGGAACATAAAAAGAGGCTTACTAATTTCTGATTAAATAGTGGAAATAAATTATTAGTTAAAGAAAAAATGAATAGAAAAAGAAAGGAATTGAATTTGAGATTCTTCAAATGAAACAAAATTAAAATGGTGGATCTAGTAAATTAATAAAACAACAACAAAAATTCTTTTTTTTCTAAAACGCACATTTTTTTTTCTCTTGAAAATGACGCCATGAAATCAATCGTTCACACGTAATATAAGATGTGGTTGCGATTGTAAACCATATTTAATCGTTTATACAAGTTGTCATGTACAAGTAAATTGCCGTAAATCACCACTTAATGGTCAAAGGTATTCATCAGATGTTCCAGCAACTTCACAAGTGTTGTAATAATTCGGCTCGCTTGGAAAAAAACATCAAAACCCAACACAACTTTACCAATACCGCATGGGATTCCAAATACATCATCATTTAGATCATCAATATTTTGAGGTTATAAACATCGCATTATCCAATTAGGAATATCTGGACGAAGATATGTTTATAGTCATCGATAATTTGATCCACAAAAGAAATTTTCATATTTGAGTCGGGAAGAAGGTTAACAGCTATAATTGACAAGTAGGCTTTTAAATTAAACATTAGAAAAAATCAAATCTTAAAAGAAAAAAAAATATATATATATATGATACATTAATAATATTTTCTTTCAGTCAGAAACATTTTTTTTTTAAAATTTAATTGTGTGAACCTAACCTTAAAAGGAAGCTTCTTTTTATATGAGTATAGGTATCTGCGTATTTTCCATAGAATGAAGAGAAATATTCTCTAAAGAAAAAAAAAGGAAAAATTTTAATTTAAAGAAAGAATGTGACGCAAATAGGAGTTTTTTTTTGTTCCAATCATTTGAGATCTTGTTTCTTTTTTTGTGTTTTTCTTTTTTGATTTGCTAATCTTTAGTAATTAACTTCTGCATTAAGAAGAAAGTTTAAAAGTAACGTACAATATCATTTAAAAATATCAATTATTGAAAATATTTGAGCAAAGAAACAATTTTGACATTAAAATTTTTAAGTTAAGAAAAGATTTTTTTTTGTTATTGATACACCATGCATAATTCTAAGTTTTATGCAACAGAAAAGTGGTGCATCAATTGATTTGAATATAAATTCAAAAAAAAAAAAAAATGAAAAGAAAAACCAGTTGAATCATTAAAGTAAAGTAAAGTACTGAAAATAAAATTGCAGGTAATTACAATTTGTCACATTCAATTACGATAAATAAAAAGGAAAAATCAAAAATTTTTTATTATGCAAAACAAGACAAGTCAGTTGTCAATTTTTTTTTCTGTATCATAAATGATTAAGATAATGTCAGGGAGTTCAAGAATTTCATGATCATGTACTAAGTTTAAGAAAAAAAAAAAAAAAGAAAATTTGTTTTTATTAAAGAAATAATAAGGTAAAAATAAATATGTTTCATTAAAGAATGAAGGGGGAGAGAGAGGCATGAGAGGTTGATGCGAATGAGACATAAAGAAAATAAGGGTCCATGCTCATTTGTAGGGGCGAGCATGGACATACGGGGATCGGCATTCTGCTGTCGATCCAAGTGGGAGGGTAGTGCCCCAAAGACCGATTGGCATTGACACCTTTGCCAATCGGCCCCGACATGCCTCGCAAGGCTTTCGTGGATAGCTGGTCAAGTTCGGTGACCGGCAAATTAACAAACATCCCCCCTTATTCGGTTTTTTCTCGCAAAACCGAATATTCCTTGCTTGATAGCTCGTGCTATCACAATAAAGTCTCAACGACGTCTTCATACTTCTTGCACGCATATAATTTATGTGTAACGCGATGGCAGATGGTGGTGAGCAGCGACCCACCCCTCCGGCGAGCTAGCTAGTGCGATCAGCTAGGCGTGCAGCCTTTTAGCTGCTCACATTGCTGCACCATCTCATATCTTCTCCTCGCAAGGAAGAAGATATGCTACATAGGTCATCAGGGGATTTGCTTCTTCGACAGAAAACCCCTAATATGTGCAACCCCCCTTGTTACACAATTATTTTCTAAAAAAACAAAGTAATTAACAGTGAAGTAAACAGTTGGTGCTCCTGGGTAAGTCCTTTTGATATAATCCTTATTTTATGAGATATATTGCTTTTTTCATTTATATATTTTATTTATTTTGAATAAATTTTGAAACATATTGTTTTATTCTAAAGAATTCTTGTTTATTATCAAAAAAAAATATATATTAATTAATATTATAATTAATTTTGTGTGCCGAGTTTAGTTAAATCAAAATAACAAAAAATATGGAGGAATTAATAAAGCAACAAACAAATACATATCAAACCATGAAGAAATCGTTCGATAATTATAAAAAGGACGGGAAAGAACGAAAGAATACTCCATCTTATTTCGAATTCCGAATAACTCAATTTAATGGTTATTGGAATGAATTTAAACTACGTCATGATAGGTTGCTTCTCTTCGATGAAAAAGACACTGCTGAAAATACATATTTTAAAAATGATGTGTTTTCTAAATTTGAAGAAGTATTTATTACTTGCTTATGTAAAATACAAGATGATAATAATGCAAGATTTCAAGTGCCACAATCTGAACCAAAAAAAAGTGATTTAACGCAAAATAATTTTTCGGCACCAAGGGAAGAATTACAACTTCCACGCATATCTCTACCAAAATTTTCGGGTGATTATTCATCGTGGACATCATTCCACGATTTGTTCAAATGATTAATACATGATAATCATCGTATACCTTCGGTCCAAAAATTACATTATTTAAAAACTAGCGTAACAGGCCAAGCAGAGCATCTTTTAAAACATCATGTTGTTTCCGAGCAAAACTATGAACCTGCTTGGAATCTTCTAGTCCAACGATACGAAAACAAACGAATGTTAGTGAATTCGCAATTGAAAAATTTATTGAACCAACCCAATCTTCCTGTAGAAACGGCTGACGGTATGAAACGTATTCTTGACACTACATTTGAAAGCCTACAAGCTCTTCAGAATTTTGGAATCAACATTAAAGATTGGGATGCCATTATTATTTATATAATTGTGCAGAAATTTCCAATTGAAACGCATAAACATTGGGAAGAGAAACTGGGGGGTAGCACTGAATTACCAAAATTAGAAGAATTCAAAGAATTTCTTGAGACACGGTTTCGAGTATTAGAAGCAATCAGCAACAAAGCAAAGAATTTCTCTCGAGAATCCAGAAACACGTCATTAACTGAAAAGGGGTCGAATAGGTCAATGCAATCATTTCATTCTGATACGGTTGTATATTGTTTTCTGTGTTCAGAACCTCATCACATAAGAAATTGTACAAAATTTGTTGCATTGGATTATCAATCAAAAATGAATAAAGTGAAAACTCATGGTTTGTGCATCAATTGTTTAGGAAGAGGACACATGGTATCTAATTGTCCTAGCAAGATGAATTGTTTTCACTGTAAGAAGCGTCACCATTCTTTACTACATGTAATGCAACAACCAACAAACAACGGTAATGGTCATACACCACGAGTAACTGCAAACACAAGTAAAAATCGTCCATCGACATCAACAACAAATCAACAACTAGATGCTCAAGCAAAACCATTCAACATGAATTCGCTTAGCAGTCAAATTTTTAGAAACAAACAAGTTCTTCTTCCTACAGCACTAGTTAAAGTGGTAACTGAAAATGGAAATCATTTAGTTCTCAGAGCTTTAATCGACCAAGGATCTCAAGCATCTTTTGTTTCTGAAGCAATCACGCAGAAATTAAGATTGAAAAGACAGATGATAAGGGCTAACGTCACAGGAGTTGGTGGATGCAATGCTGGTAGTATAAAGGGTTGCGTTAACTTGAATTTGCATACGAGAGATGGCAAAAACCACAACATCAACGTAAAAGCGTACATCTTAAAAAATTTGACGAATTGGTTACCCAATCAAACAGTAACATTGAAAGAATGTCAATATCTTCAGGAATTAAACTTGGCAGACCCATCTTACAATATACCAGGTAAAATTGATATAATTTTAGGAGCTAAAGTGTATAGCAAAATTATTAGTTCGGGTCTTAGAAAGGGTTGTGAAGGCGAGCCAATTGCACAAGAAACTGTATTTGGATGGATAATATCTGGTGAAGTTCCTGATGATTCGTCAAATTTTTCAAGGGGGATAATCACTCATCATGCATCACTTGAAATAGAAAAGCAACTGAAACGTTTTTGGGAAATTGAAGAAGTCATCACAACAATTCCTAAAAAACCAGAAGACGAAATATGTGAAAATAACTTTGAAAGGAATCATATACGAATGGACGATGGGCGTTATCAAGTTAATTTACCGTTCATACATGAACCTCCACAAAGAGGATTAGGAAAGTCACGAGATATCGCAATTGGAAGGTTGATCCAAATGGAGAAACGATTCGACAAAGAACCCGAATTCTTTAAGGAATATTCAAAATGTATATCAGAATACATGCAATTAGGACATATGTCTGAAGCCAAGAATTCCGAAGACGATAATCTTATGGACAGAAATGAATCATCGTACATCACATGCAGTTATTTACCACATCATGCAGTCAGAAAAGAATCAAGTTCCAGTACAAAATTTCGGGTGGCTTTTGAAGCATCTAGAAAAACTACGAGTGGTATGTTTTTAAATGATTCTCTTCACACAGGTCCTACCATACAAGATGATCTTTCTTCAATCTTGCTACGTTGGAGACGACATAAATAAGCTTTCACCTCAGACATTGAGAAAATGTATCGTCAAATTAGAATTCAACCATCTGATCAAGAATACCAGAGAATTGTATGGCGAAATTCTAAGTCTAATATCATCAAAGATTATAATCTTACAACAGTAACATTTGGGGTCACTTGTGCACCGTATTTAGCTATTAGGACATTACAGCAATTGGCAAAGGATGAAATCACCAGATATCCAGAAGCAGCAAACACAGTATTAAGAGATTTTTACGTTGACGATCTTCTGTCTGGCAGTGATTCAATTGAAGGAGCTATGAAGCTACAAAAAGATTTAATTCAATTATTGGAATCAGGAGGTCTCAAACTAAGAAAGTGGTCTGCAAATGATGACAAACTTTTAAAGGCAGTTCCAAAAGAATTTCGAAATGTCGAGTCGTCACATGTATTAGAAAATCAGTGCATTAAGGCTCTTGGCATTCATTGGTATCCAACTTTAGATTATTTCAGCTACAAAGTGAATATCGACAAAAGTTCTCCTGATTATAGCAAAAGAAAAGTATTAGGCGACATTGCACGACTATACGATCCATTGGGATGGCTAGCACCGATCATTATCTCAGCAAAAATATTTTTACAAACTCTGTGGCTTGAGGGTTTAGATTGGGATGACCGGTTGCCATCATATCTGAAGACATTTTGGGAACAATTTAGTAAAAATCTAAATTTAGTCGAAAAAACAAATTTACCACGATGGGTACATACAAATTCCCAAACAAAGAGTTGTCTGCATGGTTTTTCAGATGCATCTACCAAGGCGTATGCAGCAGTATTATATTTGGTGATTACAGATGAAGAAGGTATAACCTATTCTCAGTTGTTGACAGCAAAAACCAAGGTAGCACCAATAAAAACAATTTCGTTACCACGCCTAGAACTGTGCGGCGCTGCATTATTGGCTAAATTGATTAAACAATCGCAACAATCATTACAAAACGATATCAATGAGACAATAGTATGGACGGATTCCGAAATTGTAATATCTTGGTTGCGAGGACATCCATCGAAATGGAAAACGTTTGTAGCAAATCGAGTCACTCAAATACATGAAATACTAGGAAATACGCGCTGGAGACATGTACCTTCGAAGCATAATCCTGCAGATTGTGCCTCTAGAGGTCTGACACCAGCCGAGATAATTAAATGCGATATTTGGTGGAACGGACCTACGTGGCTAAAGGAACCGAGAGAAAAGTGGCCAAGCCAGAAGGAAATTACAGAAGTTGACATAGAAACTAAGAAAATAAATGTCAACCATGCACTCAATGAAGCTGATATTTACGACGTCATAGATAAATTTTCCTCGATGACACGGCTCATTCGGGTGATAGCATATTGTCGTCGATTCATATACATTTGTCGATCAAGGAGAAGCATTAGAGGCAACTTAACATCCGTTGAACTAGAGGAAGCACACAATAATATCATCGCAATTGTTCAGAGAAAAGAATTTACCAATGAAGAAAATTGTCTCAGAAACAAAAAACCTATCGACAATCGCAGCAGATTGATCAATTTACATCCAATACTAGACGACAATGGACTTTTAAGAGTTGGAGGCCGTTTACAAAACTCGATATTAAGCTATGATGAAATCCATCCTATAATTCTTCCAGATAAAAATCATTTTGTAACTCTAATAATTTGAGACGCACATAAGAGAAGTTTACATGGAGGAACGCAGTTGGAGATATCTGTCATAAGACAGAAATATTGGCTAATAAATGCGCGGAACGCGATAAGATTCGAACTACATAGATGCACAACATGTTATCGCTTTAAAACACAAACCATGAAGCAATTATTTGACAATCTACCGACACCAAGAGTAAGCATTACACACCCATTCACTCATACTGGTGTTGATTATTGTGGTCCTTTCCAAATTCGTGTGTCGAAAGGTAGAGGTACTCGTTCATATAAGGGTTGCGTAGCAGTTTTTGTTTGTTTGGCAGTGAAAGCTATACATTTAGAGGTAGTGTCAGATTTATCTACAGAAAGTTATATCGCTGCGTTTAGGCGATTCACGAGCCGAAGAGGACTATGTACAGATATCTACAGTGATTGCGGAACTAATTTTGTTGGAGCAAATAATGCATTATCGAAAGATTTACAGATTGCTCTTAAACAAATCACAGAAGAAGTAGCTACGAAATTAACAGAACAAAGGGTCAACTGGCATTTCATTCCGCCGTCATCACCTCATTTTGGAGGTTTATGGGAAGCTGGAGTTAAGTCAGTCAAATACCACTTGTGCCGTACTTTAAAGACAACAACTTTGACGTTTGAAGAATTTTACACAGTACTGACACAAATTGAAGCTTGTCTCAACTCGAGACCATTGACGGAAATCAGCAGTGATCCAAACGATTTGAACGCTTTAACTCCAGCCCATTTTTTAATAGGACGAGATTTACTCACTGCACCAGGGCCATCCACAATAAATGAAAAGATAAATTGTTTAACACGTTGGAAGTATCAACAACAATTAGCAGAGAATTTTTGGCAGAGATGGAGTCATGAATATTTGACTCGCTTACAACAACGTCCAAAATGGCTGTCACAACAATCCAACATAAAGGTAGGACAATTGATACTTGTCAAAGATGAAAGATTACCACCTTTATACTGGAAATTGGGTCGAATCATAGAAACTCATCCTGGAAAGGATGACCTAGTAAGAGTGGCTACTGTTAGAACAGAGCATAACATAATGAAAAGACCGATTGTCAAATTATGCCTTTTACCTATTATGGAAAACGAATTATGCACATCAAACAAAGTAAACGAAAGCACATAAAAGAATATTAGATGTATGTTGTTACCTAAAAAATAAATAATTTTAATTTTTGTTGTATAATCTTAAGATGTTGAATTTTGTTTATATCTCACATTATATACCTTATTCCTGTTTGTTCCTTTCTCCTATTCCTTCAAAAAACGGCGAGTCGGAGCGCCCAAACTCCATGTTCGTGGACCATAGCAATTACTGCACGGAGGAAATGCCGCAATAATTACTATGTTTATAGATTATATATATATTTTGACCCACTTTTTTTACTGGGTCAAGGCCGGGGAGAATGTTGAAGACTCATCAATATGCTGACCTGAAATTATAAAAATTATATCAGAAAGGAGTTAATAATAATATTCAATGGAACAATACTCACCTAAGAACATCACCAGATAATACCTAGAAGAAATAAAACATTAATCATAAATTCTTTAATATTATTTTTCTTTTTCTTACCAGAATGTTTGTTTACCTTTGAACTGTCAACTGTCGATATCGATATGAAAACTGATCGTCAATTGACATTCACAATGATCAACAGGAAAACTAAAAAAAACGAAAGTATGGTTTGAAGCTCGAATCCAACATTTTTTCAACCTTGTAAAGAAAATAGTATATAATGGGTCGACGAACTTAAATAGAGCGTTAATTTTCCTGTTTTCTTTTCTTCTTCGGTATTTTATAATTTACAAGAAAAAAAAGGGATTTTTTTAGGCAGTTGAAAGAAAATCTCTAAACCGACAACTATATCAGAATTCGTTCCGTATTTTATTAGATCTTATCAAAGTAAAAAAAAAATAAGTTTTTTTTTGTGTTTTTAACGTAAAATCAGTTCTTTACAAAATAATAAAAAAAACGGACGAAAGTATTTAATGCGAATCTTTTGTTAAAAAAAAGTAGATTTTTTTCCTTCAAAAAATTAATAGTTTTTTTCATAAATTTTTTTATATAATATAGTTTTTATCAATTTTTTTATATTTAATTTTTTTTAATCTAATAAAATAAAAGTATTTCAAAGTCAACATTTGAATAAAAGTTCGTTTTTATTTCCTTCTTTCGTGAATTAAGTGGAAAAATTTCAACGAGTGAGTTGGTTGGTTAGAAAGCCCTATTTTTTTTTCTTTTTAGATTTCAAATTTCTTACTCTGGATTACCACCACATAACAAAACTGGTAATGGGTTTTCTGCGGAACTGAGCATCTTATTTGAAACACTCAAATTAAATAATCCGAACAACTTTTATATAATTGGTGGCGACATAAATTCCAAACATAGAAGTTGGAAAAACGAAGTAAATAACACACGAGGAACACACCTTGTCCGTTGGCTCAATGATAACACAATTTTTTTCAGATCGAAGTTACTAACGGGTATATTACCAACTTTTACTCGCGGAAACTCGTATCTGGATATATTTCTAATGGATAACCGTCTATGTTATGAAGATTCTTCTAATCTACATGACGAAACAACAACGAATTCTTTACAAGCGATCATCTACGATAGTGACCATAATGCAGTACACTTAAAAGTACAGCATTCAAGAGAGTCGCCATTCAATATTTTAAATATTAATTCAAATAGTCCTTCAGACACGCTGAATTTCAAAATGTTGAATTCGAAAAAGTTTCAAAAGAAAATGACGAGAATTTATGAAGATAAAAATATTCAGATTCCAGCGAATCGGAATCTAGAACACAAAGAAATAGAACATTTCCTAGATAAAATCAATTCTATTATTATTGAGACAATTGACAAGACAGTACCAAAAATGTCAAACAATATCGACTCCGTTAAACCTTATATGTCGAGGATAACAAGAAATCTGATTGCGTATAAGAACGACATTTTCAGTAAAATGAAAAATCATATTCGTGCTAATTATTCATATTTAAACGATGGCTTGTAACAAGCGGTGTTGGTTGTATGTTAGGAATTTGTTTGCTTGATCAAACAAAGATCCTAACATTGTGATCCTTTGCTAAAAGGCATATAACTGACTGGTATGACTTATATGTAGTGGTAGTAGAGCCGAAAGTAATCAAGAAAAGGTACCCTAGCTTCATTGCTCTAACTAGCTCGCCGGAGGGAAGTGGGCGGTTACCCTCTACCACTAATCACGATGTTACACAAAATTTCATGTGTACCATGATTTGGGCTAACGAAAATGCTGGAGAAGTGGATTTATTACGTCCACAACTTTTCATGTCATCAGCGGGTATAAAATAAAAAGACAAAACTGATTTTAATGAAACTTGGAGATTTAGGTGAACCAAAAGTTCAAACAAGGGTTACCAGATAAAGGAAAGAGGGGAATTATTTATATGATTACAAAACCCTCAACGGACAACAGACGGACTGATTTATGGCGTCAAAATTCCGTGTGACGCCGTTGCTGTCATCGGAGGGGGTGAACCGATGATATTGTTCACCCTGGGCTAATTTATCCCACCCACGGAGTCCAACAAAACAGGACTCCCCATGAACGTGTTTTTGCCCAAAAAAATAAACACGGTCCCTTTACTCTCATATTGGTGGATTTACCCTTTTTCGCTACTCCTACTCACATGCCCTCCCGCACAACTGGGCTTTAACACTTCATATTAAAGTTTTCCGGGATACAAACCGAAAAAAAACAAGGGAAAAAAAATAAAAAAAAACCAACAGTTTCATCCGAAACACATTGTTTAATTTAAAAATTATATTAGGAATTACCAAAAATCAAATAAAATTAATATTAAGAGCCAATTGAAAAAAAAAGATATACATATAATTAACAAAAATATCGAAAAAAATTAATAAAAAAACATATAGTAACTTAAAATCGGCCTATAGCCGATTTTTTATGCCCTATGGTAGAAATAGGACAGAAAAACAGTCAAATCTAACAGTATTTCAAGGTTTTTTCTTCATAACTTTGTTTCCTCTTTCCAAAATTTCCTTTAATTCGCAGGTAACCTAGGCCTTAACAGGATAAATCCAATCCGCAAATCAGTATGTTAGTTTTTAAAGTACATCAAAAAAACTTTGTGGACAAACTGATTTTCTCCTAGGATTATTTCTTTCTCCACTATCCCTGAACCGATTTTGCTCAAATTTAACATGGTATCTTCTATTTACGTATTTAACCAATATAATTAATTTAAACAAAATTGATTCACAAATTTTCCAGTTAAATCCGAAAAACCATATAAAAAAACGACAAAACTTTCTGGTCACCCTCGTTTGTGCTTAATAACTTCCCTCCCCCTGAGTCGATTTTGCTGAAATGCAATGCCAAATCCACTATAGCAATAACCAAGTAGCATTCTAAATTTCATCAAAAATTGGTCGGCACGTATTTGAGTTATTTTGTCCACGGACAGACGGCAGTACCTTACATTTAGCATTTATATAGGGAATTGTTTTCAGAATTTTGGCTCATTTTCCAAAACCAATTACCCCAATTAGTTCTGCCTGAATTCCACAATTTTTTTCATAATTATTTTATAAAATATCACCATTTAAGGGCGCTATAATATAACTTGATAGGGTTAGAACTAGTAAAGGTATACGATTCTAAAGTCATCTATTGGAAAAAAAACGCCACGAACTTTCTACTTAACTCAATATTTTAAGGTTTTCTCTCCATAACTTCATTTCTGCATTCTCAAATTTGCCCAAATTCACAGGTAGGCTAGAGTCCAATAGCATAAACACGTTTCGTAAATTTGATTCAAATCGGTATATAAATTTTTAAAATACGTTAGAAAAACTTTATGAACAGGCTTACTTTAGGCTAGAACTATTTCTTTCTCCACTATCCTTGGACCGATGTGACTGAAATTTAATATAGTATCGTCTATTTATGTAGGTAATCTTCTCAATTAATTTAAACAAAATCGATTGACAAACTTTCCAATTACATCCGAAAACCCATAACCAAAAAACGACAAAACTTTCTGGTCACCCTGGTTTTTCCTTTATAACTTTGCCCCCCGCCGATCGATTTTGCTCAAATGCAATACCAAATGCAGTTAAGGAGTAACCAACTTACATTCTAAATTTGAACAAAATCGGATAACGCGTTTTTGAGTTATCTTGTCCAAAGGCGGACGGACGGACAGACGGACGGACGGACGGACGGACGAACGGACGGACATGCATAAATCGATATAACTTTTGATTCCCTGCACAACCATACCCTTGAAATTTTTCTGCGAGATTATTTCTATGCGTTACACACTTAGTGACAAAACTAATATACCCTCTGGTAGTACCTACCATAGGGCATAAAAAGAACTTACAGTTTTTTCGCGGAGGCCTCTGCGTAGCACCCTGTCTTTATAACCAAATAAAACCAAGAAAACCAAAAAAACTAAAAGAAAATGAAGAAATTTGAAAATTCCATAAAAAAAAATTCAATCAATGTTGAGTATATGGTAAGCGCTCCTCTTAATATTTTTTTGGTTTGTGTATGATGTATTTGTATGATGTCGATTCGCATACTTGGTGGAAACCCTTTTTTTCAAATACGATTTGTTCTTTCCAATCCAAATATCGTGTATTTTTATGTGGTTATGCTTTTATTTTATGTTAGGTTGTCGTATGGTAGATGTTCTATTTTAGAACTTAGTGTTATGTGTTATTTATATATATGTATTTATGCTATTTCTTATTATTTATGATCGGTCAGAATTTTTATATTTGTATTATTTTATGATCAAACTAATTTTTCTGTTTGTATTTTGTATGTTTGGAATTTACCTATATGAACTTTATGTTAAATTTTTAGGTTTTTATATTATATACAAGAAGTGTTTTTTTAAGTTGTTATTAATAATATTAGTTTTTCTTTATTTTTCCTTTGTAGAATTAAATTTAATTTTTTCTTGGTTTTTTCTTTGTTATTTGTATGTTTAAATGCTGTTAAAATGTTCGGCTTTATCCGCACTTGCGACTAAAACCAAACTTTAAAAAAAAACTGGAAAATTAAAAACGTCTAAAAGTTGAAAAACTCCAAAAACTCCCGAATAAAACCAAACTCTCGCTAATTTTTTTTGAACTGCACGCAAAAAAACTTAATGTTTTTCACTTCCATCAATCAGGAAAACTCATAAAAAAAACTCTGACTAAGAAAATTGACTATCATAAAAAGGAACTCCAAGAAAAATTCACGAACAAAAAAAAATATCCAAAGAAAATCAAATTTTTAGTCCGTTCACTTTTAAAACTCAAACCCAAGTCCAGTTTTCGTTTTTTTCTCGCCCACACCCAAAAAAAACCGAAGTTTTTCCAAATCTCGTTTTCCTTTCTGACCTCTCCCAGTTGTTAAATAAAAAAAAATATATAATATTATATACTTTTTTTTAACAATAGCTTTATTTTGAAATTGAGAAAAAAAAATCAATGCAAATGTTCAATGCAATTTCTGCCACCAGCTGATTTTTATGATTCAAAAAAAGTCAAAATATAGTTGAGGCATCATTGCACGGCACATGTTACAACACAGATCCTCAAGGAAATGTGCAAACGTTCCTTCAGAAGCTGAAAAGCTTGTGGGTGCAATTGGAGATCAGTGTAATATTGAACCAGCCCAACGTGGGACTCGACCACCGCGCTGCCAATGCTTCCAAGGTCCAAATCCCATTCCCGGTGATGGTCACGCACATAGGATCTTATTGCCGCCAAAATTGACCGATTTGCGCGTTCCGAAGCATTTGACTGCGGAGAAAATACCGCGGTACGAGTATGTTTTACACCATAAGTTGACAACAGTTTAGAGAATTCCTTTGAGAGGAACTAGGGGCCATTGTCGGAAACCATTTCTTCCGGTACACCAAACAGTTGAAACACGTTTTCCTGGACGAAATCGACGATATTCGCCGCACTCGCACGACGCAACGCTTTTAGGAAAACGAATTTCGAAAATTTATCAGAGATCATAAGGAGGGTTGTATTCCCTCGCTTAGATCGTGGATAAGGACCTAATAAGTCTATATATAAGTGCTGGAACGGCCTATTGACCTCCACCAGACTACCCAATGGCTGCCGCAATATGCAATTAGGGGCTTTCGTCTCTTTACACGTTGCACAATCAGCTATGTATTTTTGGACTTCCGCTGCCATTTTCGGCCAGAAGTACCTTTGCCGTAATCGATACAACGTTTTCGCGATCCCACCATGCGAAGATTGAGGCGGATCATGCTCCAGTCGGAGCAGTTCTGGCGTCAGTTGCATCGGAATCCAAAGTGTCCAGGTTCTATCAGCACGATCGACATTCTTTGTGAATTCAGTTTTAACATACACATAGCCATCCGATACTTGCATATCGGGTAACCTGTGCCCGTTTTCCGTAACCGTGTCGATCAATGCTTGATAGTTGTTAAGTTATATCAAATATTTGGTTTTCTGTCGTAAAAAACCAACAGATATTTCCCAGACTTATTTTGTACGCGTAAATTTTTCTATGATAAAATTCCCACAATAATATTTTTTGCATAAAAAACTCATATTGTTCAAAATAAAATACTCCGATTTCAATTCCATATATCCAAATATCAAATTAAACTTTTATATTTAATTAAATTTGATATTTGGATAATTTTTATAAATGTACGATTCCCACATTTAGAATATAAGAATTTTGTATACTCAGCATTTAAATTGTATAAATTCCAGAATTTTTGTCAAATAAATAGAGTTCAATTTTGAAACCCAACAAAGCCTTTTTCTACAACTTAATTAGCGTGAGGCTGCGCTAATAAAACAAACTTAAGCGGCAAAATAGAATAATTTTATCGCTATATCAACATTTTGGTGACCCCGGCGTGATGGAACAGCTTACAGCAGAGCAATCCCAATGTGGTAAAGAAATAGAAAAAATTATTACCAACTATCGGAAGGATCCCAAGAGTCGAAAGACTGAGTCGTATCTAACAACAAGAGTAGAACGATTACAACAGGAATAGAACCAGTTTAATGATCGTCATTCAAAACTTCTGGCGATAAAAACTGAAAATCGCACTCATAGCTATTTCCAGTCCGATTTCTACGCGCAAGTACAAAAATATACAAAACGGCCAAAACCACATTAGAAGAAGAGTTATACAAACTAGATGATGAAAAGTTAAAGCCAGAGGAATCTCTAACCACCTACCAGAAAAGCAGTCAAGATCAGAAAAGGAGAATACGTCTACAACGTGCATCCTTTGCAGCTTTGGAACTCTTCCTTCAGCCGCTGGAATCATCAATTGATACATCATACTCAAAGGTACACTGTCAACAAAAAATCAAATCAATCAACAACTATTGGTCAAATATTATCAATCTACATAATGACATTATGGCTGAGGAGGATCAATTTGATTATGTAGATGAGGACTTTTTTAAGCTCGAAGACCGCCAGGAGCTAATCATCATTACACTACAAGAACAATGCGATCGCGCATCTCCATCGAACGGAAAAACCTGCATGGAAGCACAAATCAAGCTTCCTAAGGTCACATTGCCCACCTTCGACGGAGACTACTTGAAGTGGAGAGAGTTTAATGATCTTTTCACACAATTAATACACAACCAACCTATGGGACATTCACAGAAAATGTTCTATCTAAAGGCAAACATTACAGGAGAAGCAGGAAAACTTATCCAACATCTACAAATTTCTGAAGAAAATTACACTACCGCATGGGATATATTATCGATACAACAACAAACGACTTCTACTAGCAGCTCCGCTTAACACTCTCTTATCACAACCAGTTATAACTTCTGAGTCATCATCGGCAATCAAGCAGTTGCATGATACAACGAAAGAATGCCTATTAGGTATTAAAAATCTTGGAGTAGATACCAGAAATTGGGATCCGATAGTGCTCCACATTCTGCTTCGTAAGGTACACCGTGAAACCCCTCGCTTATTTGAACAATCGTTGGAATCACCACGTTCCATTTAACATTTGACAACGTTCTTAACGTTTTTGGAATGCAGATTTCAAATGCTAGAGACACTAGGGGAGAAACCACACCAGGGAAAACAGAATACAAGTAAACATTCTGCTTTTATTTCATCGGAAAGAGAAATCACATGTCTATTCTGCAAGAAACAGCAGCATCGTATTAATGCATGTCAACCTTTTCTTCAACTATCTCCACTAGAACGTCTAGATGCAGCTAAAGAGCTTCAACTTTGCACCAATTGCTTAGGAAGGGGACATTTCCTCAGAAATTGCTCATCCAGAAATTGCTTCAAGTGTCATGCACGACATCACACATTGCTATATATCGAAACATCGAATGTTGCAAACAAAACTGGTAATTTAGAAAACCTTCCACCAACACAAATTAACACAACTCATGTTGCTCTTCAAAACAATAATAACTCTGCAGGCTACGTCTTCTTAGGCACAGCCATTGTAAAGATAACGGATGCAAATGGATATCCAATCGAATGTAGAGTAATTCTAGATTCCGGATCTCAATTGAACTTTATATCTGAAAGGCTATACAAAAGGCTAGGAATCGTCGGATGCAATCAACAATTAAATGTAAATGGTATAGGCTACTCACATCTTAAAATACAACGCAGAGCCAACATTTCATTACAATCAAAGGTGGATGCTTATTCAACAAGACTGGAGGTATTTGTGCTACCAGAAATCACGTCATTACAACCTAGCCGTTTCATTAGTATGGATTCCTGGCCCATATCTAAGAATATACAACTGGCTGATCCAGATTTCAACAAACCGCGGCACTTTGATTTATTAATCGGTGCCGAACTATACTGTGAATTAATGTCTGTGGGCCAAATTAAATTGCACAGAAGTTTACCTACATTACAAAATTTCATGTTCGGATGGATAGTTTTTGGAAAATCAACACAAACGTCAAACACATCGAAGTTATTTTGTGGAATCAGCACCAGCGAGCTAGATAATCAGCTACAGAAATTTTGGACTTTAGAAGAAACGCTAATAGCCAAGAAACAATTATCACATTCAGAACTTTTATGTGTTCAATTCTTCAACAAAACCATATCGAGAAATCAACTTGGACGCTTCATTGTAAAGCTACCATTTTCCGAACAACCATCCAAGTTGGGCGAATCGAAACAAACCGCTATACGCCGTTTTTTGAGCCTTGAAAAAAGACTAGCCAAAGATATGTCAGTAAAGTTACAATATCAGAATTTCATCCATGAGTTCTTAAACCAGAAACATATGGAAGAAGTTGAACTTAAAACAATCTCTGTGCCGCACTACTTCCTACCGCATCAGTGTGTTTTTAAGCCGGACAGTAGTACTACTAAATTAAGAGTGGTGTTTGACGGTTCTTGTAAAACCTCCAGTAACACGTCACTTAATGACATTTTATACACAGGCCCTACGATACAGGATGATTTATTTAGTATCCTGATAAGATTCAGGCTATTTAAATATGTCTTCACGGCAGACATAGCAAAAATGTATCACCAAATTCTGGTTGCTCCAGAAGATAGAAACTTTCAACTCATAGTATGGAGAGACAATCCTGAAGACAAACTTAAATATTTTCGGCTTCGTACTGTAACTTACGGCACAACATCTGCACCATATTTAGCAACTCAGTGCCTTGAACGTTTAGCTGAGGACCATGCTCTACAATATCCATTAGCATCTAAAATTATCAAACGAGATTTCTATGTTGATGATCTAATGACCGGAAATGACAATCTAGCTGAAGCCGTTGAAACACAAAATCAATTAAAACAGGCTCTCAGTTCAGGTGGATTCAACCTTAGAAAGTGGTGCACAAATCATCCTGCACTACTCGCTTCAATCCCAAAAGAAGACATAGAAGTACAATTAGACATAAAAGAGGGCTCGAGTGATCAAATTAAAACATTAGGACTAACTTGGATGCCGAAGCAAGATCTATTTTCCATTAAAACATCATGGCCAACAGCAAAGAAAGTAACCAAAAGAACCATATTGGCAGATATCGCACATCTATTTGATCCATTAGGAATAGTAAATCCAGTAATAGTTCTAGCAAAGATTTTCTTACAACAATTGTGGCTAATGAAACTAGATTGGGATGCAGCTTTACCACTGGAACTACATACAAAATGGTTAAATTTCCGCCAAGGACTAAGCGATTTAAATTCATTAACAGTTCCAAGACACATTTTCTCTAGCTCAACTACAGCTAATATACAACTCCACGCATTTGCTGACGCAAGCGAGAAAGCATACGGGACCGCTATTTACATACGATCCACTGACAAAAATTCAAATATATCTGTACACTTGTTATGTGCAAAATCAAAGGTCGCTCCAACCAAAACAACAACATTACCACGCTTAGAATTGTGCGCTGCCAAAATAATGACTGAACTGGTTGATCGTTTAAAGAAAATTCTATGCATCACAATTGATGAAATCTACTATTGGACTGACTCTAGCATTGTTCTGTCATGGATCTCGTCAGAGTCTTCCTCCTACAAAACTTTCGTTGCGAATCGAATTGCAGCCATCCAAGAATCAACGCAAGTTAACGAATGGCATCACATCAAATCCAATATGAATCCAGCTGACTTGATTTCTCGGGGTGTGACTCCAAAGAACTTGCTAGCATCTAGTATCTGGTTTAATGGTCCTGAATTTTTACAACGTCCAGAAAGTAAGTGGCCAGATACTTCAATCAGTCAAATCAATGTTGAAACAGAGAAGAAGCAACGCAAGGTGGTTCTTATGGCCGTTGCAAGACCAACTCTAATACAAACCATACACCACAACAATTCATTTAAACGTTTACAAGAAACAATGGCCTTTATTCTACGTTTCTCCCGAAACATAAGACTACAGAAACACGAAAGAAGACTCTCTAAGGTTCCTACTGCAAACGAACTTCAAGATGCCCTAATATTCATCCTAAAAGAAATGCAACAACAAGAATTTGGAGTAGAGTTAAAACAACTACAAAAAGAGAAATATGTCCAACCAACTAATAAATTGGCTACGCTAACCCCTTTCTTAGATGATCAAGGTCTTATACGAGTAGGTGGTAGGCTTCAAGCTAGTAATTTATCATTTGAAGCAAAGCATCCTGTTCTTCTACCATATTCGCATCTCTTTACAAGACTCTTAATGAAGCGACTACACTTGCAACATTTACATGCAGGACCGCAAGCTTTATTGGCCATAACAAGACAAAGATATTGGCCACTACGAGGGAAAATTTTAGCACACTCGATAGTTCATCAATGCATTATATGTTGCAGAGCACGACCAAAGGTTATTTCACAACTCATGGGAGGTTTACCAGCAGAAAGGATTCAACCAGCACGACCATTCGTAAATGTGGGCATCGATTTTTGTGGTCCAATACATATACACTACAAAATTAGAGGGAAAAACCCACAAAGGCATATATCGCAGTTTTTGTATGCTTCACTACGAAGGCTACCCATCTAGAAGTTGTCTCCGATCTGACAACCTCCGCCTTTATAGGTGCGCTTAAGCGTTTTATCGGAAGACGAGGTAGACCAGCAAAAATCTTTTGCGATAATGCAACCAATTTCGTAGGTGCACGAAATGAACTACAAGAGTTACACGAATTATTTTCAAGTAAAGAACATCACACGGTCATCAACAATCACTGCGCAGATGAACAAATCGAATGGTGTTTCATACCACCCCGCTCACCCCATTTTGGTGGGCTCTGGGAAACAGCTGTAAAATCAGCCAAACATCATTTGAGACGAGTACTTTTAGGGGCCTCACTAACATTCGAAGAGCTTAACACAGTGGTTACTGAAATCGAAGCGATTTTAAATTCACGACCTTTAACACCAATGTCAACAAACCCAAACGATGTCCAAGCTCTTACACCGGGTCATTTCTTAATTGGAGAACCGTTAACTACAATCTTGGACCCACAAGGCAAACCAAACAATGCAACTATCTTATCACGATGGCAACTAGTAAGAACTATCCACCAAGAATTCTGGAAGCGCTGGTCCAACGAATATCTACAACAATTGCAAACTAGAACCAAGTGGAAGCAAGAAGTCAAACAACTTAAACCAGGAACTCTGGTCATCATAAGGGATGAAAATTTACCACCATTAAAATGGCAAATGGCAAGAATCATAGAAGCTCATCCAGGTAGTGATGGATTAATAAGAGTAGTTGATGTTAGAACTACATCTGGAATCCTAAGAAGAGCAATTCATAAGGTATGTCCTTTACCATCAGAAGATGATAATCCAATACTGGAGCAAGGTGAAATCACAAACAGCAAAGAGATCCCACAGTCTTCATCAACACATCTAGTCTATTTAAAAGAGAAGAAATATTCATTGCCATCAAAAAATATAACGTCGAATGGATTTATAAAAGTACCTTTAAAGAAACCACGGCATCCTATGCAAGGAAGATTTTTACCAATAAATTCAGCATGGCTTGACAGTCAATCAGAAACAAACCATTTAAAACGAACGCATCAAACCCAGTCAAATACAACTCAAGACAAAATCACTGCCAGCCGAGATCATAGAGTAAAACAACAAAAAATAGTCAAATTAAATCCACTGTTAACACTTCTGTTAGTGACAAGCATCATACCACAAATTTTCAGCAGTCTGTTGAACCAATCAGTAGAAATCATTCCGTTTCATACACTTCCAGGAATATACTTTGAAGGTATAGGACAAGTAAATATGGTCACAGATGAATGGAAACTCATCGTGTATTACGACATGGAAAACTATTGGAAGGAATTAATTGGTCTTCGTGACTCTATGCATATATTAGACAAATTATGTAACGTAATGACAGACTACAAGGAATTTTGTTTGATCATATCACCACAACTTGACTCTATAAGTATATCTTGAAACGGCAATTTTCAAGGCGGGGGAGAATGTTAAGTTATATCAAATATTTGGTTTTTTGTCGTAAAAAACCAACAGATATTTCCCAGACTTATTTTGTGCAACGCGTAAATTTTTCTATGATAAAATTCCCACAATAATATTTTTTGCATAAAAAACTCATATCGTTCAAAATAAAATACTCCGATTTCAATTCCATATATCCAAATATCAAATTAAACTTTTATATTTAATTAAATTTGATATTTGGATAATTTTTATAAATGTACGATTCCCACATTTAGAATATAAGAATTTTGTATACTCAGCATTTAAATTGTATAAATTCCAGAATTTTTGTCAAATAAATAGAGTTTAATTTTGAAACCCAACAAAGCCTTTTTCTTCAACTTAATTAGCGTGAGGCTGCGCTAATAAAACAAACTTAAACGGCAAAATAAAATAATTTTATCGCTATATCAACAATGCTCCTCTGACTTAAAGTGTTCCGAATCTAGATCAACGCAAGGGACAGCTTCCGTCACTTCTTCCACCAGAATTCTGGATAAAGTGTCGGGAACCACATTTTGCGATCTCTTACGGTGTTCTATTTTAAAGTCAAAGGCCTGAAGCTTTAGACTCCATCACGCCAAACGCCCGCTCAGGTCCTTCTGATCCATGAGCTACCTCAAACTGGCATGATCGGTGACAATTTTCCGCATACGCCGGAAACTTCTTTACACTTAGCACAGCAGCATAGCATTCAAGTTCGGTAACGCTATAATTTTGCTGTGCCGCGTTTAGTTTCTGTGACATGAAGGCGATTGGTTTCTCGTTGCCTTGTTCGTCACACTGCAAAAGCACACTGCCGACTCCAGTTTTACACGCATCACATTGAATGATGAAAGGTTGACTGAAGTCAGCGTTCGCCAAAATGGAGCAGAAATCAGAGATACCTTCAGCACCTCAAAAGCTTTTTGTGAACCATCGGTCCAGGTGAATATGACCGACTTTTCCAGACAATCCGTTATTGGAGATGCAAGGCTAGAATAGTTGGCTATGAACCTTCGATACCAGCCTGTACACCCCAAAACCACCGTACCTGTTTTGGAGAAGATGGTACCGGAAAATCCGGAGACCTTCAATGTGGGGCTGGGGGTAAGCATCCTTTTTAGTCACCCGGTTCACATTTCTTGAGGCCAGGCACAAGCGTTCTTTTCCGGGCTTGCGAACCAGGACTATAGGCGAACTCCAAGCACTGTGGCTTACCTCAATTACTCCCATACCCAACATCCGGTCTATCTCAGCATCCATTAATTTTTGTACCGCTGGCGAAATAGGGTTGTGCCATTGCTTAATTGGCTCTACACCCCCTACATCAATCACGTGTTCTTCTTGGTCTTACCAAGCCCGAAGTGGTTGAAAGAAGGAAATCGCGATTTGGCCAACCATTGAACATATAAAATATATCCGTATAATGGCTAAGTAAATGATACACGTTCCATTTCATCACTTAAGTAAGGAAACAATAAGAGTAGTTGTATTTCATTTTTGATATTGCAATTGTTAAACCACAATATCTCCCACTTATCCTACACCTCTTATGTCTCCTTACACTGCCAGATTAGAGTCAAGCTGAACAGGGTCTTCTTCCCCGCTAATTATTCCAAGCCCGTTCCCTTGGCAGTGGTTTCGCTAGATAGTAGATAGGGACAGTAGGAATGTCGTCAATCCATTCATCCGCGTCACTAATTAGATGACGAGGCATTTGGCTATGTCTTTTTTTTTTAAGGCTCAGACTTTGTACGATTATATTATGACTTCGTGGTAAACTTCGGAAAGTAGGTTCGTCATACGACCAACGGGCCCTATGCAGTTGATGCATACTTTATTTCGTACATTTCATCATTGCCCGTTACGCCTGAAAGGCGGCACAAGAGGAGGGAAAGGGGGGGGGGTAAATCGTCCTATTCTTGTTTTGACAGTCGTGAACATGTTAAGGGTTCTGAAACCCATTATTCCGCCGATCACAACCTGTGTGCTAACAAGAACAAGATCATTTTTCTTAAGTATTCCCAAATGCATCAGTTGCCTGGCTGAATCTGGACTCCACACACAAGTCCACGAACGAGTAGCAGAATATATATGCTATTTCTTCAACCTTGTGGGTTGCTTTTATATTACGTATAAGCTCTTCATTTTATCCTTACTATGCGCATTTATTCCTATGAGTTGTTCTCAGGTCCAAACCATCGCCAACGACCTGGGCGTCCACTACTAGAGTAGTACGTACCATTACGCCAACTAGGTCCGGTTTTCGCAGGCCCGCTGAAGTTTGTATATGCGGTTCATATATTACACCAAAACCACAAGAGGAAGCTTTCCTCCCTACATACTTGACACAGCATCGTGTCTTTTTATTCTTGTTCTGTGACACCTGTGACATTTCTGTAGGACATGATTTAGTGTTTCCATATTCCTACATCCTGCACGACATTCTCGATCTTTCTCCGGACGCTCTTGCGCCGTACGTGATCTAGTAGCAAACGCTCTAATACGAAACCTTATACAATTTACATAGTCCTTCGCAGACAGGAGGGCTGTGAATCAACGTCGTGAATTCTCAATTGAATGATCAAAAGAGAAAGTCTTCTTGAAAATAAATTCTATATATTTTTTTCAAAAAAAGTGATTAATACTAAATATTGTGCGGAAAACGTGTAGAGTTTTAATAATATAATTATTTCTGTAATTAAAAAAATTATATTTAGTAAATTCGGTTTGAAAACATAAAAACTAAGTGTATGAGAAAAACTAATTATTTGTCAGGTAATAATGCCTACAAAACGATTCTAGGCCGATTCCACTGGGGCAATTCCACTCGGACAATTCCACTCGCCCAATTCCACTCGGGCGCAATTCCACTCGATAGAATTCCACTCGACACAATTCCACTCGGGCAATTCCACTCGGCCAATTCCACTCGCACAATTCCACTCGGCAGAATTCGACTAGGGAGCAATTTAATTCAATCTATTTAACTCGCGCGACTTAAATAGATTGAATTAAATTGCTCTCTAGTTGAATTGTTTTGTGGCGTCTAGTACACGCAGGGCACTGGAATCTAGTACAAAAAATTAATTTTACAATATATATGTTGACGGCTATGCTTCACATGGCGTCGTGAGTAGCAGTCAGATAATGAAAAGAGTTCGAAGTTAGACACCTAAAATAAAGTAAAATTGTTAAGTTTGAATATAAAAAACGCATTTTATTTCCGCCATTCGCATCCATTAAAAATAGTGGCGCAAGATTTCAAGTAATATCCCGAAATTACCGAACACGCCAAAAATTGGTGACCCACGACGCGAGTTAAAATTCGCAACATTTTAAAGAAAAAAAAAAAACGTGCCCTTTGCGGAAAAATTGGATTGCGGCCATTACGAAATACATTTCGTGTACAACAGACACACAGAGTACGACACGTGTCAACATTTCAACAAGAAATAACAAAAATCTGTCGTGCCTGACGCAATTTTTAAACTTTTTCTGGAAAAACTACCAATCGAACTCAAATGTTAGCAGTGGAACACAAATTCTTCCAAATTTCTGCTGATTTTTTTTAGAAAATTACACGCAAGAGTGTAATTTAATCCAGGGGCGTATACATATTTTTTTAAACAAAACCGATTGTTTATGTAAGTTCTTTTAAGGTTCGACGCTACATTCAACATGGTCGAGCAGGTTCCACCAAAACAAGAAATCACTAGAGTTTCTGTGAAAATACCGCCATTTTGGGCAGAATCACCAGACATTTGGTTCACCCAAGTAGAAAGCCAATTTTCTAATTCCGGCGTAACTACCGACGAAACAAAGTTCAACACAGTGGTAGCAGCCATGGAAAGTAGTATTTTACGCCAAGTTTCTGATGCAATCCTTCAACCGCCGGACGCCAATAAATACAACAATTTAAAGGCAAAGATTATCGAGCGATTTTCAGAATCAGAACACAAAAAGTTAAAACGATTACTGAACGAAACGGTATTAGGAGACCGCAGTCCCACACAACTGTTAAATGAAATGAAGAATCTGGGTGGCACTAAAGTTGGAGACGAAATGTTAAAGACGTTATGGCTTAACTGTCTTCCGGTACAAGCTAAAACCATTCTATCAGCCAGTACAATTACGTCATTGAAAGAATTAGCAACTTTAGCCGATAAAATTGTCGAAGTTTCCGAAATCAACCTGGTTTCGAATTCATCCGAACAGTCAGTGTCTTCTATTCAACAAAATCAAATGGCGCAATTGACCAAATAAGTAGCAGACCTTAACAAACTCGTCAGCAAGTTAACATCGAAACGTCAAAACAGAAGTTTTCATCTAATCGTAAATCAAATACAACTATGGCTAACGATAAACAAAATATACTTTGTTGGTATCACCACAAATACGGTGACAAAGCTCAGAATTGCAAACAGCCATGCAATTTTCAACAAAAACAACAATCAAAAAACGAATAGGGAGGCAGAAGGTGTTTCGTCTTTATATTCCTGAGAAGTTCACATCCCAGAAATTCCTAGTCGACACCGGCGCAGATGTTTCCGTCATCCCACCTTCTGCCATGAAATAAAAATATTCAAAAATAAATCCCCAAATGCTGAGTTATTCACTGCTAACGGAAGCCGAATAAAGACTTACGGTTTTAAACGATTAAAAGTAGATCTTAACTTTCGCCGAAATTTCGAATGGACATTTATTATCGCCGATGTTAAAGTGCCAATCATCGGAGCCGATTTCCTTCGCAAATACGATTTGTTGGTCGACATGAAACATAACAAACTCATAGATAACAAAACGAAATTCACTCTCCATGGACAACGAGCTTCAGTTCAAATCAATGGGCTGAAAACATTTAATTCTTCTGACGAATTCACAGACATTCTTTCACAATTTCCAGAAGTTACTTCACCAAATTTCGAAACATTTTCAACACGGACAACAAAAGTTTTTCATTATATCGAAACCAAGGGAACACCTGTTTTTTCAAGACCTCGTCGATTAACACCTGAGAGGCTTAAAGCGGCTCGTGAAGAATTTCGGCACATGATGGAAATGGGCATTTGTCGTCCTACTAATTCACCATGGGCAAGTCCACTACATATAGTGATGAAAGCTGACGGCACATTGAGGTGTTGTGGTGATTATCGTGCACTTAACGCGGTAACGAATCCAGATCGGTATACAATACCATTTATCCAAGATTTTTCATATATTCTTTATGGAAAGCAAATATTTTCATCAATTGATCTGCAAAAAGGCCTACTATCAAATACCAATAGCAAAGGAAGACATTCCTAAAACTAGTATTACCACACCATTTGGAAACTTTGAATTCCTTGTCATGACGTTTGGATTACGCAATGCTGAACAATCTTTCCAACGTTTTATGCGTGAAGTATTTGATGGATTGGACTTTGTTTCCGTCTGCATAGACGATATTTGCATTGCTTCCAAAAATATCGAAGAACACAAAAGGCATCTAAGAATGGTTTTTGAACGACTTCAAAAACATGGTCTTAAGATCAACGTCAACAAATGCCAATTCGGCAAACCTCAATTGAAATTTCTTGGACATCTTGTATCGCCTGATGGAATTGCACCGCTTCCAGAAAAGATTGAAACAATCCAAAATTTCAAATTACCGAAAGTGGCGAACGAGTTAAAACGATTCTTAGCTATGATCAATTATTATCGTCGGTTCATTCCGCACGCTGTAAATAACCAGATGATTCTACAAAAATTAGTTCCTGGGAACAAGAGAAACGATCAGTTTGAAATTATTTGGTGCGAAAACACTAGTAAAGCATTCGAGGCATGCAAAAATGATTTGTCAAAGGCATCACTATTAGCTCATCCAGCGGCAGACGCACTATTATCACTCAGTGTCGATGCGTCTGAAAATGCAGTTGGCGCTGTTTTGCACCAACTCATCAACAATATTCCTCAACCACTTGGATTTTTTTCTAAAAAACTAACTACCGCAGAAAGTAAATACAGCACGTACGATCGGGAGTTATTAGCAATGTACCAAGGGGTTAAGCACTTCAGACACATGTTGGAGGGTCAAAATTTTCATATCAACACAGACCACAAACCACTTACGTTTGCTTTCCAACAAAAAGCTAATAAAGCTTCACCCAGACAACTTCGACAACTCGATTTAATTAGCCAGTTTACAACCGACATTCGCTATTTACCTGGTGAAAACAATACAGTTGCAGATTTTCTATCCAGAATTGACAGCGTTAATAGTAAAATAACTATTGACTATTTTGCAATCGCAGCCGAGCAACGGAAGGATGATGAATTAAGAAAATTACTCGACAATCAAACGAAACATTCGCTGAAATTGCAACCTATTACATTTCCTGATTCAACCGTTGAAGTTTATTGTGATACTTCAAACAGCATCATCAGGCCATACATTCCAAGGAAATTTCGGGCAGACATTATCATGAAATTTCATCAGTTATCTCATCCAGGCATAAAATCATCAACGAAATTAATTACACAGAAATTCGTTTGGCCGGGTATGAACAAAGAATGTGCCAAAATTGTTCGCCGTTGCATACTATGTCAACGAGCCAAGGTACACAAACATAACCGAACACCTGTTCTAACGTACATTTTACCAAACAATCGATTTGAACATATCAATTTGGATATAGTTGGTCCGTTACCAGTTTCACACGGTTACCGATATGTTCTAACATGCATCGATCGTTATTCACGCTGGCCAGAAGCTTTTCCGTTAACAGATATTACGGCGGAAAACGTCGCATCCGAATTAGTTACTGGATCGATCTCTCGTTTTGGGATTCCTCTTCGCATTACTACTGACCGTGGCAGACAATTTGAGTCTACCTTATTTCATGAAATTTCTAAATTGCTCGGAATCCACCACTTACGTACCACTGCCTACCATCCTCAATCGAACGGACTAATTGAAAGATGGCATCGTTCATTAAAAGCAGCCATTATGTGTTATCAAACAAAAGATTGGGTTAGCATATTACCATTCGTGCTTCTTGGTTTACGAACGACATACAAACACGATCTGCAGTCAACACCAGCAGAAATGGTATACGGTACTTCTATCACCTTACCAGGCCAGTTTTTCACCGAAACTGACCAACAAACTCTTCAAACCAATTTCGTCAAGCTGTTGAAACAACATATGGCATCACATCGTCCTACACAAACATCAAATCATGCTAAGGAAAAAGTATTTGTTCAATCAACTTTAAAAACATGTACACACGTTTTTATGCGAAACGATACTGTTCGACCTTCACTAACACCACCATTTGAGGGACCGTACAAAGTTATTCAGAGGGCGGACAAATACTTTAAAATTTTAATCAATAACAAAGAAGTGACGGTTACTATTGATCGTCTCAAAGCAGCACATATGTCTTCAGAGGAGACTGAAATTTCAACAACCACCAACAACTCAACCACTTCTGAGGATCCTTCCACACCGGAAGATGTGCCAGAAGTTACGATCCCAGCATCCACTACTATGACAAGATCCACTCGATCAGGCAGACGAGTCGTAATTCCAGCACGCTTCAAATGATTATTTCATTCCACCAGCTTTCCATTGGAAGGGGAGTTCTGTGGCGTCTAGTACACGCAGCGCACTGGAATCTAGTACAAAAAATTAATTTTACAATATATATGTTGACGGCTATGCTTCACATGGCGTCGTGAGTAGGAGTCAGATAATAAAAAGAGTTCGAGGTTAGACATCTAAAATAAAGTAAAATTGTTAAGTTTGAATATAAAAAACGCATTTTATTTCGGCCATTCGCATCCATTAAAAATAGTGGCGCAAGATTTCAAGTAATATCCTGAAATTACCGAACACGCCAAAGTTTTGTTATTATTCTTATATGTAAAAGAAATTAAATTGTTGTCTAGTAAAATTTTTCCAAGTGGAATTATTCCGAGTGGAATCGTGCCGAGTGGAATTGTGCTCGAATTGGAATTGTGCGAGTGGAATTGTGCGAGTGGAATCGGCCGGTCACCCTAAAAAACGGTTCGATTTTAACAACAAAAAAAAAAACAAAAAATATTTAATAATAAATTAAAATAACAAAGGGAAAATTTGGTTTCTTGTTTTTTTTTGGTTATTTCATTTCAATTGTGAAAGAAAAGTAGGCTGTGTGTGAAGTGAAAAAACAGTGAAACTTTTAAAAAAAGAAATAAATAAAATCGCATGTGGATAGTGAAATGAAGCAGAAAAAAATTTTTTTTTGGGGTATTTAAAAATATGCCTAGAAAAAAACAAAAGATTGCAAACACAAGATCGCGTTCCGCAGGTAGCGTGGCAGGGTCATTGACACAAATTCTAAGATTTGCAAATAAAGATGATTGCCTAACTACGGCAATACAAAACTTTGCGGAAGCTAAAATGATGTCTGTCCAGGCAGACATATATAACGGTAAGAGTAATACAAAAGACAATTATATCTTTACATCCAATAATGAAATTGGTGAGATGAAAAAACTCAAAGAAGAAAACGTGCAACTTAAAAAACATAGTGACGAACTGCAAAAGAGACTGGAAAAGTTCGGACTAGAAATTCAAGTTCTGCGCCAACAAATAACACAACAAGTGAATACGCAACAAAATGAAAATACATCATCATCACCAGTGAAAAAAACAAAAACAATAATAATAATAATAATAAAACCAATAATAATATTAAAAATAACAACAATACAAAATTAGCAAATAAAAAAAGTGAGACAGAGTATACAAATAGATACCAAACAATTGCCCCAGAAGACGAAGACGAAGATCAAGCTGAAATGGCGGTAGATGGACCATCCGAAAACATGGATGAATTTCCTATTACCTATTGAATCGCTGAAGCAATTAAAACATCACAATAAACTAAAAAAAATTAAGCAAATAATAATAATAATAATAATAACAATTCTAATATAGAAATAAATAATACAATCAAAAATGGAATAAATACTAAAAAAGTGAAAGGCACGGAAAGATTTCCACCAATTCACGTCTTTAATCAAAACATAAATTTGATACAAAAAGCGATCATAGAAAAACTAAAAACTAAAAATTTTTGATCAATCGAATTAGTGCAAGCAAGGCATCAATTCTGACATCTGACATAAAAACATATGAAGACATAAAGAAATTGTTAGAAGGATGTTGTGCACCGCTCTTTACCTATACTCCAAAATCCATCAAACCTCAGTCCTCAGAGAAAATAAAATTGGTAATTTAAAATTTATAAAAGTTTCACAGTTCGAGACTACCAAATCCAAAACCGATGGTTATCTATGTACATTGTACAAATTGCGGCTGATTCTGCTATCAACGGATTGAAACAAATCCGACATATTATGAATCAAATGATTCGTTTCGAAAAATTGCAGAATACCGACGTATTACAATGCCGTAAATGCAAGCGTTTCGGACATTCTGGCGGTAACTGCGGTATGGATTTTCGTTACATAAAATGCAATGAAAATCATAGTCCCGGGGAATGCAAAATTCTTGGAATAATGGAAAAAAATAAGATCTATTGCGTAAATTGTCAAAGTAATGGGCACCCTGCTTCATACAGAGGACGCCCCAAGTATGTAGCAATGAAAAAGTTGATTCGCCAAAAGCTACTAGATAAACAAACCAAAAATGAACAGAATTCCAAATTTGTGAATAAGGTCGTACAACCAAACGTAAGTTTTGCAAAGATAATAAAAAACTCTGTTACGGAAAATGGCAGCCAAAACACTAACATAACAAATAATAATACAAAAATTACAACACCACAAGAAAATTTGCAAAGTCAAACTAATAACTTTCACGAAATCCTTAAATTATTAAAGGCACTGGAAAATCGTTTATCTGGTATTGAAAATCAACTTGGTGTACATTTCGAGAAAATTTCGGTACTGTACGATATTTTTGAAAATCGTGTCTAAATGGCGAATCTTCAAAGATGTAAAGCTCATACAATACTGCCCGACAGAATTTCAGCCACAATTGCTTTCAACATTTATACAATAAATGCTAATTCCATAATCTCTAATGTTAGGCGGGCAAATCTGACAAACTTTCTGAAAATTTACAACGCGGATAAGGTCCTCTTGAGTGAAACCAAGCCCAAGAAAATCCATAAAGTCTCACTGAAAGATTATAACATAATAAGAACGGATAGACCGAGCAAGCAGGCGGAACAGCGATTGTTATCCGGAAAAATATCGCATGCGAAACTATCGAAGATGACAAAATTCTTAATTTTAAAACGTTAGAGACAACATTCGTCCGAGTGCAATTGACACGAAATCAAAACTTATTTATCGTGACCGCATATGCAAAATATTAAACTGGTAATGGGTTTTCTGCGGAACTGAGCATCTTATTTGAAACACTCAAATTAAATAATCCGAATAACTTTTATATAATTGGTGGCGACATAAATTCCAAACATAGAAATTGGAAAAACGAAGTCAATAACACACGAGGAACACACCTTGTCCGTTGGCTCAATGATAACACAATTTTTTTCAGATCGAAGTTACTAACGGGTATATTACCAACTTTTACTCGCGGAAACTCGTATCTGGATATATTTCTAATGGATATCCGTCTATGTTATGAAGATTCTTCTAATCTACATGACGAAACAACAACGAATTCTTTACAAACGATCATCTACGATAGTGACCATAATGCAGTACACTTAAAAGTACAGCATTCAAGAGAGTCGCCATTCAATATTTTAAATATTAATTCAAATAGTCCTTCAGACACGCTGAATTTCAAAATGTTGAATTCGAAAGTTTCAAAAGAAAATGACGAGAATTTATGAAGATAAAAATATTCAGATTCCAGCGAATCGGAATCTAGAACACAAAGAAATAGAACATTTCCTAGATAAAATCAATTCTATTATTATTGAGACAATTGACAAGGCAGTACCAAAAATGTCAAACGATATCGACTCTGTTAAACCTTATATGTCGAGGATATTAAGAAATCTGATTGCGTATAAGAACGACATTTTCAGTAAAATGAAAAATCATATTCGTGCTAATTATTCATATTTAAACGATGGCTTGTAACAACCGGTGTTGGTTGTATGTTAGGAATTTGTTTGCTTGATCAAACAAATATCCTAACATTGTGATCCATTGCTAAAAGGCATATAACTGACTGGTGTCAGTTATATGTAGCGGTACTAGAGCCGAAAGTAACCAGGAAAAGGTACGCCTAGCTTCATTGCTCTAACTAGCTCGCCGGAGGGAAGTGGGCGGTTACCTTCTACCACTAATCACGATGTTACACAGAATTTCATGTGTACCATGATTTGGGCTGACGAAAAGGCTGGAGAAGTAGATTTATTATGTCCACACCTTTTCATGTCATCAGCGGGTATAAAATAAAAAGACAAAACTGATTTTAATGAAACTTGGAGATTTAGGTGAACCCAAAGTTCAAACGGGGGTTACCAGATAAAGGAAAGAGGGGAATCATTTATATGATTACAAAACCCTCAACGGACAACAGACGGACTGATTTATGGCGTCAAAATTGCGTGTGACGCCGTTACTGTCATCGGAGGGGGTGAACCGATGATATTGTCCTCCCTGGGCTAATTTATCCCACCCACGGAGTCAAAGAAAACAGGACTCCCCATTACCGTGTTTTTCCCCAAAAAAATTAACACGGTCCCTTTACTCTCATATTGGTGGATTCACCCTTTTTTTACTGACATGCCTTCCCGCACAACTGGGCTTTAACATTTCATATTAAAGTTTTCCGGGATACAAACCGAAAAAAAACAAGAGAAAAAAAATAAAAAAAACCCAACAGTTTCATCCGAAACACATTGTTAATTTTAAAAATTATATTAAAGTTTACCAAAAATCAAATAAAATGAATATTAAGAGCCAATTGAAAAAAAAGTTACATATATAATTAACAAAAATATAGAAAAAAATTAATAAAAAAAAAGAACTTACAGTTGTTTCACGGAGGCCTCTGCCTAACACCCTGTCTTTATAACCAAATAAAAGAAAACTAAGAAAAATGGGCAAAGCAAACCATAGTAGTGAATTTACATTTTCTCTATATTGGCCGGACCACTCTGGAACTTTCCCGATAATGTGATCAAATATTCACTTCAGTCCTCCGATTCTATATGTACACTACAAGTTTCATGAAAATCTGACTAGTATTAGCCGAATTATTCAGGTTTCTTATTTTGCATTCCCATAACCCCCACAGAGGGGAGTCGCATTCTATCTTTTCACTTGCCCTATCCAGAATGTACACACCAAGTTTAAAGAAAATATGCCTATTATTGAGTGAATTATTGAAGTTTTTCTTTTTAAGGCCTCCACAACCCCCCCATCGCGGGGGACATATTTTATTTTTTCAGTTGGTCCATCCCAAACGTACGTTCGAAATTTCATTAAAATCCGACAATTATTAACCGAATTAGGGAAGTTTCTATATTTCCACCACAACATTTTTTCAAAAAAGTTTTGCGCAGTAGTGTTGCCACATGTAAATTCCGTTGAAAGGCTAATATGTTCTGATTTCGATTTTAGTACACAAACTGTGCAAATGTCATCAAAATTGGCCGAGCAGTTTCGGTTTTACAGCAAGTTCCAAAAAGACTATATTTGGACAAAATATATTTTTAGACAGTGTTGCCTTATCAAATATGGCCCAAAAACTAATCAGATCTAAGTTAGGATCAAATACATGAACTGTGTAAATTTTATCGAAGTTGGCCCAGCAGTTTAGTCTGAACCATGCGGACAAAATTTTGTCGTTTTTAGACAAAAAAAGCGTTACCAAATAGTGTTGCCATATATTAATTTCGCCAAAATCTAACACCATCTGGCATTTGATGCAACACCAAAATGGTGCAAGTTTCATGGACATCGGACCATCCATTCAGATTTTATTAACGATTTAAAAAAGCGGACGGACGGACGGACATGGGGCTAATTATTTTTGACGAAACGGTTTTTGCAGTTATTTTCATCTTACTAGCCCTTCTAGATCAAAAGTTAGGTTTTCGCTCGATTATAGTACTTTCCTATATACATTCGTTTATCGGGAAAGTAAAAATGAAGAAATTTGAAAATTCCACAAAAAAAATTCCTCTTAATATTTTGTTGGTTTGTGTATGATGTATTTGTATGATGTCGATTCGTATACTTTGTGGAAACCCTTTTTTACTTTCGCGATAAACGAATGTTTATAGGAAAGTACTATAATCGTGCGAAAACCTAACTTTTGATCTAGAAGGGCTAGGAAGATGAAAATAAGTGCAAAATCCGTTTCGTCAAAAATAATTAGCCCCATGTCCGTCCATCCGTCCGTCCGTCCATCCGTCCGTCAGTCCGTCCGTCCGCTTTTTAAATCGGTAATAAAATCTGAATGGATGGTCCGATTTCCATGAAACTTTCACCATTTTGGTGTTGCATCAAATGCCAGATGGTGTTAGATTCTGGACGAAATTAATATATAGCAACACTATTTGGTAAAGCTTTTTTTGTCTAAAAACGACAAAATTTTGTCCGCACGGTTCAGACTAAACTGGTGGGCCAATTTCGATAAAATTTAAACAGTTCATGTATCTGATCCTAACTTAGATCTGGTCAGTTTTTAGGCCATATTCGACTATGGCAACACTGTCTAAAAATACATTTTGTCCAAATGTAGTCTATTTTTGCACTTGTTGTAAAACCGAAACTGCTCCTCCAATTTTGATGAGATTTGCACAGTTTGTGTACTATATTGGAAGTCAGAACATATTGACTTTTCAACGGAATTTACATCTGGCAACACTAATGCGCAGAACTTTTTTAAAAAAATGTTGTGGTGGAAATATAGAAACTTCCCTAATTCGGTTAATAATAGTCGGATTTTAATGAAACTTGGAACGTACGTTTGGGATGGACCACCAACTGAGAAAATAAAATATGTCTCCGCGCGGTGGGGGGTTGTTGAGGGCTAAAAATGAAAAACTTCAATAATTCACTCAATAATAGGCAGATTTTCTTTAAACTTAGTGTGTACATTCTGAATAGAGCAAGTGTAAAGATAGGATGCGTCTCTCCTCGGTGGGGGTTGCGGGAGGGTGAAATAAAAAAACATTAATAATTCGGTCAATAACCGTAGGATTTTAATGAAACTTGAAATGTACATTTGGGATGAGCAAACTGAAAAGGTCAAATGTCTCCCCTCGAGGGGGGCTGTGCGGGCTCAAATAGAAAAACTTCAAGAATTCACTCAATAATGGGCATATTTTCTTAAAACTTAGTGTAAACATTCTGGATAGGCCAACTGAAAAGATAGAATGCGAGTCCCCTCTGTGGACGTTACGGGAATGCAAAATAAAAAAACCCTTATAACTCGGCCAATACTAGTCACATTTTCATGAAACTTGGAATGTACTTTTAAAATAAGAGAACTGAAATTAATATTTGATGACGTTATCGGGAAAGTTCCATAGTGGTCCGGCCGATATAGAGAAAATGTAAATTCACTACTATGGTTTGCTTTGCTCATTTTTTCAAATGTGATTTGTTCTTTCCAATCCAAATATCGTGTATTTTTATGTGGTTATGCTTTTATTTTATATTATGTTGTCGTATGGTAGATGTTTTATTTTAGAACTTAGTGTTATGTGTTATTTATATATATGTATTTATGCTAATTCTTATTATTTATGATCGGTCAGAATTTTATCTTATTATTTTATGATCAAACTAATTTTTCTGTTGGTATTTTGTATGTTTGTAATTTACCTATATGAACTTTATGTTAAATTTTTAGGTTTTTATATTATATACAAGAAGTGATTTTTTAAGTTGTTATTAATAATATTAGTTTTTCTTTATTTTTCCTTTGTAGAATTAAATTTAATTTTTTCTTGGTTTTTTCTTTGTTGTTTATATGTTTAAATGCTGTTAACATGTTCAGCTTTATCCGCACTTGAGACTAAATCCAAACTTTAAAAAAAAAATGGAATATTAAAAACGTCTAAAAGTTGAAAACCTCCAAAAACTCTCGAATAACACCAAACTCTCGCTAATTTTTTTTGAACTGCACGCAAAAAAAATTAATATTTTTCACTTCCATTTTAACGGTGTTTGTAACAACATACTTTCACTTTGGTTTTAACGACCACTAGAATAGCGTTTTCTATTTTAGTTACCTTTGCGCGATCTGATTTTCAACATTTTCCCCTTTGTTCCACAAATAATTCTCGGAAAATCATTCCAACGCATATATCCCGGCAACATTAAATAGAATATAGAAGAAAGAAGAAACGAAAAATTGAAAAAAAAAACGGAAAAAAATAAACGTTATATGGCGTGAAGAAAAATTTAGGCTTGGTACCCAAGAGAGGGGATGGGAAAAAAATTGGTGGATGTTCGGAGTCTGGTTTGAAAACTGGAAGAGACTGACCAAAAAAATGGTGTTCGACGCGGATTGATTTTTTTTTTATGGAGAAGGAAAGAAAAGTTTTTTTGTAAAGAATATTTGATTTAAAAGAAAAAAATTCAAAGAAATGTTTTCGGGTTTAATTATATAATTTACGGAACATTTTGAAAGGAAAGAAAATTTAATTGAATTGTGTAATTGTTTGAGATGTTGAAATGAAAATTAAAAGAAAAATTGGTTTTTTTAAAGTTATATTATATATTATAAAGTTATTATATAATAAATAAAATTATCAAATAAAGAAAGAATACAAGAAAAATTAAACGAAGGTGGGATTCGAAGTGCGTCAAATTTGGAACATCATAATTTTAATATTTGGTCTCCATTACTGTGTGGAATTCCAATTTGTTCGAGACGTCGAAAACAAAATGGATCGTCGATGAAAACGTGCCAATAACCTCGTGTTTGGGTTTTCTCGGCAAATATTAATGTCATCAAAAGTGATTTCATCAATCTCTAGCAAACCATAGAGAATTTCCAAAAGTCCTGGAGGAAGAATTCAATGGATTCAGCCTCTCGTTATACAATCTTTAAAACCTATTTGATGATTTAACAACCTATTTAGAAGCTGCTGAAATTATTTGGCCGCATGGGAGAAGTTTTTTCACCACATACATCTGATTTTATTGCAAGTTTCAGATTATTTTTAAGAGACCTCGTTGTTTATTCAAAGGAAGGAGCATGTCAATCCTAAAGAAAACTTACCTTGCATTCTTTCCGCATCAATTTGATAAACATACATAAAAATTTAAATATTTCAGTAACAGTGTACTGCAGAAAGGGCTTTTTGGGAAGCTCACATGTAAGTTGTTTTTTTTTCGTTAAATTCCTTTTTATAAAACACACAAAAAAAAAACAAGAAAACAAAATTTATGCATAAAGAATGATAGCGCGTAATATTGCGTAGGACCGGTTTTCTTTTGGATTTTTTTTTATTAGAAAAGTAGACAAACAAAAATGTACAACTAAAACTATTAAGGCCTATATTATATTACTTTTGTCATAATTGAAATCAAAGATATTTGTCTAAATTAATTGGAAATTTTAGTACTTTAATAGAATACTTTATTGAATGTAATTACATATTTAAATTTTGAACATAGTCTTCACAAATTATTAAAATGAATTATGTAGGCTACAATACATATGAAATGCTGGCTGATAAAAGAAAAAAAAATGGAATGAAATAAAATTTGAAAAGTCAAAAGGAAAAAAAAAAAAAAGAATTCTTGTGCATTGTCTGGTTTTTATTTTCAGTTTCTTACACCATTTCAGCGAGTGATGGAAAACTGTAGATAGACATAATACGGAGAGAGAGAGAGAGATGGTTTAAGTGATACGGGGCGGAGAACAAAGTAAATCAAGGGTCCATGCTCATTTATAGGGGCGAGTATGGAAAAACGGGGGCCGGCATTCTGCTGTCGGTCCATTCGGGTGGGAAGTGCCCCAAAGTCCGGTTGGCAATAACACCTCTGCCAACCAGCCCCGACATGCCTCGCAAGGCTTTCGTGATGAGTTTGGTCAGTTTCGGTGACCAAGAATTAACGAACACCCCGTTTATTCGGTTTTTTTTTCTCGCAAAACCGAATTCTCCTTGCTTGATAGCTTATGCTATCCTCTTAAAGTCTGAACGACATTAAAACTTTTATGCACGCATAAATAACTATGTGTAACGCAATGACAGATGGTGGTGAGCAGCGACCCAGCCCACCGGCGAGCTAGTTTGTGCAACTCAGCAAGGCGTGCAGCCTTTTAGTTGCTCACATTTGCTGCACCAACTCATATCTTCTCCTCGCAAGGAAGAAGATATGCTGAAAAGGTCATCAGGGGATTTGCCTTCTTCGATAACAATACCCCAAAATATGTAAACCCCTTGTTACATATATGGCGCCCAACGTTTCGTTGTTCGCTCAGCGAATTTGTTTTATTTTGTTTGCCATTTGTATTTCGACTTCGGTTGAAATTACAAATGGAGCTCAAACAAAATTGTTTGACATATTTTCGAACGAGTTGATGTTTGGAAATGGTGTTTTGGTTGTTACCTTTTGGTAAACCAAGTTTTCAGAAAACAAATTTTTTTTCAATTTTTGAAATTTTGACTCAAATTTTTTTTTATACTTTCGAAACACCCTGTACTCTTATAAATATTTTCGTCTGGTTTTTTCGTCAAATTTTCTGAAGCTGGATTTATACCAACAGTTTATGAACGAAAAGTTTGGTGTAAGTTCAAATTTCGGATGTTCGTTTTTGTTTGGTTTTCGAAGTCTGGCTGACTTTTCGCGATTGCAGGTCCAATGTCGTTCGTAGTTTACGGTTGCAAGTTAGAATGCTAGTCAGGTCATAGTGTTGATAAAACGGCTACTATCTGCATATTCGTTTGTGTTTACGATCGGAATATTTCTTAACTAGTCTTGACGATTTTTTTTATACTTTCTCGGACATTGGACCAGGAAAATGTGAGTGATGTTGTGGTATGAACTGTCTTGCATTTAATCGCATATCGTTAAATGTCATAGCACATCATACTTTATTGTGTTTGGTGCGCGCGGTGTATACTTCGACATCCAGCATAACGTTTGGGATCATATCATATATGAAGCCTTGTTTGGCATTGTACAGTGTTAGATTCTTTCGATTAAATAACATCCAATTTTCATTTCGTGAGTGCACGTCGGGTTTATGTTCTCTTCGTGTAGTCCACTTGCTCATTCTTTCTCTCTCACTCTTATAAGTTAGATATGAATAATTCTAGGATTGATGGTAGGAGTAAGAAATTTTTTTTTGTATGCATAAGCATACAAAAGGAAATATAGCATTTAGTATAGAATATAGCAAAAATTCTTTTGTGGGAAATTTATTTAGGAGATATTTGGAAGATTGATTCCAAATTTTTTTTTTTTTTAAATTATTTCTTTAAAATTTTTCCGATTAATTTTATTTAGTTGGAGTTAGATTAAATTTAGTTTATTTTAGTTTTAGTTTTGATTTTAGTTTAGTTTTTTGATTTAGCTCTAGATTTTTGATTTTTAGGTTATATAATTTTTTTGAAATTATATTTTGAATAATTTTATTGTTTTATTCACATTTAATTTTGGTGAAAGATTTTTTTTATTATTATTACTAGCTGTACCCGACCAAGCGTTGCTGTGGCTCAGTCTGGTTAAATCGGAAAGAAAAGAAAAAGCGCACGTTTCTCGTATGTTTAATTTCACAATGCTTGTGGTTATACAACATTTTTAGTTGTTCCATTTCTGTGTAGATATAGAGATTTTCTGGTTTGCTGACTGTGGAATACGCAACATATAATTGTCCATGTGGGAAGCAAGACGTGTCTAGAGCTAAACCGCACAATTTTAAAGATTGGCCCTGAGACTTGTTAATGGTGATTGCAAACGCCAATCGAATCGGGAAGTGCAATCTCATAAATTGAAATGGCATAACCGTTGGAATCATAGGAATGCGATGAATGAGCACATCTTCAGCTTTAAAAGGTCCTGTCAAGATTGTTGCTTCTACGATGTCGCTCATTAATTTTTTTATTGCAAGCCGCGTGCCGTTGCAAAGCTTTGGTTGGTTGATATTTCGCAACATGATAATTGGCACACCGACTTTCAATTGCAGTACATGCGGTGGCATCCCCGACAGATCGAGTAAATCCCAAAATTCTGTCGGATAATTAATCGCTTCATCTGCTTCTACAACAGTGTCGACGGACTTGTATGTGACCGTCTCGCTTTGAATGTTAGACTGAATAATATTGTTAAGTTCGTAGACGTCTTTGTTTTTGGGCGCAAGAATAGCTCGTTCACTTAGCCAATCGTGATTCTTGTAATTAGTTTGAATATTGGGAAATACTTTTTCAACCAATTCTTCTTTTGACGTCACTAAATTGCAGAAGTTATAAGGCAATGAAATTCGTCCTGAAGTCAGATCAACCGGCACCTTTCCATTGATGCTATTGATGTGAGAACATCTCTGCTGACCGATCGTTTTGCAGCTGGACTCGCATATTTGTAGTTAATTTTGACGTCTTTACGCGTCGCCACAAAGTAGAGTATTTCAGGCAAGCATTTATTTCGTCCGCTGCTGTCGATCGAGGAATTACAGGTAATGTTTGCCTGCAATCTCTTGCACGCAATATTAATGCGTTCCCAAATGGTCTGATATTTGCACGTAAGTCTTGCAATGATCGATCAAGGGCCTCGAGCGATTTTTTGTGCGCCATTGTACATTCATCCCAAACAATAAGTTTGCATTTCTGCAATACTTTTCCAATGCCGGATGCTTTGGAAATGTTGCATGTGGGACTTTCAATGAATTGAATGTTTAATGGCAATTTCAAAGCGGAAAGCCGTTCTTCCACCATTTTTGAATCCCCAATTTTAGCATTCCACTGAGTACATCCAGCAACGCACAGACCCAAACACTTCATGTTTTACCATGAATTCCATCAGGGATTTCAGCTTCTGTTTGAAAACACGTGCTGTAATGTCATGCCTAACCACCGGCGATTGGCCAGGAAGTCAGAGCTTTTGTATTGTAAATCGTCCCAAGCTGGAAATTTCATCTAAGATTTTGTTAAATTCAGCATTTTCATTTTTACATGCCTTTTTGGATTTAGGGTTTCCAACAAATGAGACTCTACGTATTAAATGTCTTTCGGCTTTGGGTTTTCAAAATGTTACGCCAATTAGTAGAGTAGATTATAATTTTAAAATTTATTTTTGTATGTTTAAACAAACTTGATTTTTGGCATAAACCCTATTTTTATGATATCTTTTTTAGCTCGTATTACAATTTTTAAAATTGGCGAATTTTCATTATTGCTGTACAAAAAAAATGTTTTTATAGGCTTTATTTAATTGTTAGGTTGTAACCCGTCCTAAGACGGCTTCCTAAAAATTTCGGTTTACAAATCGCTTTAAATTAACAAAATGTATTCAAGCGTAGCATCTTAATTCGGAACATAATAAATCTTTTACCCCGTTCTCGTAGCACCACTGGTGACATATTTCATGTCTTAAGTCGATCTATTCAGAATGCACATTATTTACCCCGCAATACCCCCAGCGAAGATATTAAATTGATCCCATTTCTCCGGTTGATAAAATAGCTCCCGTCAAACATATATTACGTAAACGCAAAAACCTCTATTGAGTAGGGGCCTAAACAACCGCAGCGCCAAAGTGGTGAGAGATAGAACTATTTTGTCTTCGACGGAAATAATTCCCGTGGAAACCTACATAACTTTGCCGAACATTGTACTCGTGTGTGACGTATATATACGAAGTTCAAGTTGCATTGACTGCAGCGCTAAAGCGATGAGAGATAGAACTATATGGTCTGCGACAGGAAAAATCCCAATGAAGACCTCCATAACTTTGCCGAACATCGTAATCGCGTGTGATCTCTAAATGCGAAGTTCCACAATTTTATTGACTCCAGCGCCAAAGTGGTGAGAGGTAGAACTATTTTCCCTTTGACAGATATAATCCCCATGAAAACCTGGACAACTTTGCCGAACATTGTAATCGTGTGTGACGTCTGCATACGAAGTTCCAAAATTTGTGTTGATTCCAGCACCAAAGTGGTGGGAGATAGAACTATTTGGTCTTCGACGGAAATAATCGCCATGAAAACCTCCACAACTTTGCTGAACATTGCTATTGCGTGTGACTTCTATATAAAAAGTTCGTAAATTTTTATTGCCTCCAGCGCCAAAGCGGTGGAAAATGGAACTTTGCCCTGTACGTTAGAATGTCCGGCATAAAAATCTTAATAAGATTGCCTCAGGCCAGAATTATATCCGATGTATATTTCAGATTATAAATGAGGTTTTCCGAAATATGCTTTCAAGTCCCCCTTTGTAACCCCTCCGACCCCCAATCTTCCCGGAAACAAAATTTCTCAACGTTTCAAGTAATTCTCTACAACATATCAAAAAGTGTTTTTTTTTTTGCTCAACGAATTTTCTTTCCGGACAATATATGACGGACAGAAGGAAAGAAAAAATAATTAGCCTTTTACATATATAATAATTAATCAAACAGAAATGATGTTAATTCATAATTTAGTCAAAAATTCGTTTTTTTGAATCAACTTTGAATCCAAATCTAAAAACCCCTCGGTTTTTTTTTAATAAAAACTACCAGTGACAGTAATTTTTTCTGAGATATTGGGGGCAATTGTAAAAATTCGTCGAAGATTTTGAAAATTCAGCCTTGTCAATTATAAATACCTTTTTTTTGGCTTTAAGCTTTCCAAAAAATGAGAAATGAAATGGCATTCGGTTATGGGCTTACAAAATTTTACGCCATTTAGTAGAGATATGATTTGCTCGTTACATTTCAATAAACAGGATCTAAAGCGAATAATTTAATTTTGTACGCTTAAGAGAAACTTGTTTTTTGGAATAAATAACGCAAACATTTTTCGCAATTGTGATGTTCCAGAATACATGAGCATTAAACCCATTTAAAGTGTTGCCCCTCCGAATTAATGTTTTTAACGCCACCACTACGCCTATCTGTATTGTTATAATAAAAGCTTACTGATGTATGCGCGTGTGAGTAAGAAAAATCACGTTTTCACGCTTGAAGATTTTGATTTGAAAGATGCTTGTGGCTATGTGTTAGTTAATGGTTTTTTTAAATCAATTATTACGTAACTCAGGTGCAACATAGGTAAATAAAAAGTACATATAAACATGGTCATAATCACATAAGACATTCTGTAAAAATTTCAAGTCAATTGATTCAGAAGTTTCGGAGATTACCGGTTAGGAACAAACGAACATTTACGATTTTATTTATATAGATTATATTACGTTATCAAGATTTATTTTATTTCATTGCATTTATTGTCTTAAAATTCTTTTGTTATCGATTTTTTTTTCTCTTTTTTGGATTTTGTTGTTCCTTTGAATTTTTTTTTTGAAAAAACATTCCTAAAATTACCGGTTTGTCAAATTGTGCGTGTAACCGAATTTTCCTGGTACCGCTATATAGCCATAAAAATATATTTTGTTGAAAACTTAGGGCCTGTTCACACCTGCTTTTGATTTTGATTCTGACCATAAACTCTTCTTAAAAGAAAACCATGACTACTAGGAATTCAAATTCTGCTGCAAATGATTGTTATGATGCTCGCATCGAAAAATGGGATTTTTCGTTCAGTAGTGAGATCACTAGTATGCCTGTAGAAGACTTTATATTTCAGATTGAGCTATTACAATCGAAATGCAGTATAAGTTGGAATGCCATTTGCACCCAGTGGTACTGGAACCTTTTTAAATGAGAACCAAGTATTGATTGCACCGGAATAAAGTCAGCTCGTCTACAACATTATGGCAGTCTCGACACTGATAATGAGATTTTGCTACTCATGCTGCAAAGAAAACAAAATACCACTGAATGTTTTAATGATTTCTACGATTCGATCATGTCCATGAAGCATCGTTTAACGGTTCCAATGACGGAAACAGAATTGGCCCAAATCATGCGCAGCAACCTTAAAGATAGCGTAGCAAATCTCATCTTCACAATGACGACTCCCACTTTAAGTTGCCTTCAACAAGTCTGCCGCAAAGCAGAACGTCATCTTTCTGTTAGGGAAACAGATAAACCTGTTTGTCCAAATCAACCAAGTATAACGAATGTGTCATCTGAAATTGCTAAGGCTAGAGTTATACCACTTGTTAAGGAATTTATTGCTGCTATTGTTCATTTGCCTAGTAACAATTTCGAATCTGATAAGTCTTTTAATATTAATATTCCGCATCGACAGTCAATTAGAACAGAGTTTCCTATCGTAAACGTTAATCATGCCTACCAACGCGATGTGTTAAGTAAAGGATATAATGTCAATGTGGTTGGAAATGGATGTTCAATGGTTGTATGTTGGAACTGTGACAATGTTGGTCATGAATTCTTTGAATGTGTAACACCACAAAGGTCCTTATTTTGCTATCAATGTGGTAAGAAGAATGTTTCGTTTCCATTGTGTCCTAAATGCCATCCGAAAAGTATTCAATACCAAGGTATCGGCAACGATACTATAGAACCAACCATAACGGAATCAACATTGAACTTGGAACAGTCATCTCCACCAAAACACTCGCCAGATGACAAAATCTTAAAACCGGAAACGTCAAATAACATCTTGTCCGATAAAAACAAACTAGAACAGGCAGATAAAACTTTACATCAACGTCAAATTGAACAAGACATAGACAGGAAAAGAGCTATTGGTACAATATACACTAAATAAACTTCACGTTATATATTAAATCTCAGGGAAAAGTTTAGAAAACGAAAACAATTATTTAAAGCAGTGGAATCTGCATTCGTAACATTAAAACATGACGTAGGACCATATGCGACGGTAGAAATCGGCGGCGAATCCCTTTTAGGTCTTTTAGATATTGGAGCAAGCATATCTTGCTTAGGCGCTGGCGCCTTAGATTTTCCAAAACGTCATAAAATTTTGATTACTGGTCGTCCCACCTCAGTCAAAACGGCTGACGGTAAATAACAATCAGTACATGGTCAAGTTGCGATTCCAATTACCTACAATAATGTAACGAAAATATTTTTCTGTACGTCGTACCAGGACTCACTCAAACTCTATACCTTGGTGTAGATTTTTGGAAAGAGTTCGAAATAGCTCCATCTTTGTTCAACAAGAATGAAACTTTGGATTGCTTGTCAATTCACGATCCCAACACACACGCGCTAAATTCGGAACAACACGCGCGTCTTGAAAGCATCTTAACTTTATTTCCTTCCTTCAACCAAGTCGGTTTAGGAAAAACACATTTAGAAGAACATATTATTGAGGTAGAAAACGCGGAGCCTGTAAAGCAACGCCACCCTGTTTCCCCTACGGTGCAAGCCCTCATGTATGCTGAGTTGGACCGTATGTTAGAATTGGGTGTCATCGAAGAAAGTGTCAGCGCGTGGAACTCTCCTGCAGTCTTGGTGCGCAAACCTGGAAAGGTTCGCCTCTGCCTCGACTACAGGAGAGTGAACACCCTTACGAAAAAAGACGCCTACCCACTTCCACATATAGAAGGCCTTCTCAGTAGACTTGAGAAGACGTGTTTCATTTCAAGTATTGATTTGAAGGACGCCTTTTGCAGATACCGTTGGAAAAGCAGAGTAGGAAAAAAACTGCTTTCACAGTGCCTGGTAGACCGTTATACCAGTTTACAGTGATGCCATTCGGGCTATGTAATGCTCCTCAAAGAATGTGTAGACTGATGGACAAAACAATTTCAGTCGAGTTAAGAGAAAACTCTTTCGTCTATTTGGACGATCTTTTGGTAGTTTCTGAGAATTTTGATTCTCAACTGAAACTTTTGGCAACCATCGCACGTTGCTTGTCTTCTGCTGGACTCACAATAAATTTGGAGAAAAGCAAATTTTGCATGAGAGAAGTTAGATATTTGGGGTACATCGTTGGTAACGGATGTTTAAAGACCGACTCAAATAAAGTATCTGTAATTTTTGACTTTCCTGCACCTACCACTCCAAAACAGGTTCGTCGATTTTTGGGCATGACGGGATGGCACAGGCGGTTTATTGCCAATTATGCCTCCTTGTCGTCTCCAATTACGGACTGCCTAAAGAAGAGTGCCAAGTTTTGTTTGGACAGCCGAAGCCCAGGTAGCGTTTGAAGCCTTGAAATCTTCATTAACTACGGCCCCGGTATTGCCCAACCCTGATTACACTAAACCCTTTCTTATACAGTGCGACGAGAGTAAAACCGGTCTCGGAGGTGCTGCAAAGCGACGACGAAGGCAATGAGAAACCCATCGTCTATATTTCTCAAAAGCTGAACTCTGCACAGCGCAACTACAGCGTGACGGAATTGGAATGTTTCGCCGCGGTGTTGACCGTTGAGAAGTTCAGAGCCTACGTCGATGGTTTGCCGTTCAAAATAATCACCGACCATGCGAGTTTAAAATGGCCCATGAGTCAGCGCGACTTGAGCGGACGTTTGGCTCGATGGAGCCTAAAGCTTCAAGCCTTTGATTTCGCGATTGAACACAGAAAAGGTTCAGAAAATGTGGTGCCAGATGCGCTTTCACGTGTTTACGTGGATGCGATTTCGGAAATAGTTTCGGCACCAAGCATAAACTTGAATTCTGAAGCCTCCAAATCAAAGGAATATCTCGACCTGATCGATACAGTGCAAAGCAACGCGGAAAGGCTGCCTGACACGCAAGTGTCTGATGGCTACGTGTACTTCAAGACTACCTTTAGCACTGGTAATAGCTTTCAGGAAGATCCATCGTGGAAGCTTTGGGTTCCGTCTAGCCTTACGGACGAGCTACTTCGCCTAGCGCATGATCCTACACAAGCTGCGCACGGCAAAGATACTTCTGGCCTGGTATGGCTAGCGAAGTACGTAAATATATCGCGAGTTGCATCGTATGTAACGAGTCTAATGCTCCAAATAGTGTGTTGAGGCCACCAATGGGCAAGCAAATTGAAGTTGACAAACCTTTCCAGTACCTATATATCGATCTGTTAGGACCCTACCCTCGGTCTAAGCATGGTAACACCACTCTCCTAGTTGTTTTGGACAAATTTTCGAAATTCGTTTTGTTCAACACGCTACGTAAGGCAGTGCAGATCACCGATTTCTTGGAGGAAAACGTCTTCAATTTATTCGGCGTATCCGAGATTATATTTTCAGACAATGGACCGCAATTTATATCTAAAGAATTTCGTAAATTGGTTGAAGCATATGGTGTGAAACACAATCGTACAGCTATCTACTCACCACAGGCTAACGCATCAGAACGTGTAAACCGTTCATTACTGGCGGCCATCCGCTCTTATGTTGGCACCGATCATAGGGATTGGGATAAAAACTTGGGAAGCATCGGCTGTGCTCTTCGGAGTACAATCCATGCTTCTACGGGGATTGATCCATATTTTGTTGTGTTCGGTTCCCACATGATCACACATGGCTCGACCTACGAACTGATGCGAAAGTTAAATGGTTTGAATGATGGTGAATTGGTTGTGTCCTCGAAAAAAGACCAACTTGAACTAATTCGCGAACGTATCAAAAATAATTTGTCGAAAGCTCACCAACAGCACGAGCGAATTTATAATCGTCGAAGCCGGGTAAAGAGATTTATTGCCGGACAAGAAGTCTACTGAAGAAATTTCACGCTTAGTGAGTTCGCAAAAACGTCAATGCTAAGCTAAATCGTAAATTTCTGAAGTGTCGGATTGTTCGTGCGATTGGTGGTTCCCTCTATGAGGTCGAGGATTTGCAGGGTAGATCCAAAGGGGTTTACCATGCCAAAGACTTGAGGCAATAGTGAGGTAGGAACGTATAACAAATCTCGCAGTCTAGAACGGATCACATTTTTTTTCCTTTCCTCTCTGAATTTTGCTTCTGGTGCCCGGCTAGCTCAGTCGAAGAGCACGATACTCTTTCTCGGGTGTGGTCGAGTCCCACGTTGGGCAGTGCAAGCTTTCACGCACCACTTAAACCACCCACACTCTTTTCAGTTACGTCCGGGTTGATAGATCAATCCCTGACGCAACTGTGTTGTAACAGTGTGTGTAACAACATACTTTCACTTTGGTTTTAACGACCACTAGAATAGCGTTTTCTGTTTTAGTTACCATTGCGCGATCTGATTTTCAACATTTTCCCCTTTGTTCCACAAATAATTCTCGGAAAATCATTCCAACGCATATATCCCGGTAACATTAAATAGAATATAGAAGAAAGAAGAAACGAAAAATTGAAAAAAAAAACGGAAAAAAATAAACGTTATATGGCGTGATGAAAAATTTAGGCTTGGTACCCAAGAGAGGGGATGGGAAAAAAATTGGTCGATGTTCGGAGTCTGGTTTGAAAACTGGAAGAGACTGGCCAAAAAAATGGTGTTCGACGCGGAATGATTTTTTTTTATGCAGAAGGAAAGAAAAGTTTTCGGGTTTAATTATATAATTTGCGGAAAATTTTGAAAGGAAAGAAAATTTAATTGAATTGTGTAATTGTTTGAGATGTTGAAATGAAAATTAAAAGAAATTGGTTTTTTAAAAAAAATTGGTTTTTTTAAAGTTATATTATATATTATAAAGTTATTATATAATAAATAAAATTATCAAATAAAGAAAGGATACAAGAAAAATTAAACGAAGGTGGGATTCGAAGTGCGTAAAATTTGGAACATCATAATTTTAATATTTGGTCTCCATTACTGTGTGGTATTCCAATTTGTTCGAGACATCGAAAACAAAATGGATCGTCGATGAAAACGTGCTAATAACCTCGTGTTTGGGTTTTCTCGACAAATATTAATGTCCTCAAAAGTGATTTCATCAATCTCTAGCAAATCATAGAGAATTTCCAAAAGTCCTGGAGGAAGAATTCAGTGGATTCAGCCTCTCCTTATACAATCTTTAAAACCTATTTGATGATTTAACAACCTATTTAGAAGCTGCTGAAATTATTTGGCCACATGGGAAAAGTTTTTTCACCACATACATCTGATATTATTGGAAGTTTCAGATTATTTTTATGAGACCTCGTTGTTTATTCAAAGGAAGGAGCATCGAATGCAGGTCTAGATTTCGATATTTTGAGGGTATCCAGAATGTAGCAGAATCGTCCAAAGAAAAGGTGGCCAACAAAATCAATTTCCTTTTTTTTTCATTTTTATAAATCATCCTAGGTGTCAATCCTAAAGAAAACTTGCCTTGCATTCTTTCCGCATCAATTTGATAAGCATGCATAAAAATTTAAATATTTCAGTAACAGTGTGCTGCAGAAAGGCCTTTTTGGGAAGCTCACATGTAAGTTGTTTTTTTTTCGTTAAATTCCTTTTTATAAAACACACAAAAAGAAGGCAAGAAAACAAAATTTTTGCATAAAGAATGATATCGCATAAATTTGCGTAGGACCGGTTTTCTTTTGGATTTTTTTTTATTAGAAAAGTAGACAAACAAAAATGTACAACTAAAACTATTAAGGCCTATATTACATTTTTATCATAATTGAAATCAAAGATATTTGTTTAAATTAATTGGAAATTTTCGTACTTTAATAGAATACTTTATTGAATGTAATTACATATTTAAATTTTGAACATAGTCTTCACAAATTATTAAAATGAATTATGTAGGCCACAATACATATGAAATGCTGGCTGATAAAAGAAAAAAAAATGGAAAGAAATAAAATTTGAAAAGTCAAAAGGAAAAAGAAAAAAAAAGAATTCTTGTGCATTGTCTGGTTTTTATTTTCAGTTTGTTACACCATTTCAGGGAGTGATGGAAAACGGTAGATAGACATAATACGGAGAGAGAGAGATGGTTTAAGTGATACGGGGCGGAGAACAAAGTAAATCAAGGGTCCATGCTCATTTTTAGGGGCGAGTATGGAAAAACGGGGGCCGGCATTCTGCTGTCGGTCCATTCGGGTGGAAAGTGCCCCAAAGTCCGGTTGGCAATAACACCTCTGCCAATCGGCCCCGACATGCCTCGCAAGGCTTTCGTGATGAGTTTGGTCAATTTCGGTGACCAAGAATTAACGAACACCCGCTTTATTCGGTTTTTTTTTCTCGCAAAACCGAATTCTCCTTGCTTGATAGCTTATGCTATCCTCTTAAAGTCTAAACGACATTAAAACTTTTATGCACGCATAAATAACTATGTGTAACGCGATGACAGATGGTGGTGAGCACCGACGCACCCCACTGGGGAGCTAGTTTGTGCAACTCAGCAAGGCGTGCAGCCTTTTAGTTGCTCACATTTGCTGCACCAACTCATATCTTCTCCTCGCAAGGAAGAAGATATGCTGAAAAGGTCATCAGGGGATTTGCCTTCTTCGATAACAATACCCCAAAATATGTAAACCGCTTGTGACACCATCAATCAGGAAAGCTCACAAAAAAAAAATCTGACTAAGAAAATTGACTATCATAAAAAAAACTCCAAGAAAAATTCACTAATATAAAAAAATATCCAAAGAAAATCAAATTTTTAGTTCGTTCACTTTTAAAACTCAACCCAAATCTAGTTTTCGTTTTTTCACGCCCACTCCCAAAAAAAAACCGAATTTTTTCCAAATCCCGTTTTTCTTTCTGACCTCTCCCAGTTGTTAAATAAAAAAAGAATATATAGTATTATATACTTTTTCTTTAACAATAGCTTTAATTTAAAATTGAGAAAAAAAAATCAATGCAAATGTACAATGCGATTTCTGCTACCAGCTGATATTTATGATTCAAAAAAAATCAAAATACAGTGGAGGCATCACTGCACGGCACATGTTACCGGCTCCCAAGACCTAGTTGTCAAACGATACAGATCCGTTATTAATAGCGTCAGAATATTGCTGAAGCAGAATATGACAAACAGTATTAATGACTACTGAAAAAAAATTGAGAATATATCACCAAGCGATCCAGTCAATATGTATCCAAATATTAATAGAATTTTCCGCTCAAAAGGAAAATCAGAAATTGAAAACCTTTCGATAGAGCACAATCAATTAAATAGAGCCATCATACTTGATGCTCAAATCTCTGTCACTCGATTTCCGATTGAGGAAGGAAAAATTCTGATAAATTCTATCTATTACATATATAAAAATTAATGTATGTTTGTTTGTATTTTATGCGTGTTATGTTCGTCTGATTGGGATAAAACTTTGGCAACGTATTGCTTGCACTTGCGGGAAGGTTATAGGCATAACATTTTTCCGAAGTTTACCGAAGTGTGCCGAAATTTACGGAAATTTGAAAAATGTATTGAAATAAAGTACAATTTATAAAAAACTAACGAACATAATTTGCCGAAGTTTACCGAAATTTACCGAAGTGTACCGAAATTTACCGAAGGTGAGATTGGGCACACTTCGGTAAAATTCGGCAAAATATTTAAAAAATGTATTAAAATAAAATACAATTTATATAAAAAACCAAGGAATATAATTTGCCGAAGTTTTCCGAAGTTTACCGAAGTGTGCCGAAATTTAAAAAAATGTATTGAAATAAAATACAATTCATATAAAAAACCAACGAATATAATTTGCCGAAGTTTACCGAAGTGCGCCGAAATTTACCACCCGCAGTGTGCCGAAATTTAATAAATGTATTGAAGTAAAATCTATCTAATATATAAAAATCAATGTTTGTTTGTTTGTTCGTATTTTATGCGCTGCCACAGCGTTCGTCTGATTGGGATAAAACTTTGCCAACTTATTGCTTGCACTTGCGGTAAGGTTATAGGCATAGTATAATTCCTGAAGTTTACCGAAGTGTGGCGAAATATTTCCAAATTTACCGAAATCGGTCCTTAAGAAAAATTATTGATATATTTCGATTATCGATACATTTTTTAAATATTTGGCCGAAGTTTACCGAAGTGTGCCGAAATTTGCAGAAATCCCCCGAAAATTAACGGTCTTAAAGAAAAATTGTAAAATAAGATTTTTAAACTTCGGTAAATGTCGGTAAAGTTCGACAAATTTCGGTAAATTTTGGCACACTTCGGTAAAATTCGGCAAAATGTTTAAAGATTTAAACAAGATAACTCTTCCAAATTTCAAACGGAATTTGCACAATTCCTTCTGCGGCAGCAACGCGCCGGGTACCAGCTAGTATTAAATAAATTAAATGTTCTAGGTTGCTTTCTTCAAGATGTTCATAAGGAAATTCTTTTCAATTCAAAAAATCCTACGCACAGTTTGGTCGGAAATATCTTCAAAAATTTTATAACTCAACACAAAAGCGCAATAAATTCCAGCCAAACAATTCTTCAGTTATCTTCTTCGCTTCGAGCGAACGATATTCCCGGTGAATTCTTCAGTACTTATCTTACATCTACAGACATATTGACTGAAATTTTTCGAACACTTAATAACAGAAAATCTTCGGGTAATGATCACGTCCCAAATATTGTACTAAAACACTTACCTGTCGCAATTATAAAAGATTACTGTACGCTTTTTAATAACTTATTAAACACCAATGCCTTTCCAAAAATGTGGAAAACTGCAACGGTTTTTGCAATTCCAAAAAAGGAAAAATTGCGATAAGTTTACTGCCGAATATCAGTAAAGAAAGTAATAAACAAATCAATCCTTCATTTCACAAGAGCTGGAGATATTATACCTAATAACCAGTATGGTTTCAAACGCAGACACTCAACGACACATGCAGTGACAAAACTTGTGTCAGACATAATCTGGTACAAAAACAAACAAGAAGCAACTGGGGCATGTCTGATTGAATTTGAAAAGGCTTTCGATACCGTCTGGTTGAAAGGTTTAATATACAAACTAGCTAACTACTTAGTCTATCCACAACACCTAATTAGACTGATTTATGAAATGATAATCGAAAAGGAATTTTACCTAACTGATGGCGATAAACGATCGGAACAAACTTACAGAAATAAAAATGGGTTGCAACAAGGCACTGTTAATTCCCCAAAACTATTCAATATTTTCACGGCCGATCTTATAAAAATGAAACCCAATGGTTCCACTGCCTTTGCAGATGAGTTGGTTATACATCACCACAATAAAAAATTTCGAATATTAACACAAAAAGTACAACATCATTTCAATGAGGTACAAGAGTACAGTAAAAACTGGCACTTAAAAATTAATTTTAATAAATGCGAAAGCATTTTATTTAGAACACCTCTTTAAATTGCGCAAAATAATATTAGGAAGAATTATAAAAAATTTCAAATTAAAACTCTCAACAACCAGTTACTTGAGACTAAAAAATGGTTCGATATTTGGGTGTTCACATAGACCAATTTCTTTACTTCAACGAACACGTGAACATAAGATTGGATAGTGCTAACAAGGCTTACCACAAAATTCGAAAACTTTTTTACACCAAATATCTAAACACCCGCGTAAAAATAATATGCTATCAATCGCTGATCCGTCCTATACTTATTTACGGATGCCCGGTGTGGTATAATATCCATCCTATATGGAGAAAATCCGCGTATTCGAATGTAAGTGCTTCCGCTTCGCGTTAAGTACGTTCAGGAATTTACAAACCCTACACCATTATCCTAACAAAAGCCTGTACAACACAGCAAATGTACATCGTTTGATAGTTTCACACTAAAGCTGATACGTGATCACATATGCAAAGCCGTGCAAGTACACGAAAATGATATCTTATATCATGTGGATCACGCATACTTTGAGAGTGCAAGGATAACTGTATACTTCCCACCGGAGGGATTTATTTATCTCGATATGAAAGGCCATATCCAAGACCGAAACATGATTCCGTCGATATACCATGTTTATCGTCATTCGAACGATAAAAAGATAGTTTATAACCCAAGAAATATAAAGGATATACCGAACCAGATCAGATTTTCTACGGATACCTCTTCTCGAGATAAAAGACTTAATCCATACCATAGTAAATACTGGTGCAAATGAAATCAGTGTATCACCGGCTCTAGAACCGATCTCAATAGACGTCCGGCCTGCGACTTAAAATAGATCAAATACTAATTTCCAACCCCTCCCTTATCCCTATATCGGAGTATCACACGACTTACAGGGATGTTAATTCCTGAAAATGTCATCGAGACGTGTGATACTCAGTGTGCTCGTGTAAATGTTGTCTTGTCTTGCTTGTTATTTATAAATAATTTAAGTGACAAAAAAAAAATTAATTGGTGGAAGGTTTTCATCCCTTTTCCTCCATAAAAAGAAACATTAAAAAAAAATTTTTATTATTAACAATATCTAAAAAAAAAAAAATAGAGTTAAAAATAAGAAAAAATGAATTAATCTTAGACCCTGTTAAGCCAACTGGCTTTAACAACTAATTTTAATTATCATTTATTATTTATAATTAGTTTCATTTTTGTTCTTTAATTTGTTGTTTTCAAATGTACCGCCAATTTTGTTTAGTAACTCATAATGCAACGATTGCACTGGCAATACCAATCGTTCCATTATGACTTTACCTAAAAATTGTTTCTTTTTTACCGTTGGCGATACAATTATAGTTAGTCTTCCTTTTCGAGTCATACACTACTGTCGTTCAACTATTGTCGAAATAACCAACCAAAATCCAGATCAAATACAGATTTTAAATTACAAAAAATATAAGTTTTTTTTTCTATTTTCTTCCTAAAAAATATTAAATCGGGGCATAAACTAATGTCCCTTAACATTTGGCGACCGTGACAGGACATTCGTACTTTGTAATTTTGGACAATTTGATTTGATTTGGCATTTTGTGGTTTCGTGGAAACATACGAAAAATTATTTGCACATATCGTCACATCAGTTACTTTGATTCATCGAATATAATCTTAATCGGAGATTATTTATTTTGGTAATTATAATACATACTTTTCGAAAACTCTTTCTCGTCGTTTTTTTGCATATTATAATAGTTCGTGAAAATTCCTCTGAGTAACGGTGCAAAAACAGTTATTTCGTCGGGTGATTAAATTTTGGACAAAACCGGTAAAAAAAACCGTAGTAAATTCGTGGCAAAATCTAACAAAGGAACTTTAAATTTGTGTAACAAAAAACTTAAAAAAAAACCAAGGGCTGCATCACTAGGATTAAAACTTATATTAACAAAACCGACACGTTGTCACAAACCGAATTAGAGTGCAGGCTTGGTATCTTGGAGTCCTATTGGAAACTATTACTAAGTCATCAGGCAGCAATTGAAAGATTGATTCCCAATAATCCTGCAAATGAAACAGTTCGTGGTGATCTCGAAGATTTATATTGTGAAGTTAAATCTAAAATACTTTCACTAATGGCTGGTAGTAGAAGGTTAAGTTCGTTTGAAAATCCCAATGCATCAATGTTTCTGGCAAACGCTTCAAAGTCAAATTTGCCCAGACTGAAACTACCAATATTTTCTGGTAAATATTCAGATTATCCTAATTTAATCACTATGCTTAACAAATTGGTTGGTGATGATGAAAATATTTCGATTCCGGAAAAGTACAATCATTTGCGAAATTGTCTAACGGGTGCTGCTTTACGCGTAATTGACGCACTGAGCAATTCTTCAGTACATTATTTGAATGCACTGGTCGCATTAAAAGAAAGATTTGATAATAAATGTTTAATTTTTCAAGAACATATTACAGATATATTTGACATTCCCAAGGTAAATAAAGGTTCTTCAATGCTCATTTAAGTGCTTTAAAAACTATTGGATCGGAAAGGGATATAATGAATGCTTTAATTGTTCACGTAGCAGCGTCAAAGTTAGATTCCGATTCTCAATCGAAATGGGAAGAGGCAATCGATTACGGAAAGCTTTCTTCTTGGGATGACTTATCAGTTGTGTTAAATCGTCGTTGTCAATTTCTAGAAATTAGAGAAGGTAATTCGTTTAAATGTGTATCAAATGATCAAAATTCATTTCGTCGTCATCAACACAAAGGTTCTTCGGAATCTCTAAATCGCAAATCATTAACAGTAACAGTTGTTAACACTAATTGTATGTTATGTGCAAGTGCCAGTTGTCAGTATTGGATCGATTTTCTGAAGTTAAGAAATTATCGTTGTGCATAAATTGTCTCAGGTCTGGTCATACTGTCAAACTTTGTAAGTCATCTAAATGTCGAGTATGTCAAAAGTCACATCATACACTTTTACATCGCTATACTACTGAACGTAATCAACCGTCACCACTTAGTTCATCATCAGCAGCAGTAGCGCCGATTGATATTGCCTCAATTAATTCAAATTCATCTATGCATGCTGCATCTACTCGACAAATATCATCAAAAAATGATCATGTGTTTCTGGCAACTGCAATAATAGAAATAAAGGATCGATCAGGTAACTATCAGGAAGCCCGTGCTTTGTTGGACTCAGCTTCCCAGTTGAATTTTATCACAGAACGCTTGGTTCAATTATTAAATTTAAAAAGAAATTGTATAGATGGTGATGTCAATGGTATTGGTGAGGTGGGGACAAAGGTGAAACATGAAACTTTTGCAATGGTAAAATCTAGATTAAATAAATTCGAAACAAGTCTACATATGTGGATCCTTCCGTCAATTACAAATATGCATCCCAACAACAAGATTGATATTACTAGATGGAAAATTCCAAAGAACATTGAATTAGCGGATCCTAGGTTTAATAAACCTGAAAGGATTGATATCCTTATCGGAGCGGATACATTTTTCGATCTCCTCTCAGCTGGACAAATTAAGTTAGGCAACAATTTGCCTACCATTCAAAAAACATTATTTGGGTGGATCGTATCAGGTCGGTATACTATTCATCCAGTCGTTAAACAAATATGCAATCTTGTTAGTAAGGCAGAACTAGTAGAAGCAGATACATGGTTGGACAATCTCGTAGAAAAATTCTGGGATATTGAAGAGATTCCCATTAGTTATTCCAAATGGAATACTGAACAACAAAATAGTGAAACTCTGTTTTCTGAATCTATTCAGCACCAGAGTGATGGTCGTTTAATGGTCAAGCTGCCATTCAAATCTTCTACAAATCAACTGGGCGATTCAATCGGAATTGCAAAAAGTAGATTTTTATCGTTGGAAAAAAGATTGGATCGTAATATTCCTCTGAAGATGCAATATTCGTCATTTCTTCAGGAATACTTATCGTTAGATCATATGGAGCTTTCATCTTTTGAAGAAATGCTAAATCGGCATTATGTTATACCACATCAATGTGTAATTCGTCCAAATAGCTCCTCAACAAAATTGCGGGTTGTGTTCGATGCGTCTTGCCGCACAACATCAAATGTCTCATTGAACGACATATTATCAGTTGGACCTACAGTACAAAATGATTTGTTTTCAATAATTTTCAACTTTCGTTGTTTCAGATACGCTTTAACCGCAGACGTGTCTAAAATGTATCGACAAATCTTAGTATATCCAGAGGACAGACACTTTCAATACATTATTTGGAGAGAATGCAAAGATCATCCTCTCCAGTTATTTCGTTTAAAAACAATTACTTATGGAACTGCGTCAGCACCATACTTGGCAACAAGATGTTTGAATTATTTAGCTGATAAATTTGCAAGTAAATATCCTGTGGGCTCACGAACGGTGGTGTAAATTCAAAGAAAACCTTAAAGGTTTAAACAATATTCGAATTGCTAGATTTGTTTTAACTATACAAGACGCTGCCCGTATTGAAATACATGGATTTTCAGATGCATCCAGTAGAGCATATGGTTGCTGTATTTATGTCCGTTGCCTCACTTCAACGAGTAAAATCACAGTAAAGTTACTAATTGCAAAATCGAAAATTGCTCCAAGCAAGAGAACTCGTACTCTTCCAATGTTAGAACTTCTTGGGGCAGATTTATTATCAAAATTATGGTCAAAACTAAAATTATGTTTTCCAAAACCTATTAATAATATTTATTTTTGGACTGATTCTAAAATAGTCTTGGGTTGGTTGGGTTCCCATGCTTCTAAATGGAAGGTTTTAATTGCAAACCGGGTTACTTCAATTCAGGTGTTGACAGAAGATGTAGAGTGGAAGCATGTTCCTAGCAAAGAAAACCCAGCTGACATTGTTTCTCGTGGAGCTTTGCCTTCAGAATTAATAAATAGTATATGGTATTCGGGCCCAGACTTTTTATACAAACCGCCCGATTTATGGCCGCCGCAAAAACGTCTAACTTGCATCGATCTACCAGAGCAACGACAACTAACCAAGAAATCGCTCACGGCACTGATAGTTACTAGTCATGAAACAATGTTAACAAACATTTATAAAATCAATAATTTTCTAAAAAATCGTCGAATTTATGGATATGTTTATCGATTTATTTCCAATTTACGATCAAAAGTTTCAAAAAATAAACTCAACTTAGGAATTCTTTCATCTGAAAAATTGGACTGTGCCTTCTTGAAAATTGTCTTCATGATTCAACAGCATGAGTTTAGAGACGAGATAAAACATCTAAGCAATAATAAACCATGTGGTTCGACTAGCCGCATACAATGTTTGAATCCATTTAGGGATTTCGATAGCAATCTATTAAGAGTTAGTGGACGACTTCTACATGCTAAATTGCCTTATGATGTTAAATGTCCAATTTTGTTGCCAAAAAATAATCCTTTCATCAAGTCATATATAAAGTTTCTGCAATTTAAACACTTTCATGCAGGTGCTCAGGCTTTGGTTTCCATCTTCACACAGCGGTTTTGGATAATCAATGCTCGAGATTATACACGAAAAATAGTAAGAAGCTCTCTTCACTGTTTCCGTTATCGACCGAAATTGCTTCATCAAATCATGGGTAACCTACCTGCCGATCGTGTCAATATATCGTCGCCTTTTTCAATAGCAGGCGTAGATTTTTGCGGTCCAATTTGGACTAGCCATGGAGTCAGAGGCAAACGTCATTACAAATCATATATCGCAGTATTTATTTGTTTCGTTTCAAAAGGAGTTCATCTTGAAGTGGTATCGGATTTGTCTGCAAACGCTTTCATCCCATCATTAAAAAGATTCATCAGTCGCCGCAGTTTGTGCAGGAAATTATATTGCGACCACGCCACTAACTTTGTCGGGGCTAGACGATGCCTTGCTCAATTTCGTGCAGAATTTTTGAAACAATCTCTCCAAAATGAAATAATAACTTGGTGTGCAGAAAATTCTATTGAGTTTCGTCATATTCCACCCAGATCCCCTCACTTTGGAGGCATTTGGGAATCAGCAGTAAAATCCGCAAAATCGTTACTGTATCCAACACTTCAAAGTTCTCATTTAACTTTCGAGGAACTTACTACAGTATGTACTCAAATCGAAGCCATTCTAAATGCTCGTCCGATAACACAACTTTCAAATGACCCAAATGATGAAGAAGCTTTAACGCCATCGCACTTCTGGAATCAAAGACCGTTAGAAACATTTGTTGAACCACAGTGAACGTCAAAAAGTTCATATTTGACTAAATGGCAAAGAATCTCATCAACACAACAATACTTCTGGCGAAGATGGTCGTCAGAATACATTACATCACTACAGAAACGTTTGAAATGGCAAAGATCCTCGTCAAATCTTCTAATCGGGAAACTGGTACTAATTCACGAAGAGAACCTACCGCCACAAAAATGGTTACTTGGACGAATCATAGATATTAATCCTGGCAAAGACTCAAAGGTTCGAGTCGCAGATGTCAAGACCAAAACAGGTGTTCTCCGTTGATCTATTCACAAGCTTGCGATGTTGCCGGTAGACGAAGAAGTTGAGAGTATTTCGTAGAATCTCTCAAGGTGGGCGGCATGTTAAGCCAACTGGCTTTAACAACTAATTTTAATTATCATTTGTTATTTATAATTAGTTTCATTTTTGTTCTTTAATTTGTTGTTTTCAAATGTACCGCCAATTTTGTTTAGTAACTCATAATGCAACGATTGCACTGGCAATACCAATCGTTCCATTATGACTTTACCTAAAAAATGTTTCTTTTTTACCGTTGGCGATACAATTATAGTTAGTCTTTCTTTTCGAGTCATACGCTACTGTCGTTCAACTATTGTCGAAATAACCAACCAAAATCCAGATCAAATACAGATTTTAAATTAAAAAAAATATAAGTTTTTTTTTCTATTTTCTTCCTAAAAAATATTAAATCGGGGCATAAACTAATGTCCCTTAACAGACCCAGTAGCTTTAGTTAGCCTTTCGTCTAGTTTCTAATTTAGAATTTAAGAAAAACTTTTTATACTTTTTAGTTTTTAGGATAAAAAATGAATTATAGTACATAGGGAAAATAAAGTAGTTTAAAAAAAAAGAAACTTGTAAGCTGTTGGCTCAGAAACCCATCGGTGAGTCCCGGGCACCAAGGCTGATTCCTGGAGACTTTTACCGTCAATAGACGTATATAGCTTTTTAACCATATAATCGTTTATATCCTTTATGGTATAAAGCCCATCCAGCCCCTTCTTGGCTTGGTCAATTTCTTTCATCAGAAAGACATAGGCCAGCCCTTGATGCGTAAGAGTGTGCTGGAGATTTTACAACCTGGCGAATCTTTGGAAGGGGTGACCCATCTAAGGATGGAATCCCGATACCACCGCCAACCACTGCAAGATGGAAATAGGCCGTCGGAGTGTCATGCTGTAGATGAGGCCACCGCTTGACTGTTCCGCGTACTAGCTTGTCCGCCTTACGTAACGCGCCTAAGCATGCACTACCAAGTACCACCCTGTGATAAATTTTAGGGAGTACGGTAGTGCGTCATGCAAATCGTCTCTGTTGTGGTTTAAGGGGTTCTTTATTTAACGCAATAAGAAGGTTTTTGGGTTAACATTTAGCTCTTCCGTCTGGCGTGAAATTTATACACAAGTAGGTCCATCAGTCCGTACGCTTAAGCGCTGGAAGCTCCCCACCGCAGCATTTAAACACTTGCATGGCTGCAATTAGAGACTTTTTTTTTGCATCTGCTTTGATACTAACTGTCAAGCTTTTTGACACATTAGGCCTGAGGCCACATTCCTCTAGGGATCTAGTGGTTGTATTCATGAGTTCTTGGTTACCATGTGCTGTGGAGGCCAACAACAGAAGGTCATCAGCAAATGCGGCGCTATTAATCATGGCATCACCAATGCTTGCCCCAATGTGTTTCGGGAGGCGTTTTCGCAAGCGGTCGATGACCATGTTAAAGAGAATAGGAGACAGTGGGTCTCCCTGTTTCACACATCGTCCCGGTTTCACAGGATGCGACTGCCGTCCTGGACTTGTTAGTACGGTTGTACCGTGTTCGTACAGGTCTTGAACGTACGCTATGAATGGTGCCGGAAGACCAGCAGAGCGCAATGTTCCCAGGATACAATTGGTTGAAACAAAGTCAAATGCTTTTGAGATATCAAGTGATGCGATGTACACACTCTTGAAGCTCTGGTTATGTTACTTAAGTATCATATTCAGAACCACATTATTATCGGCGCAACCATCAGTGTGGATAAAGGCGCATTGCCTACAATCTAGATCAATTGAGTTTAGTAATTTTGAGGCAAAGATTTTATGCAGATGTCATAGTAGAACAGACGAAATCGTAATTGGCCTGAATTCTATGGGCTCACCGGCATTATCCTTTTTAGGGACGAAAATTATTTTTGCGTTATGCAACATATGAGGTGCACGGCCACACCACATTATTATATTCAACATTCTTTCCATGATGGACAATGGCAGCGCCGCGAGGGTTCTGGCAGATATTCGTCGAGTCCCGGAGCCGTATCTATTTCGCTCCGGTTACCCCTAAGTTCATCAGCATTTATGGGTTTCCAAAGATTAGATAGGATCTCTTTGGAAACTTCATCTACGGGCGAGGCTGTACACGTATCGGTGATCACGGTTACCCAAAATCTTTCTATAATGTCCCGTGCAGGTGTCACGCTTTTTCTTTGACTTAAAATATTCGATATGCATCGACTTTTGTTCCTTTCCCACTGTTTTTGAGTTTTCTTGTACTCATATCTCCCAGCTTCTCTCTTGGTAACAGTAGCCGTAGTTGGCTTGCTCCTTATGTTATTATTGAATGGGATCCGTGGAGAAGGTGGCATTATGCTTAGAATGAAGCTTTCTAACTTCGGTAGTGTAATTTCCTTACCATTTCGTTCTGCATTTTTGATGAGAAATTACAAGCTATTTGTTTCGTACTTCTCGTTTCTCATATTTGGTACGGATCTAATATGTCCCAGAAAAGCACAACTTACTACTGCGTCGGCTGCTATGACGCTGGAGTTTGTAAATGGAGTATTTCTTGCTCTTTTATTTCTTTAATGAAATCTAGGACTCGCATCATGTAAGTATCCTTTCTTCTTTGTACCTTGATGGACTCTAGGGACCGAGCAGGGAAAAGTAGTGTAAGTTCCTTATTCATGAACTTTACCCCTTTTATTGTCAGTTCCGCTCCTTTCCTCGCTACCAACGATTCGTTCTCCAGATTCCACCTTGGTTTTATTCCAGGCGGTTGATGTTTTTGATTATACGAATCGGGATGGGATTTCCGCATGTGAACGCTCGAACCGATTTTGCTCTTGTATGACTTCTCACATTCAGAACAGGGGAAGAATAATGATGGGAGGGGAGGGGTGTTGCGATTTAAACTGATTTCGGACAAGCCAGAGGACCCGTCCGCAGACATCCGAGGCAATTTTTCCTTTTTCACACCCAGTAAAATAGGGTGAGAAAATATCGACACAACAGTATCTCACTTCAAAAGACTTCTATAGTAGTACGATTATAAAACCGAAAGAAAAACTCTTTCGATACCTCTCGACGGCTTCTTTATGGTTGCTTCTGTTGCCAGGATGAGCGTTTAAAAGCCCATTTTTAATAACAAACGTATACTCGACGAGTTACGGAATTGGAACCGTATTCCTGTTCGTTCAACAATTTATAAGTGTTTTATTTATATAATAATATAATATATTTTATATTTATTTATTTATTTATTTTATTTTTATTCTAAATTTTCGGCTTTCGCCTTGAACTTAGGACGGATTAAGTCGTCATCAAGCACTGTTCACACGAAACCCTTCTGCGCTTCAGTCCTCCAAGGTCTCATTCGATTATTTGATACTACCACCAAGATCTGTACCAATAGCGGCTCCATCCAGGCCTACGCCAAACACTTCTACGCACAATATTGTACCCTCCTACTCACTAGAACTTTAGAATTTAATAAAAATTTATTTTAATAAATCATGTGTTTTAACGGTGACGTATAGGTATGCAACTTGACCGCCATCCATTTTAAGGGCTAGTTGCTTCGACAGGTGAATTGTTACACACTCCTTAGCGGATTACGAATTCCATGTCCACCGTCCTGGTGTTTTAAACAAGCAACGCTTTTCATGGTATCAGTATGAGTTGTCAATTTGGGCACAGTAACATCACGTTTGGTTCATCCCACAGCGCCAGTTCTGCTTACCAAAAGTGGCCCACTGGGCACAATATATCGTAACTTTAACTTCAGACGTATCAAGAAAGATAAGGTTCTTACCCGTTTAAAGTTTGAGAATAGGTTAAGGTCGTTTCGAGCCTAACGCTTCTAATTATTTGCTTTACCAAATAAGATTACTTATATAATTTTTAATTGCACCAGCTATCCTGAGGAAATCTTCGAAAGGAACAAGCTACTAGATGGTTCGATTAGTCTTTCGCCCCTATACCTAATTATGACAATCGATTTGCACGCCAGAACTGTTTCGATCTTCCATCAGGTTTTCCCCTGACTTTAACCTGATCAGGTATAGTTCACAATATTTCGGGTCACAAGATATATGCTAAAGGTACGCTCCAGTTAGAGGTATATATAATATTAAAAATATTAACATACATAAATATATAGAACGCCTCGGGATGGATTCTATATTTGGGGGCTGAACCGAACCAGAATATTAATTTTTTTTATTTGGAATTTAATGAGAAATATGACGGAAGAAAATATATCTTTCCAAAACGCTTGGAAAATATGAATGCAGAGAAATTACAAAAGTTGAAAGTAGCCGAAATTAAAACAGAATTGAAGAAATTTAACTTAGGTATTACCGGTACAAAGCAGATCTTATCAGAAAGATTGGCCGAGGCATTAGAATTAACACCAGAAGCAGATACTTCAATAATATCTAAATGTAATGATTCAGAAAAATTAAAAGCTGTAAGTAATAATCCAAAATCTTACATGAATCAAACGCGTGTTTCAATACGAGATATGGACTATTTAACAAGTAGTTTTTCCGGTGAGGAAAATGTTTCTGTACAAACGTGGTATAGAGAATTCGAGAAAATTACCACGGAGAAAAATTAATTTTGGGCAGGAAAAAAGTAGTGGGATCCGCGAAACATTTTATGAGAATATGTAGCTGTAAAACTTTTGAAGAATTTAAAAGAAATCTAACAAACGAATTTGAAAAAAAATTTTAAAAGCCGAAATTTATAACCAACTTCAGAAAAGAAGAATGCAAAAAATTGAAACTTTTCCTGAGTATGTATATAAAATGCAAGAAATTGGACAACTATGTTAGCTGACGTAGATGAAAATTCCCTTATTCATTATATGGTGTTACCGGTCCTGAGGAACATAAATATTATATATATATATATTATATGCTGCAAAAAATTTGTCGGAATTAAAATCAAATATATCGATTATAAAACTTTAAATTGAAATGTTTTGAAGATGCTAACAAAACTAAAATCTTTTCAAAAAACAATGTTACAGCAGGAAATTCAAAAATAAGTGATGCGCATTGTTTTAATTGGTTCAAAGGAACATAGACGGAAATATTGCAAAGACGAAACAAAATGCTTCAAGTGTAATATAAAAGGACATATGTTAGCCCAATGTCCTCAGAATGCTGTGAAGCCGTCTTTACAAATAAATAATATTAGTGTTTGAAATTCTAAAACAATTTTAATCAATAATGTGTCCTTTCAGGCATTAATCGATACAGGGGCTGATATTTCCTTAATTGGAGAAGTAGCTTTTCAAAAAATTAAAGACATTAATCTTATTAAAAATAAAATAAAGCTGGTCGGACTTGGTGCCGGCAAGACCAACACTTTAGGATCGTTTGAAAGTAATATACAAATTGATGACATTACATTCAATGAATTTGTAAGCAATGCTGCCCGCTACGATTTTATTATCGGAAATGATATAATTTCTAAAGCAAAAGTAGTTTTTGATAAAGTCGGTCCTACATTTTATAAGATGGAAGATGAACATTTCATTATGGGAATTCAGTTGGAAGAAAACGCTGAAATTGACGTACCATATCAATTTGAACCAGAAATCAGAAATATAGTCGAAACTTAGAAACCGGAAGCTGTTAAAAATTGTCCAATGGAGATGAAAATATTTCTCAATGACGAAACACCAACTTACTATCAACCTAGTAGATTACCGATTAAGGAAAAGGAAGCTGTGAAAAATCAAGAATGGTTAAAAAATAAAGTTGTGAGGCTGTCTACATCATGCTTTGCAAGCCAGGTTGTAGTAGTCAACAAAAAAGATGGATCCCTACGAATTTGTGTGGATTATAGCAAGCTGAATGGAAGAACGATTAAAGAACGTTTTCCAGTTTCAATTATAGAAAATGTTTTAGATAATTTGCAAAATGCAAAAATTTACACTACATTAGATTTAAAGAACGGATATTTTCATGTTCCAGTTGAAGAGAAATCGAAAAAATTCGCAGCATTTTTTACTATGGATGGTCAATTTGACTTCAATTACGTTCCATTTGGATCGACAAACGCACCCGCTGTATTTTTACGATTTATTCTTTTAAATTGTCAGGATTTGAAAAACAGAGAAATTCTAGATACTTGCATGGATGACCTTATTATCCATTCTAATGAAGAAAAGGAAAATATTGAGAGAGTGAAAATTGTCATGAAAGTGGCTGCAGAAAATGGTCTCAATTTTAATTGGAAAAAATGCAAATTTTTGAAACGAGAAGTGGAATTTTTAGGACACGTCATAAAAAATGGTACAATAAAATCATCGGAAAGAAAAATTAATGCTGTGAAGAATTTTCAAGAACCAAAAAACGTGCAAAAACTTCAAGCTTTTCTAGCATTATCCGGATTTTTCCGACGTTTTATAAGTTCATATTCAATAATTGCAAAACCTTTAACAGATTTACTGAAGAAAACTTCTACTTTCCTAATTTCGGGTCTTGAAAGACAAGCAATTACTGCTATGAAATTAGCTTTTGCGAATTATCCAGTTCTAGCAATTTTTAAACTAAATGAACCAATCGAAAGTCACACAGATGCTTATAAAGTGGGAATAGCAGCAATCATGTTCCACAGAAACGATGATCAGAAGTTACATCCAGTTTACTATTACGGTCATAAAAACAGTCCGGCAGAAGAAAACTTTCTAGAAACTAGAAAAGTTATGCAATGTACAAAGCTCTTGAAAAATTTCGTTTTTATGTCCTTGGGACAAAATTCGAAGTGGTTACTGATTGTGTTGCCTTTCGGCAAACTAATAATAAGAAAGATTTACCGAATTCTGTACAGCGATGGATAATGTATATGCAGGAATATGAGTTTGAAATTGAACGCAGTTCAGCTAATAAAATGGTTCACGTAGATGCATTAAGCAGATCACCAGTAGTTAATATTATTCAAGAAGAGGTGCTAGTGCGAATTAAGCCAGCACAAGAAGCTGTTTAATATATTGCTTCCATTACGGAAATACTCAAAGAAAGGTTTCCATATGAAAATTTTATTATTGGAGCTGGTATTTTATTAAGGGAACCAAATGGATTTGAATTATTCGTTGTTCCAAGAAATATGGAGGAAGAAATAATTAAATTGAAACACGAAGATGGACGTTTTGGTTTAACAAAAACATTATATTTAATTTCACAGGAATTTTATATACCAGGAGCGAGAGAAAAAATTGAATGTTGCATTTTAAATTATGTTAGCTGTATATTAGCAAACCGAAAGCAGAGAAAGCAAGCAGAATATCTGCATCCGATAGATAAGGAAGAAAGACCTTTGATGACGCTCCATATGGATCATATTGGACCTATGGATCAAACAAATAAACTCTACAAATATGTCTTTACAGTGGTTGCTGCTCTTTCCAAATATGTTTGGATATATCCAGTCAAAACGTTGACAGCGAAGGAAACAATTAATAAATTAACACATCATCAGCAGCACTTTGGGAATCCAAAAGGGATAAAATCAGATAGGGGAACAGCACTTACAGCGAAAATATTTGAAGATTATTGTGTAGATGAAAATATTGAACATGTACGTATTAGAGCAGGTGTGCGAAGAGGAAATGGCCAAGTTGAAAGATTAAATAGAATAATTTTGGAAGTATTAAAAAGGTTATCTGCAGAATCACCTGAAAAGTGGTAGAAATTAACAACGAGAGTACAAATAGCAATAAATAATACATTTCAAAAATCGATTAAGTGGACACCATATGAAGTTCTGTTTGGTTTTCCAATGAAGAAAAAGGAAGATATGGATAGTTTGAAATTGATAGAGGAAGAAAGTTATGATAACTACGTTGAAACAAGGCAGCAATTAAGAGAAGACGTAAGAAAACAAATATTAAAATGACAAGTAGAAAATATTAGAAATTTCAACAAGACGATTAAAGAATCTAGAAAATATGAGATAGGAGATCTCGTAGCGATTAAGAACACTCAATTAATGTTGGAAATAAAAGTTGTAACCAATTTTTAAGTCCGTATAAAATTACAGGGAAAGACAGAGGTGAAAGGCACTCAGTAGCAAAGATATCGTCAGCTCCAGGAGCTAATGCAACGACATCTAGCTGCGACAACATAAAGCCATGGCGCTCAGATAATAAAATACAACAAACATCATCCGAGGCAGATGATATTCTTCAGGACGCCCGAATGTAGGAGCCTAATTTACTATTATATTGGTATAGGAATCGTTGTATCCATGACAACGTAGCAATGTTTTTTCATGATCGGAGTTGGTTGTTTTTTTTTTAAAGCGCTTATCAATATATACTCAGACGTCAGCAGAGAAACAATTACAAAGTTGGCTTTTTTTCATTATTTTCAAACTAGGTTCTAACCCGCCCTAAGACGGGCTCCTAAAAATTTCGGTTTACAAATGGCTGTAAATTAACAAAATGTATTCAAGCGTAGCATCTTAATTCGGAACATAATAGATCTTTTACCTCGTTCTCGTAACACCTCTGGCGGTATATTTCATGTCTTAACTAGACCTATTCCGAATGCACATTATTTACCCCGCAACACGCTGTGCGAAGATATTAAATTGATCCTATTTCCCCGGTTGGTAAAAGAGCTCCCGTCAAACATATATTACGTAAAGGCAAAAACCACGATAGAGTAGGGGCCAAAACAACCGCAGCGCCAAAGTGGTGAGAGATAGAGCTATTTATCTACGACAGAAAATATAACCGTGAAAACCTCCACAACTTAGCTGAATATTGTAAACGCGTGTGACCTCTATATACAAAGTTAAAAGTTTCTTTTGACTCCAGCGCCAAAGCGGTGAGAGCTGGAACTATATGGTCTTCGGCAGAAATAGTGCCAAAGCAAAACATCCAAAACTTTTCGGAGCATTGTAGTCACAGTTACCCTATATAAAACGATCCAAAAAATTTATTGACCCCAGCGCCAAAGCGGTGACTGATGAACTATCTGGTCTTCGAGAGAGATAATCACCATGATAACCCCTGACTACTTTGCCGAACACTGTAATCGTGTGTGACCTCTATATAAAAAGTTAAATGTTTCCTTTGACTCTAGTGCCAAAGCAGTGAGAGCTGGAACTATATGGTCTGCGACAGAAATAGTCGCCATGAAATGCTCCACAACTTTGCTGAACATTGTAATTGCGTGTGACCTCTATACAAAAAGTTCGTAAATTTGTATTGCCTCCAGCGCTAAAGCGGTGGGAAATGGAACTTTGCCGTGTACGTCAGAATGTCCGGTATAAGAATCTTAATCAGTTTGCCTCAGGTCAGAATCATGTCCGATGTATATTTCAGATTATAAATGAGGTTTTCCGAAATAAGTTTTCAAGCCCCCCTTTGTAACTCCTCCGACCCCCAACCTCCCCGGAAACAAAATTTCTCCACGTTTCAAGTAATTCTCTACAACATATCAAAAAGTGTTTTTTTTTTTGCTCAACGCCGTTTCTTTCCGGACAAAATAGGACGGACAGAAGGAAGGATTAGCCTTTTATATATATAACTAGGGGGTTACCCGTCCTAAGACGGCCTCCTAGAAATTTCAGTTTACAGATCACTGTAAATTAACTAAATTTATTCGAGGGTAGCATCTCAATTCGTAACATTATAGAGATTTTACCTTGTTCCCGTAACACCACTGAAGATATATTTCATATCTTAGGTCGACCTATTCAGAAAGCACATTATTTACGACGCAACACCTCAAGTGGAGACATTAAATTTATCCCATTTCCCCGATTGGTAAAATAGCTCCCGTCAAACATATATTACGTAAAGGCAAAAACCTCGACAACCGCAGCGCCAAAGTGGTACGAGATAGAACCATTTTATCTTCGACAGAAAAAATCCCCGTCAAAACCTCCACAACTTTGAACATTGTAATCGCGTTTGCCCTCTATATAAAAAGTTAAAAAGTTTCTATTGACACCAGCGCCAAAGCGGTGAAAGATAGGACTATATGGCCTTCGTGAGAAATAGTGCCAAACGAAAACTTCCACAACTTTGCTGAGCATTGTAATCGCGGTTACCCCTATATAAAACGATCCAAAAATTTGATTAACTCCAGCGCCAAAGCGGTGACTGATAGGACTATCTGGAAAACTTCCACAACTTTGCTGAGCATTGTAATCGCGGTTACCCCCATATAAAACGATCCAAAGATTTCATTGGCTCCAGCGCCAAAGTGGTGACTCATAGAACTATTTAGTCTTGGAGAGATATTATCCCCATGAAAACCTGCATAACTTTGCTGAACATTGTAATCGTGTGTAACGTCTATATACGAAGTTCCAAAATTTTATTGACTTCAGCGCCCAAGCGGTGAGAGATAGAACTATATGGTCTTCCACAGAAATAGTGCCCATGAAAACCTCCATAACTTTGCTGAACATTCCAATCCAACGCTTCAAGTCCTTCTCCACAACATATCAAAAAGTGTTTTTTTTTTTTTGCTCAACGAATTTTCTTTCCGGACAATATAGGACGGACAGAAAGAAAGAAAGAAAGAAAGAAGGAAAGAAATAAAGAAGGACTAGCCTTTTATATATATAATACTAATTAATTTTGTTTCTTAATTTTTTGAACTAATCAATAAATTTATAGAATTTTATACAAGAGTATTTTATACTTTTATTTAATTCCATCATAAACATAAAATAATCCCATTTTAGCATATAAAGTTAAGTTTATTATGCCTTTAGGTTTTCACAATTGTATGTACCCAATGACTTGCACACATGTTAGACTTCTTGCTCCGTGTTTCAAGACGGGTCCCGAAGGTATCCTAAATCTATCGCAATCTTAATCATTTAAACGCATATAAATAAAAACATATAATACATGATTATATCCTTATTAAAAATAATAATGTAGGCGTTATATATAAAGGAATCTGTCAACAATGTACCCGATATCGCATTATGTGAATTTTATACAATTAATTTTAATAAAAAAATTAAAAATGTATAAACTTATTCGTGCGATCCTTATGATAAATACATATAATAAAATCAGAAATATTAACAGATTACAATGCACTTATATGAAAAAATTGCACACTATTTATATATTATTTTTTATATAAGATATTATTAATGATGAATTTTTCATCATGTATATCTAGGTTCATCGGGCTTAACCGCTCTGAAGTTTCACGTACTATTTATCTCTCTATTCAGAGTTCTTCTCAACTTTCCCTCACCGTACTTGTTTGCTATCGGTCTCATGGTCATATTTAGTTTTAGATGGAGTTTACCACCAAATTAGTGCTGCACTATCAAGCAAGACGACTCTTCGGAAATATTTTCTAATAGTCATTAACGTCATTACGGGTCTGGCACCCTCTATGGGGAAATGGCCTCGTTTAAGAAGGACCTAGACTATTAATTTATCATATTAGATTATAAATATTCCATACACTGCATTTTATAATTGTTAAATTAACAAAATAACTTAGTGCTGAACTTTTTCCTTTCCGCTCGCCGCTACTAAGAAAATCCGTCTGAGTTTCTTTCCCTTCCCTCATTAATATGCTTAAATTCAGGGAGTAATCTCACATGAGTTGAGGATGTTTAAAATAATTTTTATAAATTAACAAAAAAAAAATGCAAAACAAATATGTTACCAAAAATTCAATTTAAATATTTTATACAAAATGTTAGGAAAATAACAATATATAAATAATATTCTGATTTTTTCTTTTTCTATTTTATATAATAACATTAAAAGTTAATACATTTTATTTTATTTATTTTAAAAATATTTTATAAACTTTAATATATAAAAAAAACACATCATAACACAACAAGCAATTCTTCTCTTTTGTAATATAATATGATTATTTTTGGTAAAGGTATCCTTTTTACATTTGTCTCTTTATACATTCTTAATATTATAAATATATAAATACCCCAATATAGAGATATCATATACTTAATAATATATTATGTGCAGTTTTTTCTATTTAAATATATAAAAATTAATTTATATAAGAAAAAAAGCAACTTATTTAGCAAAATCTTAGAACCCTCAACCATATGCAGTTCATGCAGCACATTTAGTTAATGTACAAAAGCATGAACTGCAATATGCGTTCAAAATGTCGAGGTTCATGTGTTCACACGATAAATTTACACAATATGTATTATTTTTTTATATAAATAATAATATATAAAATTTTAAAAGCCTACTATTCAAAAAATATATAAATTTATATATTTTATGGGAAATAAAAAATTCATAATACCATACATAGTCAAATTATATGATAATTATTACTATTTTTATCTATGTTGTTTATTTTTGTATATTTTTGTTTTGTGAAAGAATCACTATTGTTACGAGTTTTAGTTCCTCTAAATAATCAAGTTCGGCCAACTTTTGCAAAACAACCGCAACACACAAGGCGCCACAGCGATCACGTCCGGAGACTTCACTAAATAATTCAATCTGTAGTAGCGACGGGCAATATGTACAAACGGCAGGGACGTAATCAATGCGAGTTAATGACTCGCACTTACTGGAAATTCCAGAACAGTTTCAGTACACAATCCCAAGCAAGAAAGGGATTCAGCGGTTTCCCCGGACCTCTCCGTCTAGGAAATATTCGTTGATGCTTTCGTTGTAGCGCGCGTGCAACCCAGGACATCTAAGGGCATCATAGACCTGTTATTGCTCAATCTCATTATTGCTAGACGCAATTTTTGCATTTAGGAAGCTAGTGTCCCATATTATTGGAACAAACAAAAAGGTACGGCTCCACTTAAATAAGTACATTCAAACATTTTTACACTTTTAACGGTGTAATCATATATAAAGACCATAAAAGTTTCAGCACCATAATCCTGAAAGCATCTCCATAATATATTTGAGTCTCGTTCGTGTAACGGTTTATTGGTCGTTATTTTGTTTCTCATATGAGCTTGACGGTCTTGTACACTTTTGCGGGTGTCTCAGGGCTAGTTGTGAGAGTTACACCAGCGACTCATATGCTAAATTTTGTACTTTGCAAAAAAAATAAGATAGTACATACATAGCTATATAGAACGCTTCGGGATGGATTCTATATTTGCAGGCTGAACCGAACCAGACTATTAATTTTTTGTATTTGCAATTTAATGAGAAATAGCACGGAAGAAACTACATCTTTCCAAAACGCTGTAAAAATATGAACGCAGAGAAATTACAAAAGTTGAAAGTAGCCGAACTTCAAACAGAATTGAAGAAATTTAAGTTAGGTATTACCGGTACAAAGCAGATCTTATCAGAAAGATTGGCCGAGGCATTAGAATTAACACCAGAAGCAGATAATTCAATAATATCTAAATGTAATGATTCAGAGAAATTACAAGCTGTAAGTAACGATCGAAAATCTAACATGAATCAAACGCGTGTTTCATTAAGAGATATGGACTATTTAATAAGTAGTTTTTCCGGTGAGGAAAATGTTTCTGTACAAACGTGGTTTAGAGAATTCGAGGAAATTACCGAACATGATCCTTTATGTGACGGAGAAAAATTAATTTTGGGCAGGAAAAGAGTAGTGGGATTCGCGAAAAATTTTATGAGAATATGTAGCTGTAAAACTTTTGATAAATTTAAAAGAATTCTAACAAACGAATTTGAACAAAAAATTTGCAAAGGCAATATTTATAACCCACTTCAGAAAAGAAAAATGCAAAAAATTAAACTTCTCCTGAGTATGTATATAAAATGAAAGAAATTGGACAACTAGCTCACGTAGATGAAAATTACCTTATTCATTATATAATCAATGCTGTTACTGGTCCCGACGAACATAAATATTATATATATATGTGGGATAATTAAAGAATATATTTTAATATAAAGTAAATTTATTTAAAATGACAATTTTAGTTCTTTAATCATCGGCTGACAAAATAAAACTGAATTCTTATATTTTTTCAAAAGCAAAAGCTACTACTATCGTTGGACGAACGAATGACTACTTGATTATATTTTTTGAATTTGAGCTTTTCAGTTCTATTTTACTTCCACACTCGTCCATCCTGATATCATTTGCCTCAAATGAAACTGCCTCTTCCGGCCATCTCTTCATCTTATCTGCACTAGAAGATGTTTTGTTAGGTCCATCATGTTCACCTAACTTCAATACCCCATATCGATCACAACCTTTAACTGAAATCACCTTGTATGGTCCAAAGAATTTTTGCTTTATTTTCAGACCGCTTCCAAATTGTGTTCGTTCTATAGCTACTACGTCATCCACTTCATACTGCTGTGAATTTCTTTTGTTCCTATCATACTGGCACTTATTTTCATTTTGAATGTCTGCTATGGCCTCCTTCGCCCTAGTTCTGCATTGATCCCGACTTTCATCGAATATTCTAATTTTCTCTTCTTCCAAAATTCGTTCAAATTCTATATCTCCATCTACCCTCATCTTCTTTCCTACCAATAATTCATATGGTGACATCTTAATCGCTCGTTGATAAGTGCTGTTAATGCAATGCTGCACCTTCTAAACATTTTGATACTATTTGTTTGGTTGATTTAATGATAATTTCGTCAGAATGCTTATCACTACTTGATGCAATCTTTCAATTTGCCCATTTCCTCGTGGTGTTCCTGTTGTAACCTGGTGAATCTCAATTTGGTGTTCATTGCAATATGATTTGAATTTGTCTGAGATAAAAGCTCCTCCTTTATCCGTGATCATGCGTCTAGGATATCCGAAAATATTAGTAATAATCGATAGTTTCTGCAAAACTTCGTCGGTTGACAACGTCTTCGTGGGAAACAACCATGCGAATTTAGTAAACCCGTCAATAATCGTTAACATGTACTTATAATTTTTGCCTGTTGCCGTCATTCGCCCTAGGTGGTCTAAATGAAATGTGTCGAGCGAACATTCTCCTTTCGGTATCGGGTATAAGCGTCCTTCAACTTTCCCCCTTTTCCGTTCGGCTAAAATGCATTGGACACAACTCTGTACACGTTTCTCAATTCGACACTTTAGATCTGGAATATAGAAATTTTGATTAATTATTTCTGATATTTTTTTAACATTAAAATGTCCATTCTCATGAATAAGCTTGATAATCTCATCCTTCATCATTTCTGGTACGACAAATAGCAACTGTCCTTCAACGTTTCTCCATAAAATATCATTTTCCATCACATAGTCTTTATATGGTACATCTGTTAATATTTGTCGAATTGCTTCAAGCTGATCGTCGCCTTTCTGTGATCGTCGCAATCTAACTAACATCTCCTTCTTGTCAACTAATACCACTGGACTGGCGTATTCCGATGTACTTGCTTTTATAATTCCATCATTAATCCATTCTTGTATTTGTCTTTCCACTACCTTCTGTTCAGGCCACGGTAATCTTCTAGGTGTTTGGTGAATCGGTATGTCATCAGTTATTACTATCTTCATCATGATATCAGTCTCCCTAATCTATTCCGGTTTGTATTTCAAAATTTGTTTTGCTGTTTCATCCGCTATAAACTTATCCGCAATTATTAAATTTTGCAATCGTTCATCTTCATCCTCAGGTGACAACTCAATTTGTGATAAAAAACAATGTGACTCAATGATTTCAGCAGTCATATCCGGCATCTCATTCGCGTCATCATTTGAGTTAATTATTAGAACACCAACTTTATCAATAATCAACTTAGTTTCTTTCAGGATATTCATTCCAATTATTAATTCGGGCGACATTTGCTCATCAGCTATGATATGAACTTCACAAGTTTCAAACTGCTTTTGCTGTACTTTAACACTTGCTTTAAACGTTCCTTTGGTCCACAAATTTGAATTAAGTCCCGAAATCAATGTTGGCAATTTATTTATTAAATTTGGTTTGATCGACATTAAATGTTTTTCTTTCACAACGGTAATGTCTGATCCAGTATCCACAAGTCCAATAAACTTTTGATTATTTATCTCAACCATAACATTCACGACATTTCTTTTTATAACATTTACTCCACGTCTATCATCATTATTTTTTACACAATTGAAACTTTTATGTCCATATAAGTTGCATTTGAAACATTTTGGTCCTTTTGATATGTCTGGGCAATCTTTTGAAAGATGACCAAGTATTCCACAGTTGAAACATTTTATCACCTTTGGTTTACCGTCTTCATTCAATGTTCGTTGACACGTCTTATTTTTAAAAATTTTCAAATCCACTTTTTCAAATTTCTTCGTTATCTTACGTCTTGATTTCAATCTTTCATACGATACAAATTTTTCTTTCAATTCTTTCAACGTCTTGGCTCCTTCCAATATAATTTTATCAGATGAACTGTCGTCTACACCATCTACAATATACCTGATCAAAGAAGAATCTTCAAGATCTATTTGTAATGCTATATTATGCATTGCGTAAACGTAATCACGATAACTCTCCTTCGAATCCTTCACTCGTAATCTTAATTGTTCATGCACCATAGCCGTATCAATTTTAATTGAAAATTCGTCCATTAACAAATCTTTTAGTTTTTTCCAAGTGTTTACATTTCTTTGGGTTCTTATAAATTGTTGTACACTTCCTTTAAGCAATCTTTTGACGTAAATGCATAATTCGATATCATTCCACTTAGCGATCATATTAAAATTTTCAATGTCATCGATCCAATGCTCTACTCGTTCATTTCCAGTGAATTCTTGAACCGCGTTTCCAAAATCACGAAATGTAATAAAACTGTTTTTTTCAGGTTTTTGCCTTCCGTTATAATTTTTGGATACATTGAATGTAATTTCTTCACTCTCACTCTTTTCGCCTGGAATGACATTTTTATTATTAAATACATCACTTTAATACTCACTATGATTTGTCATTGTTGAATGTGCAATTTCTCTTCCATCATTTTCATCTTTGTTTTCATTACGCTTTTGGAGTTGGTTCCAAACTCTTTCTTTCAATACGGATTTCTTTCAACCAGTTGGAAGTTTCCAGCTTTCTAGCAGTTCCCTAAAATCCTTAGCAGTCATTTTCTCAAATTCGTTCAGCGTTATCGAGTCCATATCTCGTTTTTTTTGTAAAACTAAATTCGTCTTTTTTTGAAATGTTCGTCCTTCTCGGCTTGGCTTTTTCCTTTATTACGTAACACTTTTTTATAAAAATAGCTTTCCTTTTTTTTAAAATAAAATCGCCGTTTCTTCTTTTCCTTTTTTTTTAAAAAAGTATCGTCTTTCTTTTTTTTTAAAACAAATTCGTCGTTTCTTCTTTTTTTTCAAAAAAATATCGTCTTCTTTTTTTAAAAAAAATTCGTCGTTTTTTCTTTTTTTTTTAAAACAAATTTGTCGTTTTTTCTTTTCTTTAAAAAAAACGTCGTCTTTCTTTTTTTTAAAAAATTCGTCGTTTCTTCTTTTTTTTTAAAAAACGTCGTCTTTCTTTTTTTAAAAATTCGTCGTTTTTTTTAAAAAGAAATTCGTCCTTTTCATTTTTATTTATTGCTTACTTTCTTGAGATCTTTGGCTGAGCCCTCATGTGGGATAATTAAAGAATATATTTTATTATAAAATAAATTTATTTAAAATTACAATTTTAGATCTTTAATCATCGGCTGACAAAATAAAAGTGAAGTCTAATATTTTTTCAAAAGCAAAAGCTAGTACTATCGTTGAACGAACGAATGACTACTTGATTATATTTTTTGAATTTGAGTTTTACAGTTCTATTTTACTTCCACATATATATAATTTCTTATAAATTAATTATAAAATCATTGAATACCTCAATAGTTTGCTGCTGGTAGGTCTCAGCTTGGAATAGAAGGAGAAGGGGAAGCTTACCTGTCGGGTGATGACGCGAGAGTATTGCCGTGTGAATTCCATGTTTTCCAGGTCATGTGGCATATTGATGTGATCAGCAAATTGTTCTCGATAAGACGAGCTAGAAATCAAAACAAAACCTTTAAAAGAAAATTAAAATATATTATTTAGCTGGCAGATTTAACATTGTTTTTTTTGATGATGTTTTTTATTTTTTTTTGCATAAAGGATACTTGGAAGTTTGTAAGCAAAAAATAGGGAACTGATAGATATTGAAACACGATGAAATACTTGATTGTTTTGAAATTTTTTTAAAATGCTAATTTAAAATAAGTTCCGATCGATATGTAAAGGAAAATGGACTTTTTGTATAAAAATAACAATTAAATCCGATTATACCCAAGCTGAATTCAAATAAAAGTATTAAAAAATATGATAAAATATATAATATATTTTTAAAATGGCTTGGGATGATCGAAGAAAAAGATACAAACTACTACCTCATATTTGACTCAGGTACAGTTAACCTGAAGCCTATAAAAAGCGCAACGCAACGATGAAAAATTCATTCCTGAAAAATAGAGTGTAAGGTGAAACGCTGCCGACAAAAATTTGATTTTTCGTTTTTTCTTTCTTCGACCGGAAAACCGTTAGTCGCGATGTACAGTTTTTTCAAGAAAATTTCTTTCCCTTTGTTGAATGTTTTTCTTTATTCAACTTAATATTAAATATTTCATTGCTTTTTCTTTAGTTTTCTTTTTTTTATTCGCGATCATCAATTTAGTAAGGAAAAAGGAGGTCATACTCACCAGGTCAACGAAATCGTCAAACGGCTGATCGTCAATAGTACCGGAATCCTTGGAGCACATATACAACACAGTTTCACACACATCACCACAGACAGCTAAGTTTTTTTTCATTTTTTTTTTTCGATTTCGTTTCTTTTTATTTATTTTTAACTAGCTGTACCCGCCCACGCGTTGCTGTGGCTCAGTGTGGTCATTGAGTAAAAATTAATATTAATATTAATTATTATTATTAATATTAATATTTACTCAATGGTCTGGTTAAATGGAAAAGAAAAGACAAAGCGCACGTTTCTCGTGTATTTAATTTCACAATGCTTGTGGTTATACAACATTTTTTGTTGTTCTATTTTCTGTGCAGATATAGAGATTTTCTGGTTTGCCGACTCCAAAACACGCAACATGTAATTTTCCGTGTGAGAAGCAATCCGTGTCTAGATCTAAACCGCCCAATTTTAAAGATTGGCCCTGAGCCTTGTTGATGGTGATTGCAAATGCCAATCGAATCGGGAATTGCAATCTCTTAAATTGACATGGCATATCCGTTGGAATCATAGGAATGCGACGAATGAGGATATCTGCACATTTAAAAGGTCCTGTCAAGATTGTTGCTTCTACGATGTTGCTCTTTAATTTTTTTACTGCAAGCCGCGTGCCGTTGCAAGTAGTTGATATTTCGCAACATGATAATTGGCAAACCGACTTTCAATTGCAGTCCGCGCAGTGGCATCCCTGGCAGATCGAGTGAATTCAAAAATGTTGGATAACTAACCGCTTCATCTGCTTCCACAACAGTGTCGACTGACTTGCATGTGACCACCTCGCTTTGAATGTTAGATTGAATAATATTGTTAAGTTCGCAGACGTCTTTGTTTTTGGCCACTTAGCCAATCGTCATTCTTGTAATTAGTTTGAATATTGGGAAATACTTTTTCAACCAATTCTTCTTTTGACGTCACTAAATTGCAGAATTTATGAGGCAATGAAATTCGTCCTGACGTCAGATCAACCGGCACCTTTCCGTTCCTAATTTCCAGCAAGTGATGCTGACCGATCGTTTTGCAGCTGTAGTCGCATATTTGTAGTTAATTTTAACGTCTTTACGCATCGCTACAAAGTAGAGTATTTCAGGCAGCCATTTATTTCGTCCGCTGGTGTCGATCGAGGAATTACTGGAAATGTTTGCCTGAAATCGCCTGCAAGCAATATTAATGCGTTCCCAAATGGTCTGATATTTGCACGTAAGTCAGACAATGATCGGTCAAGGGGCTCAAGCGATTTTTTGTGCGCCATTGTGCATTCATCCCAAACAATAAGTTTGCATTTCTGCAATACTTTTCTCATGCCGGATGCTTTGGAAATGTTGCATGTGGGGCTTTCAATGAATTGAATGTTTAATGGCAATTTCAAAGCGGAATGAGCCGTTCTTCCAACACTTGGGAATCCCCTCTTTCGCTATTCCACTGGGTACATCCAACAGCGCACAGACCCAAACACTTCATGTTTTACCATGAATTCCATCAGCGATTTCAGCTTCTGTTTGAAAACACGTGCTGTAATGTCAGGCCTATCCACCGACGATTGGCCAGGAAGTAAGAGCTTTTGTTTTGTAAATCGTCAAAAGCTGGAAATTTCATCGAAAATTTTGTTAAATTCAGCATTTTCATTTTTAAACGCCTTTTTTGGTTTCAGGGTTCCCAAAAAATGAGACTCTACGTATTCAATGTCTTTCGGCTTTGGGTTTTCAAAATGTTATGCCAATTAGTAGAGTAGATTATAATTTTAAAATTTAATTTTGTATGTTTAAACAAACTTGATTTTTGGCAGAAACCCTATTTTTACGATATCTTTTTAAGCTCATATTATAATTTTCGGGGGGAAAAATTTTTTCTTTCACACGTAAGTTGATATATTTTGTATTAAAATGGGCAAATTTTCATTATTGCTGTACAGAAAAAATGTTTTTATAGGCTTCATTTAATTGCTAGGTTGTAACCCGTCCTAAGACGTCTTCCTACAAATTTCGGTTTACAAATCGCTGTAAATTAACAAAATGTATTCAAGCGTAGCATCTTAATTCGGAACATAATAAATCTTTTACCCCGTTCTCGTAGCACCACTGGTGATATATTTCATGTCTTAAGTCGATCTATTCAGAATGCACATTATTTACCCCGCAACACCCCGAGCGAGGATATTAAATTGATCCCATTTCTCCGGTTCGTAAAATAGCTCCCGTCAAACATACATTACGTAAAAGCAAAAACCTCTATTGAGTAAGGGACTAAACAACCGCCACGCCAAAGTGGTGAGAGATAGAACTATTTTATGTTCGACAGAAGAAATCCCCACGAAAACCTCCGAAACTTTGCCGAACACTGTAATCGTGTGTGACGTCTACATACCAAGTTCCAAAATTGTATTGACTCCAGCGCCAAAGCGGTAAGAGATAGAACTGTTTCGTCTTCGACGGAAATAATTTCCGTGGAAACCTGCATAACTTTGCCGAACATTCTACTCGTGTGTGACGTATACATACGAAGTTCAAAAGTTTGCATTGGCTGCAGCGCCAAAGCGGTGAGAGATAGACCTATATGGTCTTCCACAGAAATAGTCCCCATGAAAACCTCCACAACTTTGCTGCATATTCCAATCGTGTGTGACCTCTAAATACGAGCTTCAAAAATTTGTATTGCCTCCAGCGCCAAAGCGGTGGGAAATGGAACTTTGCCGTGTACGTTAGAATGTCCGGCATAAAAATCTTAATAAGGTTGCCTCAGGTCAGAATCATGTCCGATGTATATTTCAGATTATAAATGAGGTTTTCCGAAATAAGCTTTAAAGTCCCACTTTGGAACCCCTCCGACCCCCAATCTCCCCGGAAACAAAATTTCTCCACGTCTCAAGTAATTCTCTACAACATTTCAAAAAGTGTTTTTTTTTTTTGCACAGCGAATTTTCTTTCCGGACAATATAGGACGGACAGAAGGAAAGAAAGAAGGATTAGCCTTTTACATATATAATAATTAATCAAACAGAAATGATGTTAATTCATAATTTAGTAAAACTTTCGTTTTTTTTAATCAACTTTGAATCCAAATCTAAAAATCCTTCGTTTTTGTTTTTAATTAAAACTATCAGTGACAGTAATTTTTTTGAGAAATTGGGGGCAAGTCTTAAAATTCGTCGAAGATTTTGAAAATTCAGCCTTGTCAATTATAAATACCTTTTTTTGGCTTTAAGCTTTCCAAAAAATGAGAAATGAAATGGCTTTCGGTTATGGGCTTAGAAAATTTTAAGCCATTTAGTAGAGATATAATTTGCTCGTTACATTTCAATAAACAGGATCTAAAGCGAATAATTTAATTTTGTACGCCTAAGAGAAACTTGTTTTTTCGAATAAATAACGCAAACATTTTTCGCAATTCTGATGTTCCAGAATACATAACCATTAAGCCCATTTAAAGTGTTGCCCCTCCGAATTAATATTTTTAACGCCCCCACTACGCTCATCTGTATTGTTATAATAAAAGCTTACTGATGTATGCGCGTGTGAGTAAGAAAACTCACGTTTTCTCGCTTGAAGATTTTGATTTGAAATATGCTTGTGGCTATGTGTTAGTTAATGATTTTTTTAAATCAATTACTACCTGGCTCAGGTATAACCTAGGTAAATAAAAAGTACACATAAACATGGTTATAATCACATAGGAAATTCTGTGAAAGTTTCAAAGCAATTGGTCAAGAAGTTTCGGAGATTACCGGTTAGGAACAAACGAACATTTACGATTTTATTTATATAGATTTTAGTGCGCGATCCTCACACGGTAGAAAAAAAATAATTCGGATTATTATTTTTTTTATCGCATTAACTTTCTTTTTTTTAAATTTGTAATTTGAAAAAAAAAAGAAAAAAACAACAATTTTTTTTGACACTCGCGATCACCATTGTTTTTTTTGCTGTTTAATTTAATTACTTTTTTATTACTACACTACTTACTTATTATTACACTACGCGACATTAAAACATTAAAGCACATAACTGATGAAATAACTTTGCTTGTTATTACGATTTTTTTTGGTAATTTTTGACACAAAAAAAAAAGCATAAAAAAAATAAAACGAAACAAACATTAACTGAAATCGCGGCCATATTAACCTCTTCAGGGACGAATTTTTTAAAGTGAAAAAACATTGATTTTATTTAATTTTTTTTTACTGGTTTTTAATTTTATATCAATAACAATTCGATAAGTAAAAAAAATTAAAAAAATACTAAATATTTACAGAAAAAAATAGTGTCCACATATGTGGCCGTTGAGCGTTAGTGGTCAATTATTTCATACAGGAGTGGGCATAATTATTTAAACACTTGAAGTTTTTTGAAAAACTTTTTTTGCATACCGATTATATTGGGTTGTAATTAGAACTTACTTACTTACTTTCTTAGAGATATAGCAATGATGTCTTGAAAATGCAATAACAAAAAAAGGAGGCGAAAACGGGTGGAGGTTTTTTATACACGGCGGTATAAACTTCTATTGGCGTACGGCATAGGTATTTTTACACACAGTACAAATTTCGGAAATCGTCTGTTTTAATCAGTATAATCCGTTTACTTAATAAAATTATTGAACGAAATTACTTTTTAATATTTAATCTTTAATATTTGAAAAAAAAATTGTTGTAAAAACTTTCAAAATGGCGAAAAGAAGGGAAATCAATGTGGAAGACCGTGCGACCATTGTAACGAAGTTTGGGTGTGAAATTTCCGCTACTAAACCTGCCGAAACTAATCAGATTTCATGGTAGGCTATATGTCTACTATTAAAGAAAAAGAAAGAGTTAGAAACACATAAAAAGATTAAAAGAATTTGCAGAAATAGAGTCACAAATGACCAAGAAGACAGGCATCTTGTCGGTTCTATTCAAAAAACTCGTCTAGTGCTCCATGTAAAGTAGCAGTAAATTCAAATTAGGTAGCTGGAAGAAACACAAGTAAATAGACCATACCTAGAAGATGCTTCAAAACAGTATTAAAGACCTACGTTACCGGAATATGCCATACACTTCTGTCGCAAACAAAGTAAATCGCGTCGACTTCTCCGAAGAGCATACGGACACGGCTGTGGTGTTTTGGAGGAAGCAGAGGATTTGCCAGAGTATCCATGGAATATGAAAGCACTCTCACCAGTTCATAATACTTACCTCCAAAACACCACAGCCTTCTGAACATAGCCTCCGAGAAAGTTGACGCGATTTAGTTTGTTTGTGGCAGAAATGTGTGGCATATTCCGGGTAACGTAGGTCATTTTGATTTCAAAACGGTTTCCAAAGTTGGTGGATTTCAACAATTTAGTTATCCTTCTCAGCGTACCAAATCAGAGAATGTCGATTTTGCCTGATATAGATATCCAACAGATTTTCTTCGTCACTGGACCCACTTTCAATACCTGCGCTTCGGTTATTTTAACTATCTGCAACAATTTGCACATCTTTGCATCCTTTTTTTACTTTCATCGTACCATGGCTAAAAAAACACTTTTTATTTTTTGAAAGAGACTTTCACAAAAGTCGCAATCAAACACTCGATTCTGAAAAATATACTACCTGTAACGATAAGTGTACACACATGTGTACGGTTTGTAATTTTAAATAAAATTAAACTAATAATACAAATTATGTTTAAAAAATTTATACAAACAGTGAAACGGACTATATTTTACACATCTGATATTTTATTCAGCAAATACTATTGATTTTCTTCAAATAATTACAAAAACTTTACACATAGGAGGTTAACGTTACAATGTTTTCAAAGCGCTGACTATAAAGTAGTATAAAACATTATTAGTGCTAACACTAGACGAATTTTTATTTTTTAATTTTGAAGGGATTTAGTAGGACTAATTTATCATCAAATTTTTATACTTTTTGCTAATGATAGTAATTATAATTATAAAAAACTAAACGTACACATATGTGCCAACGTCCCTGAAAAGGTTAAGATAAAAAATGAAAAACAAAAAGGAGCATTGCCAACAGCAAAATATTGTGGAATCTGTTTTTTTTTAACTTTTGAATTCAAATTTTATGCCATTTTGGGTTTTTTTTCTTTCTTTGCATTAAATTTTCTTTTTTTGAATTATTTTAATTTTAATTTCCTTTTTTTATTACAATTATTCTCGTTTGTGTTCTTTTTTTAAAATTATTAAATGTATATATATATACTAAATAGCAAATATTGAGTTTTTTTTTATTATCAAATGTTTTTTTGTTATCATTATTTTTGGGTTTTTAGCGAATAATAATAACAATATGTGCTAAGAAGACATATTGCAAAGGGGCTGGAAGTATAAGTGATGTCTGTGATGGGGCCATGAATGTTTTATTTATTTTCTTTGATTTCTTTTTTTTTTATTCTTTGTTGTGAGGGTATTCTTTTCTTTGCATTTTCGTTTTTTTAGTATTTTTTTTTTTTTTTTTTGCAAAGTACACAATCTAGCATATAAGTCGCTGGTCTAGCTCTGGTAACTGGCCCTGAGACGCCCGGCAAAAGTGTACAAAACCGGCAAGCTCATACGAGAAACAAAATAACGACCAATAAACCGTTACACGAACGAGACTCAAATATATTAAAGAGATGCTTTCGGGATTATGGTGCTGTAACTTTTATGGCCTTCATATATGATTACACCGTTAAAAGGGTAAAAATGTTTGAATGCAGTTACTTAAGTGGAGCCCTACCTGTTTGTTTGTTCCAATAGTACGGGACACTAGCTTCTTAAACGGACAAATTGCGCCTAGCAATAATGAGATTGAGCAATAACAGGTCTATGATGCCCTAAGATGGGCTGGGTTACACGCGCGCTACAATGAAAGTATCAACGTGTATTTCCTAGACGGAGAGGTCCGGGGAAACCGCGGAATCACTTTCTTGCTTGCGATTGTGAACTGAAACTGTTCACATGAACCTGTTCCAGTAAGTGCGAGTCATTAACTCGCATTGATTACGTCCCTGCCCTTTGTATATACCGCCCGTCGCTACTACAGATTGAATTATTTAGTGAGGTCTCCGGACGTGATCGCTGTGACGCCTTGTGTGTTGCGGTTCTTTCGCAAAAGTTGACCGAAATTGATTATTTAGAGGAACTAAAACTCGTTACAACAATGATTCAAAAATATATAAAAATAAACAACATAGATAAAAATAGTAATAATTATCATATAATTTGACTATGTTTGTATTATGAATTTTTTATTTCCCATAAAATATATAAATTTATATATTTTTTGAATAGTATATTATTATAATTTTATATATTATTATTTATATAAAAAAATAATGAATATTGTGCAAATTTTATAGAATTTTAAATTATTGTTCTATCTATTTTATTTAGATTAATACAGAAAAATCTGTATATATATCGGAGGATTCTTAATAGTCTAGCACTATCTATCCTTGTTATATATCTCTTTTTTGGTCGAGACATTCGCAACAACTAATTTTTTTTCAACACTGAATAAAAAATTTTCTTTTCCTTAACAAGCTTATTATATAAAAAAAAATAATATTAAAACAAAAAAAAACAATTTCAAAAAGATAATAATTTTTATTATAATTTTTTCTTTATATATATGTCTTATAATTTCTTAATAAAATTAAAAAAATTAATAAATTGTATACAGTATAAATAAATTATAAAACAAAACAAAAATTTTACCCTAAGCGGTGGATCACTGGGCTCATGGGTCGATGAGGAACGTAGCATATTGCAGTTCATGCTTTTGTACATTAACTAAATGTGCTGCATGAACTACATATGGTTGAGGGTTCTAAGATTTTGCTAAATAAGTTGCTTTTTTCTTATATAAATTAATTTTTATATATTTAAATAGAAAAAACTGCACATAATATATTATTAAGTATATGATATCTCTATATTGGGGTATATATATATTTATAATATTAAGAATGTATAAAGAGACAAATGTAAAAAGGATACCTTTACCAAAAATAATCATATTATATTACAAAAGAGAAGAATTGCTTGTTGTGTTATGATGTGTTTTTTTTATATATTACAGTTTATAAAATATTTTTAAAATAAATAAAATAAAATGTATTAACTTTTAATGTTATTATATAAAATAGAAAAAGAAAAAATCAGAATATTATTTATATATTGTTATTTTCCTAAAATTTTGTATAAAGTATTTAAATTGAATTTTTGGTAATATATTTGTTTTGCATTTTTTTTTTTGTTAATTTATAAAAATTATTTTAAACAACCTCAACTCATGCGAGATTACTCCCTGAATTTAAGCATATTAATGAGGGAAGGGAAAGAAACTAACAAGGATTTTCTTAGTAGCGGCGAGCGAACAGAAAAAAGTTCAGCACTAAGTTATTTTGTTACTCTAACAAATATAAAATGCAGTGTAGGGAATATTTATAATCTAATATAATAAGTTAATAGACCAGGTCCGTAGAGACATTAATGATTCTTAGAAAATATTTCCCAAGAGTCGTGTTGCTTGATAGTGCAGCACTAATTTGGTGGTAAACTCCATCTAAAACTAAATATGACCATGATACCGATAGCAAACAAGTACCGTGAGGGAAAGTTGAAAAGAACTCTGAATAGAGAGTTAAATAGTACGTGAAGCTTCATAGGGGTTAAGCCCGATGAACCCAAATATCCATAATGAAAAATTCATCATTAATAATATATTATATAAAAATAATATATAAATAGTGTGCAATTTTTTCATAGAAGGACATTTTAATCTGTTAATATTATATATTTTTTTATATGTATTTATCATAAGAATCGTACGAATAAGTTTACACATTTTTAATTTTTTTATTAAAATTAATGGTATAAAATTTACATAATGCGATATCGGATAAATTATTGACAGATTTTTTTATATATAGCGCTTACATTATTTTTTTTTAATAAGAATATAATCATGTATTATTTGGTTTTATTTATATGCGTTTATATGATTAACAATGCGATAGATTTAGGATACCTTCGGGAAACGTCTTGCAACACACACCAAGAAGTCGACCATGTGTGCAAGTCATTGGGTAGATACAACTGTAAAAACCTAGAGGCATAATAAACCTAACTTTATATATTAATATGGGATTATTTTATGTATAAGATGGAATTAAATAATAGTATAAAATACTCTTTTCTAAAATTCTATAAATTTATTGATTAGTACAAAAAATGAAAAAACAAAATTAATTATTATTTGAAAATAATCAAAAAAGCCAACTATGTAATTGTTCTTCTGCTGAGGGCTGAGTATATATTTATAAGCGTTTTTGAAAAAAAAACAACCAACTCCGATCATAAAAAAACATTGCTACGTTGTCATGGATACAAGGGTTCCTATACCAATATAATAGTAAATTGGACTCCTACATTTGCCCGTCCTGAAGAATATCATCTGCCTCGGATGATGTTTTTTGTATTTTATTATCTGAGCGCTATGGCTTTATGTTGTCGCAACCAGATGTCGTTGCATTAGCTCCTGGAGCTGACGATACCTTTGCTACAGAGTACCTTCCACCTCTGCCTTTGCCTGTAATTTTATACGGCCCTAAATATTGGTTACAAATTTTATTTCCAACATTAAATTGAGTGTTTTTAATCGCCACGAGATCTCCTATCTCATATTTTGAAGATTCTTTACGCGTTTTGTTGAGATTACTAATATTTTCTTCTTGTCTTTTTGATATTTGTTTGCTTACGTCTTCTCTTAATTGCTGCCTTGTTTCTAAGTTGTCATCATAACTTTCTTCCTCTATCAATTTCAAAATATCCTTATCTTCCTTTTTCTTCATTGGAAAACCAAACAGAACTTCATATGGTGTCCGCTTAATCGATCTTCGAAATGTGTTATTTATTGCTATTTGTACTCTCGTTGTTAATTTCTACCACTTTTCAGGTTATTCTGCAGATAACCTTTTTAATACTTCCAAAATTATTCTATTCAATTTTTCAGCTTGGCCATTTCCCCTTCGCACACTTGCTCTAATACGTACATGTTCAATATTTTCATCTACACAGTAATCTTCAAATATTTTCGCTGTAAATGCTGTTCCCCTATCTGTTTTTATCCTTTTTGGATTCCCAAAGTGCTGCTGATGATGTGTTAATTTCTTAATTGTTTCCTCCGCTGTCGACGTTTTGACTGGATATATCCAAACATATTTGGAAAAAGCATCAACCACTGTAAAGACATATTTGTAGAGTTTATTTGTTTGATCGATAAGTCCAGTATGATCCATATGGGGCGTCATCAAAGGCCTTTCTTCTTTATCTATCGGATGCAGATATTCTTCTTGCTTTCCCTGCTTTCGGTTTGTTAATATACAGTTAACACAATTTAAAATGCAACTATCAATTTTTTCTCTCGCTCCTGGTATATAAAATTCCTGTGAAATTAAATATAATGTTTTTGTTAAACCAAAACGTCCATCTTCGTCTTTCAATTTAATTATTTATTCCTCCATTTTTCTTGGAACAACGAATAATTCAAATCCATTTTGTCCCTTTAATAAAATACCACCTTTAATAATACAATTTTCATATGAAGACATTTCTTTGAGTATTTCCTTAATGGAAGCAATATATTCATCAATTTCTTGTGCTCGGCTTATTCGCACTAGCACCTCTTGTTGAATAATATTAACTACTGGTCATCTGCTTAATCCATCTACGTGAACCATTTTATTAGCTGAACTGTGTTCAATTTCAAACTCATATTCCTGCATATACATTATCCATCGCTGTACAGATTTCATTAAATCTTTCTTATTAATAGTTTGCCGAAAAGCAGCACAATCAGTAATCACTTTGAATTTTGTTCCAAGGGCATAAAAACGAAATTTTTCAAGAGCTTTGTACACTGCATACGTTTCTAGTACGTAACTATGAAAGTTTTCTTCTGCCGGACTGTTTTTATGACCGTAATAGTAAACTGGATGTAACTTCTGATCATTGTTTCTGTGGAACATGATTGCTGCTATTCCAACTTTATAAGCATCTGTGTGAATTTCGATTGGTTCATTTTGTTCAAAATTGCTAGAACTGGATAATTTGCCAAAGCTAACTTCAAAGCAGTAATTGCTTGTCTTTCAAGACCCGAAATAAGAAAAGTAGAAGTTTTGTTCAGTAAATCTGTTAAAGGTTTTGCAATTATTGAATATGAACTTATAAAATGTCGGAAAAATCCGGTTAATCCTGGAAAAGCTTGAAAATTTTTCATGTTTTTTGGTTCTTGAAAATTCTTGACAGCATTAATTTTTCCTTCCGATGGTCTTATTGTACTATTTTTTATGACCTGTCCTAAAAATTCCACTTCTCGTTTCAAAAATTTGCATTTTTCCAATTAAAATTGAGACCATTTTCATGACAATTTTCACTCTCTCAATATTTTGCTTTTCTTCATTAGAAGGGATAATAAGGTCATCCATGCAAGTGTCTAGAATTTCTCTGTTTTTCAAATCCTGAAAAATTAAATGAATAAATCGTAAAAATACAGCGGGCGCGTTTGTCGATCCAAATGGAACATAATTGAATTCAAATTGACCATCCATAGTAACAAATGCTGTGAATTTTTTCGATTTCTCTTCAACTGGAACATGAAAATATCCGTTCTTTAAATCTAATGTAGTGTAAATTTTTGCATTTTGCAAATTATCTAAAACATTTTCTATAATTGGAACCGGAAAACGTTCTTTAATCGTTCTTCCATTCAGTTTTAAATAATCCACACAAATTCGTGGTGATCCATCTTTTTCTTGACTACTACAACCTGGCTTACAAAGGATTATGTAAACGGCCTCGCAACTTTATTTTTTAACCATTCTGGCACTTGATTTTTCACAGCTTCTTTTTCCTTAATCGGTAATCTACTAGGTTGATAGTAAATTGGTGTTTCGTCATTGAGAAATATTTTCATCTCCATTGGACAATTTTTAACAGCTTCCGGTTTTTAAGTTTCGACTATATTTCTGATTTCTGGTTCAAATTGATATGGTACGTCAATTTCGGCGTTTTCTTCCAACTGAATTTCCATAATGAAATGTTCATCCTCCACCTTATAAAATGTAGGACCGACTTTATCAAAAACTACTTTTGCTTTAGAAATTATATCATTTCCGATAATATCATCAAAGCGGACAGCATTGCTTGGAACAACCATTATAAATTCATTGAATATAATGTCATCAATTCGTATATTACTTTCGAACGATCCTAAAATATTGGTCTTGCCCGCACCAAGTCCAACCAGCTTTATTTTATTTTTAATAAGATTAATGTCTTTAATTTTTTGAAAAGCTTCTCCTCCAATTAAAGATATATCAGCGCCTGCATCGATTAATGCCTGAAAGGACACATTATTGATTAAAATTGATTTAGAATTTCTAACAATAATATTATTTATTTGTGAAAACGGCTTCACAGCATTCTGAGGGCATTGGGCTGACATACGTCCTTTTCCATTAAACTTGAAGCATTTTGTTTCGTCTTTGCAATATTTCCGTCTATGTTCCTTTGAACCACAATTAAAGCAATGCGCAACACTTTTTTTGAATTTCCTGCTGTAACATTGTTTTTTGAAAAGATTTTAGTTTTGTTAGAATTTTCAAAATATTTCAATTTAAAGTTATTGTAATCGATATATTTTGATTTTATTTACAACAAATTTTTTGTACCATATCTTTATATATAACACAAAGTCGTGTTAGTTACACCATTTATAACTCTAGAACGGCTGGACTGATTTTTATGATCTTTGGTTTGCTGAATTTGTCTGCGCCCCGAATAGCAGAATAACTATTAAAACATCGGAAAAATTCACGAAAAAAAAATTGATGAAGAAAATTCATTTTCTCATACATTTTGTATGGAATGCCTTTTTTGATCCTATCTCGAAAACGAATTGACTGATTTCGATGAATTTTTTCCGCTGTTCTTCTCGGTCTCGAGAAGTTTCCTCGCGCATTGGAAAAGTAAGAAAATCAGAAAAAAGAAAGAGAAAAAAATTAAAATGTTTCATTAGAAAGAATGAAGTAACCTATAAACTCCAAATCTTTTATTTTAAAACCTACTTCCTATAAGATAATTGTAGCAAGGGACAGCATAAATAGTCTTATGGATTTTGGACTAAAGAAAGAATGAAACAAAGAAAGCAATCGGAGTTTTTTTAAGTCAATTTGTGTAAACGAAAACCACGCGTTTTCTTATACCTATAGCAAAGTGTAACTATGATAAAGTGAGGAAAGCTAGCGAAGTAGCTAGAAAAAGCACGTGGCAGACGGGGAAAAGAATACGCAAGGGTACATATATTTTTCATAGGCAAAATCCATCAGCAAGAGAGAGAATGAAATGTTCTTAAAAATCAGATGGAATCTTATGATTTGATCCCGGAATCTTAAGTTTGGGCACAAATTTTACATACATACCAGAAAAAAAATATGCGCCAAATTTTTTTTTTCTGGTGTGTGTGCATTTGTATATTAATTTCTGCCTGTTGTAAGGAAAAGGTTTACTGAAGTTGTTTTTTAAAATATTATCGAAATAGAAGGCTTGGGTTTTTGAAAAAAAAAAGAACTACGCCGAGAAAAATAAATATTCATTGTAAAAAATATTGTGAACCGAATAATACCTAATAAAGGAAAATTAAGAGAAATTAAATAAAATAAATAATTCTTTATATAAAGCCCTTACAACATCAGATGTGGGGTTACACGTGCCATAAATACATATAAAATATTAAATTCAAAAATAGCTCGGAAAAATTATAATGTCGAAAAAAGAATTGATGACCGAATTGGATGCAGCTGAAATTCCATATTCAACGTCAGCCACTATTCCGCAATTACAGAAATAGCTGAAACAAAGAAATGTTGAAATTGCTTTGGCAAGCGGTGAAAATGGAGCTGCTCATATAGACTCTCATCAAACAAATAAAGATGAACAATCCGACGATGTTTTAATTGAAAAATTGGAGAAAAAGAAAAAAATCTTGTTGCTCCAAAAAGAATTGCTAGAATTAGAAGGCAATAATTTCAACAAGATTCAGAATGTGAGTGTCAGTGACATTGAGTGTCTTGTTCCGAAATTTTCAGGGGACAATGCGTATTCTGTGGAGAAATTTTTGGTTGATTTTGAAAGTGCTGTCAAAGTTAATGTATGTTCCGAGCATTTTAAATACATTTGTATGCGCCGATTGCTCACAGGAACCGCTGCAATTTTCCTTCGTACTTCAGAAGCTGATAATTATGAACATTTGAAATGTGACTTATTGCGACAATTTAAACAATCAATCTCCATCAGTGATGTCTATCAACAAATGAAAAAGCGTTTTAAGGAGAAAAATGAAAGTATCATGGGATATATGCTTTCCATGCAGGAAATTGCCGCACAGGCAAAATAGAGCGAACCAGAAGTCATTGATGCTGTAATTGAAGGATTACGTGATCGTTCTGCTTACGCTTCAATATTATATACTGCCAAAACTTTGGAAGAACTGAAAACTTTACTGATTAAATATGACAAAAATCGAGTGAATGGCTTGACGGCGGTTCAAGGTACGAACCTAAATAGGAAAATCACCTCCAGTTTCAAACCAAGTGCCCCCGTAAGTGACATCAGATGCTACAATTGTTCCGAATTTGGTCACATGGCCAATCAGTGTCTTAAGAAGAAACGACCAATTGGATCTTGTTTCCGTTGTGGAAGTAAGGATCATGTTATTAAGGATTGCAAGGAGAATCGAGTATATGCCATCGAAGAAAAAGACGAGACAGAAAAAGATAACAGTCAGGGTTTCGAGCCTTTTGTGCAGGTGAGTGTTGCTTTTTGTAATGGTAACTTGAGTGATATTTATTTTGACTCTTTGATTGACAGTGGTAGTCCAGTGAGTTTCGTATCCAAGGAGATTGTGCCATTCGATATAGACAATGATGTACCAATATTTTCGAATTATTGTGGAGTTACTGGTGTTAATTTAAACACTTATGGTCAAGTTGATTGTCATTTAACCTTTTCTTTAAAAACTTGTGAATTATCTTTATTTGTTGTTGATGACCAATTACTACCAAAGCCATTGCTCCTTGGACGGGATTTCATGACACTATTTAACATAAAATTAACTATTGAAAAAAACGATTGTTCAAATTTATTTAACGTTTATAATAAAAATAAAATTCTTGAAAGCGAATCAGAAAGTCATTCAATATTATTTATGAACAATATCACTCAGGTTTCAAATTGTAATACTAGTGAGGTTGTGGATAGTTGCTACGATACAAATTTAAAATTAGAACGTAATAAAGAAATTGAAATTAATGAATTGGACAGAAAACATGTTGAACCAATTAAAGATTTATTTAATGGCCGATTAAATAATGTGACGACTGGAAATATGGCTTGTGAGTGTAGCCAGGATAACGTTGATACTGTGAAATATGATTATTCATTAGTTTACGCTTCCGAAGACTTCTGTCAACTTCCCATCAGAGTTACTTCTGAATTTAATATTGAGCAGAATTCCAAAAATGTTGAGTATGGGAAAAGTAATTTCTTAAATATTGGATCTAATTTGAGTGATGCATCCTCAGCTTTTATTGGACATGAAAATGAAATTTTTCCCTCTGACTGTTTAGATAGTGTTAATATTGGTTATAGTAATAAAACTTTCTTCGTAAATACTGTTTCTACTGATTGCAGCGAATGTAATATCAACTATTTGTTACCTAAGGATATTCAAGCTCAAATTAATAATATTATTTCTTGTTGCTACATTAATTGCCCACAAGAATCGTTAGAAAACAAGCATCTAGAAATGACTATTAAGCTAACAAGTGATGTGCCTATATATTGTCATCCTAGAAGATTGTCATACAAAGACAAAGAAGAAGTCAATAAAATAACTAGTGACTTACTCGAAAAGGGAATAATTAGATATAGTGATTCGCCTTACGCCTCACCAATTGTGCTAGTAAAGAAAAAAAGCGGTGAAACTCGTATGTGTATTGATTATAGGGACTTGAACAAATTTACAATTAGAGATAACTATCCCCTACCCTTAATTGAGGATTGTTTAGAGTATTTAGGTGGGAAGAAATATTTTACATTATTAGATTTGAAAAGTGGGTTTCATCAAGTGAAAATGGACACTGATAGTATTTGGTATACTTCTTTTGTTACCCCAGGAGGCCAATTCGAATATGTGATGATGCCTTTTGGTCTCAAAAACGCTCCAGCAGTCTTTCAGCGTTTTATAGCATATATTCTAAGGGACTTTATTAGGAAAGGCTTGATTGTTGTGTATATTGACGACATATTGATCGCAACTTCCAATCTAGAAGAACATTTGAATATATTAAGAAAAGTATTGCTACATTTAGCGAGACATGGATTAGAGTTGAAAATGGGTAAGTGTAAATTCGCATACACTAACATAGACTATTTAGGTTATAACGTTAGTGAAGATGGTATAAAACCTAACAAAGGTCATATAGAATCTATTCTGAAATATCCCATTCCCCGCACATTAAAAGAATTACATTCTTTTGTTGGACTATGTTCTTATTTTCGGAAATTTGTTCCCCAGTTTTCGCATATAGCGAAACCCCTATATGATCTACTGAAGAAAAATGTCCAGTTCGACTTCGATTGTAGATGCTTAGAGTCCTATAATAATTTAAAGGAATTATTGACCAAATCACCTATTCTTGTTATCTATAACCCATCTAAAGAAACCGAACTACATTGCGATGCTAGTGCTAGTGGTTATGGTGCAGTTCTACTGCAACGACAAGCCGATAAAAAACCCCATCCTGTTTTTTATTTCTCAAAACGGACGACAGAGGTCGAAAGCAAATACCATAGTTTTGAATTAGAGACACTTGCTATTATATATGCTCTTCGTCGATTTCGAGTCTACTTGGAGGGTATACCTTTTAAAATTGTTACTGATTGTAATTCTCTTATTCTCACTTTAAATAAAAAAATTTTAAACCCACGCATTGCAAGGTGGGCTCTTGAATTGCAAAATTATAATTATTCAGTGCAACATAGGGGCGGTACTAATATGGGCCATGTGGATGCTCTCAGTCGACATCACATTGTCTGTGTTATCAGTGAAGACGATATTGAGTTTCGCTTGCAGGTTACCCAAAGTAGAGATCCAAACATATTAAGTCTTCGAAATAAATTAGAGAATCAAACCAGTAAACTTTTTGACCTCAAGGATGGTATTGTATATAAGAAGGACATGAAAGGTGACCTCTATTTTTACGTTCCCAAAGAGATGGAGGAAAATATTATTAGACAAATTCATGAAAAGATTGGTCACATGGGGGTAAACAAGTGTTACGATCAAATAAAAATTAATTATTGGTTCCCTGACATGAAGTCAAAAATTGAGAAATATATTCGAAATTGTCTGAAATGCATAATCTACTCCGCACCATTGGCCCCCAGGGAACGAAA